>VCCN01002162.1:1097682-1120743 GCA_006491835.1 Architeuthis dux | reverse complement strand
AATGCAAGAGATCATGGAGCAAGTGAAATGAACCACCACTAACTGTACCAAAGGTAGGGCAAACAGGGTGATGTATATATATATATGATAGGATTGGAAGAGTCCTCATTCTTTCTGAAGAACCAAATAATTGATTTCAAACAAGGCAGGAATTCACAACATGTGTCTGTCAGGAATTAATTAAGAGAAAGAGTGTAATATTCAATCCGGATAACACTAGACTGCATGTTTTTTTGGTGACAAGGCAAAATTATTAGAGCTTGGCTGGGAAGTTTTCACTCATTTGCCGTATTCACCAGATATTGCACCTTCAGATTACCATTTATTCTGGTCTTTACAGAATTCTCAGAATTGTTAACAGTATGGCACAATTCTAATTGAAACCTAGAACAGTGGTGTCACGGCGCACTATTCTTTGAAGCGTAATGCACCTAGTCATGGTATTCGAGTGGCCAAAGCTAACAGCAAAAATATGCACGGAGACGCGAAAAACGGATTAAAAGGACGATATCAAAATAAATGTTTTGTACTGGATAAACACAGGGTAAACAAACAAGACAAACTCAGAGATTTTGTGGGCAATATGGAAGTTTTATCAAATATAAAACAAGAAATACTCCGGGGATAGAAAATAGTCCTTTGGTCATTGAGGTAAATTCCGGGGAGAGAACAAATAGTCCTTGTTTGAAGAAAATCACTCGTGGGGTTTCCAAAATGTTGATTTTTGGTCCACCGCCTTTTGAAAAAAGCACAGAGAAGAAAAGGAACGAGAAAGCCTATATTTCCTTGAAGGTAGTGTCTCCCTTCATCGGATTTAAACAACTCGCCTAGGCTGGGAGCTGGTAGTAGCAAACGTGCTTCCAACTTCATCACCGTCGCTCGGAATCTCTTCACAGCCTCTCCGGTCCTACCACCGCTGCTGCTGTCACTGCCACTCCTACCGCCACTGCTACTCCTCCTCTCTCTCTCTCTCCCTCTGTCTTGGCGCCGAATTCCAAAATCCCGGGCAAACGAGATCTTACAGAACCTTTCTATGTCCTTCACGCGCCAAAACTTTCAACTCCCGGACATAACGAGATTTCACCGTATCTTCCACTGTTTACATTCTGCCGTTCTTTGAAGACGCGTAACTCATCATCAATGAATCAAGAGTTAGCTCCCTTCCATTCTTTCACAAGTGGTCTCCAACCTTTTTTCATGAAATGAACCCCAAATATTACTGAGATACTTAGAAAAAACTTGATAATAGAAAGTATATATACGTACACATCTTTTTTATTTTCCTTTATTAAAAACTATACCATTTCATAAAAATAGCGCACTGTAAATTAATAATGAAAGTTAATATAAACAGTACCTAACAATCTCCAGAGAGCAAAAATGGTTTGACATTGTTCACAAAATGAAACTTTTGTCAAAACTGAAATGTTTTATGTGTTATTAATGTTTTACCTAATATTAACAATTTTGATCAAGCTTCTCTGTCAAACCGTACTGCCAAAATCCTGTCTGAACCCCTTTTGTTTCACGAACCCAGGTTGGTGACCACTGATCTAGAAGTCCACAATTGCTTTGAACCTGTTTGATATACTTACAGTGCTTTATCCTAACCTCTTCTGCTCTGTTATATAAATTTTTAAGGGGACTTTTCTATTCTAAAAAAAAAAAAGGTAAAATTGGAAGTGGTGTTATGGTGGCAGTTATTCTTACTTGGACAGTCAAAATTGCCAACCTAGTAGCTGTGTTTTTACACACACACATACACACAACCTTTTTTGTTTGTTTCATAGCGTTTTAAAAATAAATGTACAATGGAATAGTTAACAAATCTGTTCCTTGTTCCAATTACTATTTTCACACATCATTCAAACTCCTTTTAAAATGCTTCTCAAATCAAATTGTTTGAATTTACTATTGGTAGCATGAGGAATTGAAATACTAGTTTTGATATTGTTTTTTCTCTTTATTATAGCTTTATTCTCCCCAGTTTTCAAGGATATCAAAACATGGTGGGCTTGTAACTGATGGCTGTAGTGACTCAATGGCACCTCGAAGTCCTAGCTCTCCCACCAAGAAACTGGCCTGTCCTAGCTGTATGAAGATATTTGAAAAACAGAGTGAGCTGCTGGAACATGTTGATATTTGTTTCTAAGACCTTTTTATTTTGTTTTATTTTCAAGTCTTTCAAGGTAGACAGCTATTAACAGCTATTTTAAAGATTGGATCTGTTTTGTCTCCTCTCTATTTAATTGTATGTACTGTGTGTGACCAAATGCTGATTGGTCCAATGAGTAGGATTCAAAATGAAGAGCTGATCATCGATAATTGAACATACAAAATTTATCAAGTAAATTCTAGTTTGAATAGGAAATATTTGATCCAAAGTTAATTTCTCTATTTCTGCAAATGTTTTATTTATATTTTTAGAATATAATTTGATGAATAGAGTAAACACATGCTAGTGAAGAAGGGATTTCTGCACTTTTTCTTTTTCTTTGCTAATTGACTGTATTGTTATGGTGACACTTCTATTCATCAAATAACATGCAGCAAAAGTAAAAAAAGACAACCATTCAAATCATTTTATTCAATTCAGATTCAGGAGTCACAAAACAAATGTTGAAATGACATATTTAAATTTTTGTAATTGGTGCTGAAAGATAGTTCTGAAGGGGTGGCAATCATCTTACCGAAAATCAGTCTTACCGAACGTTGATTGGTCACTTCTTTCAGAGTGTACTATTTACCATAGACACCGGTTAACTGTTTTTATTTTCAAAAATTTATGAAATTTTTAAGATCAAGTGGCAGCAGGTGCAAAAAAATTTATGAAAGCACAAACTATTACTTTCGATTATTTTATTTTTTTTATTTTGAAAAACCTTTTTCAAAACAAGATTAATTTATTTTTTTTATTTTTTCAATAAAATAATTTTTTCAATAGAAAGGGCAAAACAATAAAAAATAAATAAGAGAATTCATAACAGAAATAAATACATAAATTATACTACTGCTGCTTCATTTCATAAATTTTTGCCAAAATATGTTAAAATAATCTACGCCGTCCAATAAACAATTCTACACGGCTGAACTATACAATTATCTATGTTATTCACAAATAATACCTGAAATAAAATTCCTTTTATTGTAAATACTCAATCTACAACAATTAATCCTTTTTCTACTTTTCATAAATCACATTAAAGACATATACGATTGTAAATAAAATCCTTTTTTTTTCCTTCATAAATCTTATACACAATATGTTATAAGTTCTAAATCTTATCGTAAATAAATACCAGATTTACAATAGATGCTTTTGTTTTCATAAATTGTAATTGCAGTAATTTTAGAAAAAAACAGTTAACCAGTGTAGTAAACACTCTGAAAAAAGTGACCAATCAAGCTGATTTTCGGTAAGATGAACCAGACCCATTCTGAAGTGTGCATGTGTGTGTTTAATGGTATACTTGCAACCAAAATTGTATCCAAATCCTACTCCAACTTTTGAAATCCATTAAATATCAGAAACTTTCATAATTTTATCCTTTCAATTAGGAATATATACAAGGTATTCCTTTTTAAATTAAATTAGGCCTAGAATAGAAAAATGAATTAGAATTACACAAATGAAGTCTTTGACTGGAATATAGTCTGACTTCACATACACTTTTGTAGTTTTTGCAAGTGTTTATTCGGAATGGTGTTTGTATGGTTTTTTAATTATTTAAATCATTTTTCCTATAAAATATTAAAAAAATTGTATCTGTATCATCATTTTTAAATAACAATTATATTTTATAGATATTTATGCTAAAGGGAAATATAAACCCAGAAATACTTAATCAAAATAGATTAATATTATATAATGTCATTGGAATGCTAAATTGAATTGTTTTTTTTTTGTTTTTTAAAATTATTTACTGTTGATTTTAAAAATGTATTGCTGGATATAGCTGAAAAATCCCAACATTTCCACAAGCCATTCTGATACTTTTTTTAAATAGATGATCAGTACTGTATTATCTAGTATCAGTTTTGAGCTGAGTAACAAATTTTAATTTGTGTATTTAAATGAATGCAAATAATGTTCATTGAAATAAAATTCCTTGGTGAACAGCAATATTTCTAATGTTATAGAAATTCTAGTACTTGAAAGGATCTATACTGGCCTGTTCAAAGTGCTCTAACCTCATCAAATACATTTTTCCAAGCAGTGGGTACAAATGTATGTATATGTAAATATTGCAAATAAATCATTCACTTCAGCTTTCAAATGACTGTCAAGGGAAATTCTTTCTGTTAAAAATGTCTTTAAAGCAATCTAAGTATTGAAAAATGAACTGCTGAATTTTCTTGGCTAATGAAGCTAAGGTACACACAATTAGGACCTTGAGACAGATGTTTTGTTAGATCTGTATCCTTCAACTTCATCTAAGAATAACTTTTGAACCAAAGCTAAAATCTCTTTTTTTTCTTTCTTTCTTCTTCATCAACTGAAGAATAATATAGCTCCACTTGAACTGGGAAATTAGTCATTTGTAAATGTTTTTGTTTAGCTTAAAATCAGTATGAGGAAAAATGGTCTTGCCTTCTTTACTGTTTTAGTTAAATATATTATAGTTAAAGGATTTGTACAGTACAGTAAAATTTTGAAAGGCTTAAAGAAAATTTTGTCTATTGGATTTAACTTATTCAGACTTTTCAAGTATCTTTTTTTTTTTCAATTTGAAAATTTGTAAATTATGCTGGTATCTGTGTTTTTGTTTTCAGTTGTAATTTTGTAAATATTTTAATGATTTTGTCTTTAATAAAGAAAATATCAGATTCATTGTTTTTTTTTTATTATTTCTATTTTCCATAAAATTTTACATTTTCAGGTTTTAAATGTAATAGATCTAGAGTTTTTGTGTGTATATATACATAATCAGATGTAGTTGCGGTGGGACATCCATATAAGCACTAAGTTGGGTGTTAATGAGGCTTGTGTCATCACAATACTTCTGTTAGCTACCCATCAAAAACATGAGATTGCTCAAATGATTTTACCAGAACTGTCCGAGACGCTTATTGGGTGTATCGTGGAAGACTGTGACTCCTGATACAGAAGTACTCTAGCTGTCTTTCATAAAAAGTAGAATAATGTGGGTGGGTCACATATCACAGCTGGCTACCCAAACAAGTGCTCAAAGGAGAGCTGATGGATCGTAAACGACATAAGCCCAGGAAGAGATAAAAGGACTGCTTTAAGGATATGAAAATAGATATTGAGAACTGGGATGGACTAGCACCAAATCCTGCAGCATGGAGAAAGCAGATTTATGATGAAGGAGCAAAGCTGGAGTCAGAAAGTATCTCTTATGTGAAGTTGCTTTGTGCAGCTCGTACGATGGAGGGTGTAGAAATTCCTCCTGGTTAAGAAACAAAGCGCTGACAGGCACTCATTGCTGTTGTATTCTGCTGTCTAAAGCTGTTCTTATAAATCATTTAAAATCTCATGCAAGACAGACAGGTCTCTTGTCATGCCAATTTGTAATCAAGTTTAACTAGTCACATTAACATAGCACATGCCAATTACAATGCTGATCAATCAAGTAGTTATGGTGTCAAACATCTGTCTGATCTGTAATAGAACCTGCAAATCAGCAGCAGGTCTTAATAGTCATCTCAGAGCCCATGATAGGGAGCCACCTTATATTTAAAAAATACAAATTTAATAAATTTGAAATTTGAGGGAGAAATTTTAATAAACCTGAATTACTCGAGAAGAAAATGTGCACATAAAAATATAAATGAATACAAATCGATAGAGCATTTAATCTATAATTAGATTAACTAATTGGTTCAACAAATGAATTTGAATTTTTTCCTAACTGGACAAGCTCCACCCTGAGGGTATAAACAACTGCTTGGGAATATATCAGCCTCTGTAAAGCACCCAACCTGATTATGCATTTTGATTTTTTTTTCAAGAGGGGGACATCACTTATCTGAATTTTTATCCATCATCCAGGACTATATCCATCTACACCATAAAGTTATTTATTTATTAAATAAAAATGCCTCTATGGGATCTCCATATACAATTTACATTAAAAAAATACACATTAATGCGAGTGATAAAAATGTATGAAACTTAATAAAACAATTACAAGCTTATCAGTGCAGAGAAACATTTACCAGGCACATTTTATTTATTTATTTTCCCTAAATTCTTCTATATATTTCAGCCGATACCTCCCAAGATTGCCCTCTGAATTTATTTTCTATTCCAGATGATCTAAATTTATCTAAGTTATTCTTAAAATTATTTATACTCATACTATTTTTTTTTACATAAGATGTAAACTATTCCAAGGAAAGACTGATCCCAAAATTTCTTTATTTCACTTGCTACTGTTCTTTGAATCTACATTAAAATGGGTAAAATTGATGTCTCCTCACGATCATTAATCATTGCTAACCACAACACTGGTTTATTGCTGGGTTTAGGTTATTCATGTGTTTTGACATTTATATGTATTCGGATTTTGCCCAGCCCTAACCATTCATAGTAGAATCTTGAAATTTTGCACACACACTCCCCTCAATGAGTAAGGGAAAAATTTTTTTTTTTTAATAGGTTTTTGGCAGGGTGGTTGTTTACTTTCACTTTCCACTGTTCCTAACCTATAGGCTGCAGACCCCTTGAGATAATTTGAATAAGTTTGTTAGTCTGACCCTAAAAAGGAAGACAAATTAATGTTGAGCCAGATAGGACCCTACACCCAACACAGCATATATGAGTGGCAGTGATTCATAATTTCCCTTGGAATGCTATCTTGTTTAAGTTAGAATTTCTTCTTTAACTTTCCATGCCTGAAAGGAAATGACAAAGTGAAATTATAAAAACTACTGTAAAGTAATTGGATTTTGCTTAGTGTTTTCACTTTTTAGATTTATGACATGATTTATAAGTCATAGTAAATGCAAAAATAAAAATTGGGATATTGTAACATGTATGTTTTCTTTTGTGTATGAGACGTAAGACCAAAGAAATTTCTTATATCTGAAGTTGTATTGCAAAGAAAATTTCCCACTTTGAACATAGCAATAAGTTTTACCGTCTGATTTACAAATGTAAAATGCTGACATGTGTACAAGTGATTCCATAATGATAATCTATATGGAATCCCCTCACTGTTTGTTGCTGACACCCTGAGAAGTCTCTAGAGTATTAATAATTAAAAATACGCCCTCTCACCAAGAACAAGCCAATCTAGAAGTCTATCACATATCTCCCCCCTGTTGAATTTAAAATCTCAGACTAGGTTCAAATAAAGAAAACCAATTTTACCAAATAATAATCTGTATCTAAGTGATAGGTGTCACACCATCTGTCATGCTATAAAAAAAACCTCAACATCGGTGCAGCCTAACCAAATTTGGCATGCATACTCAATGGACCTAGGGGAAGGTTTTAAAATAAAAAGTTTTGAGAAATTTATTTAAAAAGTTTTTTTTGGGGGGGAGGGTGTTCAATTTACAATGTAACTAATGCTAAACTCCTTACTTTCCGTTCAATATGCATATATTCTTTTATGTTTATATATAATTCTTTAAGTACTGGGGCCGCTTAGCCCCAAAATTTCCAGGCAATTGTGCAAAAAGTGTTAGGCAATGCAAGTGCAAAAAAGCTGCACAGCCTTCTGTTACTGTGAAGGGGAGTGCTGAATAAACTAGCATTTGGCAATTATTGTCATCACTTATTTTGAGTCTTGAATTGTGAGATAGAAGGAAGCTTCTGGGCAAGTCTAAAGTTCCGAATTTGAATTTTGCATCATAAAAAATGTATGATTTGACACCGAGATCATCCATATCAGACTAGTCTACGCACCTTTATTGCAATTTTCATACCAGCCATCTTGACAGATACTTCAGCTAGTACCCTATGTGTAGGAACTTTATCAGGATTATATTTGAAAGATTAACTTCAAATGTCTCAAATGCAAAATTGACAAATAGTTGGGTTTTTTAAAAATCTCATAGTAACAAGAATTATCATTTTTCAAAACGAACTTTGATTCTTTTAAATTAGAATTTTTATCACAATTTTAAACAGGTTTACAAAAATAAAATAAAAAGGTACCAAAATGCTAATTTAAAAATAATTTCAGCCCTTGAAAATTTTGTATCAAGTTTAGGTTAAATTTGTTCCTTTTATCAGAACATTTTAGAAAAATAATATGGCAATGAAAAGTGGATTTCAAGTTGAATATATTGACTCAATTTGTGTTTCCAGTTCTAGTTGTCTGCTTTCAATTTTCATCAGCATGGTCAGTGACCTATTTAGATCTGTACCATTACTAGTTTTTAATGGAAGGAAAACATTTGGATTGAAATTCAGGTCTATTCAATGAAACAACAAAAGGACCAACAAAAACTATAGAGTTAAAACAATTTATTCAGATACAAAAATTAATTATTTTTTGAGTTGAATTATCTTTAGAAATTAATTCAATTTAGTAACTTATAGTTTGCAGGTACACCAGTCTTTCAGCTCGATTTTCATAGTTGTTAAGTAATAAGTCATTATTGCTGAATGAGTTTAAAAACAAAGTATGCAGTTAAAACAGTTTATCAGCTCGATTTCCATAGTGATTTATTTTCTTTATTGTTGAAAGAGTTTAAAAACAAACCATGGAGTTAAAATGATTTATTGAGCTAAAATGATTCCATAGCAACAAAAAAGACACTGTCCTAATATGAGTTGTTATATATATATAATGTGTGTGTGTACTGAATCATCATTTGTCTTACTCGGAACTGTCAGGTTATGATTTACATGAAATAGACATTCATCCACTTTAAAAAAATTTTCTTTGTGGAAAAAATATAAATTTTAATGTAAAGAATTGAAATATCTAATTCTAGAAAGTTAAAAAAATAACTGATTTAAAAAAATTATTGAATGGGGGGGTTCACAATTCTGAGTGAAAAAAAACATCCACATTGTCTTCATAATCCAAAGGTAAAATGTAACCAGTTGCCTTGGCTCCAAGGTAAGCAGCCCCAACAGCACCATTCTTCTTCAATTTCATTAGAGTTACCTCTTGGAGTTTTCTGCATTGGATGCGAGGTGAAAGCAAAGTATCAAGAAAACCTGAAATAGTAAATGGGTACATTTATTATTAGAAAGTAAGAAATTAACCCTTGTACATTTTGTAGGTATGGATATGAAATCAGCAAAACAAACTTCCTCTTTGAAGTTAAATGTCTCTTAATCTCTATTTAAAATGATGATTAAATCATTAAATTATATTAAAATGTGTTTATATATTCTCTTTATTAATATTACTTTCGTCATATTTTTAAGATTACTAAAAGTAGGTTAATAATTAATTAAGTAGACGTACAGTTGAAGAATCAACTGCATACCCTCAGCTAGTTTACAAAATATCTTGACTTTAAATAAAAAGTTATCCATATCAAGATTTATTTTCAAGTAATGCAATATATTTATATCCATCTATCTAGAAAAAACTTTTTGATATAAATTTTCACAATATGGATATAGTATAGAAGAATATGAAACATTTGCTTAATTATCATTTTTCGAGAGAATTAGATGAAAAATATAGAATCTGGAATCAGTCTACTTTTTCTAAATACATTACTAGAGAGCGCATACCTCAGACAACCCTATTGTCACTAAAAACAATAAAAATCAGCTCACAAACAGTTACGATGCAGGGGAGGTAACTGTAAAAATTCCTGGATTTGCCCTAAAATTCAATCAATTTTACCATAATCCATTCCTTACCTGTTCACAAAATGTCATCGAAATTCATTGGGAACTTTTGGAGATATTGTGAGGACACATAGATATGATGCAGGGAGGTAACTAAACATTCATAGATCAGCCCCCAAATTTAATCAATTCTTCCGTAGCTCATTTTCCATCCTTCTATAAAATTTCATCGGAATTCATTCATAACTTTTGGAGATATTGTGTGGCGTGAACATATAGCTACGATGGAGGGGAGGTATCTGTGCATGGACCCACCCCAAAATATACCACTTCTGTTGCCCATTGCCCACCCGTCCACAAAATTTCAAAATTCATTCTCAAACTTTTGGAGATATTGTATGGTGTAGACATACCTACGATGAAGGGGAGGTATCTGTATTTGTGATCCCCGCATGATATGGTATATCATCCTTGTCAATTTTGGTTCAGCTTGGCCAAGTGGTTTCTAGGTTATGGATCTTGCGGACAAATTCCTACAATGCAGGGTGGAGGTAACTGTGCATGGATCATGGATGATACTTGGTATGCATGCCAATTTTATTTCTGAGTTATGGATTTTGGGGACAAATAGCTAGAATGTAGAAGATGTAATTGTGCATGAATCAGCTCAAAAATGCAATCACTTCTTCCACAGCCCATTTCCCACACTTCTACAAAATTTTATTGGCATTCATTGAGAACTTCAAGAGATATTTTATGGCCCTAAATTGGAGGATCGACCCTTGTTATATGTTTATAAAATGGGGGGTATCCTGGTTTTTCTGTAGCCTATGACAATCCTAGGTTCATGTTAGATATGCCTGCAGAGATTCGTCTAAATTGGTTCTGCGGTTTAGGCATGCATAGACTTTTAACGGACATCAAAATTATATATAAAAATATAGGCTTGGATAATCTCAATGAGATATTCTATGTAAAAATATGTACATCTGTTTGAACCTATTCTAATTAATTATGTTTTTAAAATAGTGACAATTTCCTGCCGGGTATATCTAATCATTTGTAAAATTTTATTTTATAATATTTGTTTAATATTATCGTGATGTTCTTCCAATGTTGTGCAAGGTGTGAAATAAAATTATTTTTGAAAAAATTTCATTGTTTTTTTAACCTTTAAATGGTCAATGAATAAAGACAACAACATCTGTCTGCTAAAGAAGACCAAAATAAATAATAACTTAGAATTTACTTCAAATCAACATATGCTCGAATAAGTTTTTTTTTTGCAATAAGAAATAAATATTTCAAGACAATAAACATGCAGATTCATAGGAAAAAAAATTTAAAAAATAAAAAAATAAAAATATCCTTACAACACAAAATCTTTCAGCGAAAAGCACAGTTGCTGAAACATCAATTTGGCAAAAAGGTTTTGGGTGCCCAAGAAAACCTCAACTAGTTGTCTATAGGTGAAACATCATCCGGCAAAATGTCCGGATACGGGTAAATGGAATAAAGTTTTATGATTGGGTCAACGAATGTGACTAGCTAAGTTAATGTTAGGGAGCAATGAAGCCCAACATCTTCCCACTTAGCAACGGTTCCTTTTGGGTGTGTACCACATTTTCTTCCATTTTTTTTTTAGTATTGGTGGAGCCTACATGAAAAAAAAAACCCAGCATACACACACAAATTTCCTCTCTCCATATAAATTGTACACCTGAAAAGGATATAGAATGGATTGACCAAAATGTTGCAGTAACAACAAAAAGAATGATATCAATAGTCTGATCAACTCTTGGAAAATTATAAGCATCTTCAGACTAGTTACTCTGGCTTCAAGTTGTAAGCAAAGTATAAAAAGACAAGACTTAAGTTTGTGCTTTCTATAAAATAGATTAAAGTTGGAGATACTGCTACTGTAGACAACATCTTCACTAAAGCAAACTTTTCTTTGTCTAGGGGACATTTTTCATGTGAAAATAATATATACAAAAAGGGAAGGATTAAAATAATCTCTACTCATTCAAAAATGAGTCATTAAAAAATAGATTTACCCTCTTTCATAAATTCCCAGCTCTTCCAGATAGAGCCAACACATACAATATGAAGACCACCTTTGCACGTTACCAATTCCTGAATAAAAGCAAAAGATAAATTGATGAATTACATATTAGCTATATTCGAGATTCTGAGATGAAGTAATTTCACCATTACAAATATTTTGATTAGTTGTTTTTTATTGCAACACTAGCATAGTACCCATCAAAAGTGACAGGATTGTTTACGTATGCGCTTATTGAAAAGTGTTACACACATACAATATATATCACTACAGATGTTATACAGGGAGGGTTTTCAGCTACTATTTACAAAACAGTTATAATATTAAAAGTATATTGATTTTGTATTTGTCACTACAAATGTTATACAGAGCAAGTGATGTTTGTGGGCTTAATTTCCTAAAAATAAAAACAAAAAAAAAATCAATTAATTAACTGAAGTAATTCCAAAACATTGCCACACTTATCAGTCATAACAAAAAAAAAATTAATTTTCTTACCTCATTTATTTTTGGAATCAAAGCATTCACATGGTCTGCCAATATTTTCCCAGCTTCTTTGAGGAGATGTAAACAAAGAGGATCTACTTCTTTGGCACCTAAACAGAAACACAAATTTGTCTCTCTCAATGTGCATGTACACTACATATAAATACATTTTAAAGAAATTAAAACTAATTTTATCTCTACAAGGATGCATCTATAGAAAGGACCAATTACATCTTAAAGATGATGTCTGAACACCTTGATTAAGGGAAACAGTACAAGATCTAGAGTAGTAAGACATATAGTGAGTGATAAAAGGAAGATCTAGAGTAGTAAGACATATAGTGAGTGATAAAAGGAAGATCTAGCGTAGTAAGACATATAGTGAGTGATAAAAGGAAGAAAACAATCATTGGTAGAGAATTTAAAATTCTCTACCAAGATTGTTTTCTTGTAAACATCAACAATTTGTCATATTAATAGAGAAATAGGTGGAAGCCTTTTAAAATTGATTACATGTTCAATATATAAGAGAGAGGTGTCACACTGTCTGTCTGCCTGTCATTCTATAGAAACCACCTAAACATGGGTGCAGCCTAACCAAATTTGGCATGCATACTCAACAGACCTAGGGGAAGGTTTGAAAGTAAAAAGTTTAGGGAAAGAAATTTTAAAAAGGTTTTAGAGGAGGTTCTATTTACAATGTAAGTATAATGCTAAACTGGACCCTTATTTTCTGTTCAATATACATATCTTCTTATTTTATGTTTGTATATAATACTTGATGGGGTCAAAAGTGAAGGGACCCCCTTTAAGGGCTCAAAATTGATGGGGAACTTTTCATACCCAATTAAGGGTCAAAAGTGAAGGAGACTTTAGTCCTTTTTTACTCTTTAACTATTTAATCTGGCATAGATGGGTACTTCAGCTAGTGTTTAATATTATAACCAAACAAATAAAATGTATCAGATTAGCAAATATTCACTAGCAAGATTATGAAAGTTAGAGTCTCATCCAAAGTCACTTCTTTATTCTGAAATCCTTAATTTAATATCTGAAAAATGTTAGAAGTAAGAAGAAAAAAAAACTAGTCAAAATTAATAATAAAATAAGAGTAATAATGAAAATACTTCATCTCAGAATCTCAAAACTTGAGAGATTTTTCTCTATTTCTTATGAGCTTCATTTTAACTTTCACGCTTTGAATATGTGACATAAGACTAATCATAACAAATAGATTTAGTTATTTAGTAATACACATTCAAAGCAATACAATAACTTTGCCTATTGGAACATTTTAACACAAAGGATGAAAGTAACTGAAAAAATAAAAGAGTTATTCAATTTTAAATTAAAGAAGTTACCCACTTTTAAAACACAGACGATAACATTTTTTAATCAGTAGCAAATCAGTCTCCAGCGTTTTCAAACACTGGAGACAAAAATATACTCTAAGTAATTAATACTGACTATCTACAAGTAGTTTTCAGAGTTACTGCCAGACATAAAGCGATAACTTAGTAATATATATTCTATCTAATAAACTATTGTGGTGGGAACTTGTCAGTCTCGTGAGACTATGGATCGGTATGCCTTTGGGGTCTTGCTTTCAGTCTCTCCAGGGTGCAGGGCCTGGACAAGGTTGTATTGGACAGGTGGTTGCCCATACAACAAGTCTCCCCTCGCAACCAATGTTTTCCCAGGGAAGGTATTGGGCCAACACAGTTTGGCAACAGTGTCATTGCAGGAGTTGCTGGAACAAGGCTGAAGACAATGTCAGACTTCCTTAGGGACTCCAGCTCCTGGTTCTGAATTTAGAGTTGTCCTTCTCCTAGATTGGTTACCTCCCAAGGCTAGAAAGCCCAGTCTACCCTGCGATTTTACTGGGCAGGGAGCATGCCTTTCCCAAGGGCATTAGTGTGAAGAGAACGTAAACAGCCTTGGCAGGAGTTTAAACTTTTCTCACCGAAATGTCTTTATTAAGAAACCATACATTGAAAACACATGCACTGTAAGGGGGGCAGGGTCTTACTGTAAAGGTATTCTACCCAACTCCCCAGCTGTTAGGCCACTCGCACCTCCATAATAAACTAATATACTCTCTATAGAACATTGGGATGAAGGAAAGATCATCCCCACTAAGGTCCTCTAGTAAAGATCAATATCACTCAATATAACCAAGTAAAGATTAGTACCACCCAATGAGATCAAGTTATGATCAGCACCACCAGGGTAAGAATTAAAGTAAGGTAAGTAAATTAGTACCACCCAAACAGACCAAGTAAAGATCAGTACCACCATGAAGAATAGTAAATCATTTAATACAGAGAAAATTATTATATCTCCACTAAGTAAACATTTTAGTCAGTACATACCTTTTATAATGTCAAGACAAAAACCAGCAATCTTTGATTTTTCAAAGTCAGAGTACATATAACGCAACAGGTTTGCTCTATTGCTAATCTGCAATGAATAAAAATATTCATTTATTAATATATTAAATATTGACAAAAAATAAAGGTCAAGGTCAAATTATTGCAAATGAATTTCTTTAGTTTTATTTTCGGCACAATATGCAATCAGAGATGTTAATTTCAATTTGCCAAATTATGTTTTGTATTTTCACATTGCTCATTTTTCATGGACTTGTTGTAGATAGTATGTGCTACAGATGTGAAACCTGCAAAAAATGATTTTTTAAAAATAAGTCCAAATCAATCAAAAATTCAAATATTTTAAAAAAATTATTGATTATATTGCTGGAGTAATATTTTACACTGAATCATGATAGTTTGAAACCTTTTCAGCTTACTAATGCAGTTTTCCTGAATAAAAGTCCCATGAATCAACTCAGTAGCAAAAAATAGGCTTTTATGTGAGCCTATGAACTGAAGTTGACAAAATAATGCCTAAATGATTTTTTAAACATTAGATACTTCAGAATGCTTTCAATAAAACACACAACCATATAGTAATGAACTGATTCTTAAATAAGTAGCAATAGTTTGGCTTCATTATGAATTTCGGTTCAGAAGCATCAAAAACCAAATCAAATAAGAGCAAAATCATTAACTTTTAACATATTTATAGTGTCACAAAAATACTCTTACATTGAAATATCTAAACATGGCCTCTTTGACATAGGTCACATCATATGGTGAAAGTTTGAAGTTGTCTTCATGATCAAAATAGGTTTTTATTGCTTGTAATGAAATCCAGAAGCCTAAATGAAAAGGAGAAAATGTGAATAACTGAGAATTTTAGCAGTGTTTGATGTATGGTGATTATTACACAAAAAGTCATCAGAAACAATAAATATTTGGAACATTCAATAAAATTGTAGATTGTCAGCTTTATAAGGATTTTTCAATACATATTTTTGAGAATATTAACATTCAGAAATAAAAAAAATATCATGGAAATTTTGAGGAAAAAAAAATTATCCAACATTTAATTCATCCATATTAAAAATACTGTTTAATATTTTTGTATAATATATAGCAAAAACTCATCTTTAAATTTTAAATAAATAATCTTATGGTTGCAAAAGAAAGTAAAAACAAAAAAATATTTTCATATATACAAAAAATCTCTTTAAAGCTTACTAAATGCCATATAACAACTATGCTTAATTAAGTTACAGACATTAAATAATATAAAATGAAAACATGGCTTTGAGAGATGTTTAAATTTAATTGCAGTCAAATCTAGAAAGAAGAATGAGGGGGGATTTAATTGAGACATTCAAAATAATTCATGAAATTTCTAAATATGGTACACCATTCTTTAATATCACTCCAGGAAATCTATTGACAAGACAGATTTCAAAGACTCAATCTACTAAACAATTGGACCTTTTTATCATTTCCCATCTGTGATTTGAAATCACAATCAAGTGATTGCTAGGCAGCTCTCTTACCAACTAAACTGACAAGTCTTATATATTAACGAATTTATTTATTATATATACAATACAAAAGTTACAGTGATCATCTTCAGTCGGAAGATAAGTAGGAGTGGAGTTTTCAGGCTTGTTCCTATTATATTTACTTTCAAATGCAATACTTCTAATTCTACAAGGAGATTTTTTTCTACTTGGTTAGCTCATATCCACTTGTGATTGTCAATTGCAATTTTGAAAGTTGAAAATATTCAGTGTTCTGATAAATAAATTAGGTGAATCATTTTTAACAAAACTTGCTTTTCAGTGTATTTCAAAATAGCCATAAAAGAATTCTGCAGAGGTTGGTTTTTACCTGAGCCTTCATCTCCTAACATATGGCCCCAACCTCCACATCGATGCATTGTGCCATCACAGTTGATCAACTGACAATTAGAACCTGTACCAGCAATCAGCACAATGCCACCTGCAGGGGAAAAAATATTTGAATATAGCTCATATAGGAGATGTTGAAAATGGCCTAAACAGTCGTAACATTTACATCAGAAGACATACACAAGACAGAACTACGTTTATAAAAACGTTAATTTTAAAAATTTTAAGGTTTTTTAAAAAATTTTGAAGTTTTAGAATTATAATATTTTTTAACGTCTAGAACACGGAATTGAAAATATTTTTCAATATTTTTCATTTTCCTAGTTTATTGATTATAGCTCATTGGTAAAGTATGAGCCCACAAGTTTCTAGGTTAGTAATTTCCAACTAAGTTTTCAATAACATAAAATCTACATGACATAAATATCAAGATATTAATAGACAAGTATAATTAAATGAAGAGTTAATGCAGCAGTTGTAGTTGGATTCTGGGTGACAATTCTCTGTAGAATAGTTGATAAAGCTAGTGTGAGTAATGTAAGAATTTTAGAAATAATATAAAAGCACTGTAAGGTATGCTTAGAAATAATTGTAATGTTGCTTTAAGAAATTTGTTGGATACAATAAATTAACAATAAAATTATTACTTACAGATGATAGCTATTGATAAACAAAACAGCAACACTTACTAATTTATATCTCTTCCATGTTCTTTAGCTCAGATCAAAATGTAATACCTGTTCTAGTCTAATGAAACAGACCCCCCAAAAACATTAAATTCCCATTTAAGATCCTTCAAATAAATTTTAAAATAATAGAAGCCTATTCATAATAAAATGGATCAATATACAGATATGTAGATTTCAGGTTCATAGTAAAAAAAAAGTTATCTGACAAACCTTACCTTTATCTGTGGCAGTGTACATTGCACATTGTGTATCACTGCAAACATCAACACTTTCTGTTAAATGGCCATAGTTCTGAAAAATGTCAGCCTTTAATTTATCTTGGGTTTCTTTTTCATCACCCCCACTCAGTGATAAGCCCTGGAATTAAATCACAAAAATGCTAAAATTATTCAAATAAATTTAAAAGAAGGATAGAATTTAATCATCACTAACAGAAATAAGCTCTATTTGCTAACAAAACTGGTTTACCCTAAAGAGTGTAACCAAAGTTTGTAGATTGAATTATTTCATTAAAGCTGGTTTCAATATTTTACAACTATATACGAATAAAACAGTCTTAAATATATTTTCCAGCAAAAACGTTTGTGGGGTAATAAAATTTTGTAAATAATTAACAAAATAATGAAATTTCAACACAGCATCAAAAATATTTTAAACTCATTTTGAAAACATGGGCTTTATTATTAACTGAAATTATCTTAATGTAAATGAGATTATATAAATTAACTGAACAACAAAAAGTGTGCCAAAACTTAATAAAACAAATTTTAGGTAAAAAATTGCCAAATAGTGTTTAATCATTAAACTTTTTTGCTGTTACCAGAAATATTTAGTTTGTTAGTGCAGAAAGTGATTAATGCTAAGTAGGAGAGTGGTAGAATAGCAATAAAGTCAGTGGGCAGCAATACAAAAAGCAAAACATGGCCTAAATATACCAGTTTCAAATGCTGCACTAAAATACAACTGTGATTACTGTATCATTTTCCCCACCCACCCTTAGAACCTGTTTTATTATTATTTATACTCATTAAAGTAAATGAAGGTTTGACATATTTGTTTAATAAATCGTACCATATCATGGGTAACATAAACAGCTAGTTAAAATTTGTTTAAACTATCTGAACTGCTTGTAGAGGCTATCAACTTTCAGCCAGTGACACTCTACTCATCATTACTATGGTAATAGCTGAAATATCCCATGTATCTTGAAAGTAACTGTTAAAAGGGTTTTTTACAAAAATATTCCATAATAAAACAATTGTCATCCCCTATTCCAGTGATTCCCAACCTTTTCGGGTCATTACCCACTTTTGTCAATAAGATTACTAGTACTCCACCACTTTCATTTATTAAATTGCAACAAAGAATAATTTCAAATAATTTTATGTATAATTAGACAGCTTCATACTAAGAATTAGTTTAATTTTATAATTGAACAGCTGCTGCTGTGTATTTGGTACTCAAAAAAAGGCAAGCGAAAATAATTAGAACACATCATTTTAAATTCCAATTTATTAAAAAAACGAATTCTGTTATCGTAACTGATATACACATCAATGTGATCTCTGTTCTTGTTTTCTTTGCTACTAGTTCTTCGATTTGTGGGTCTATTAGTGAGAAAGCACATCTTAAATCATTCTCAACTTGGAGATTATTTCGAGCCTTTGACTTGATAGATAGTACAGAAAACCCTATCTTTAGACTGGACTTTTATTTTTACCTAATAGCCTTATTCCCCCATTGGACTGGGGGAACCCCCCCCCCTGGTTGGGAACCACTGCCCTACTCCATGGCAAGATGCCAATGGAAGTATTAGTCCATGGGCCAGGAGCCCAAATTTGGTGTATTGGTATACTTGGGGGTACTAAATTTAACAATGCATTTTAGTTTTGTTCATGTCTATGGAGTATGAAAATGGTTGATAGACCTTTGGGTTGCCCAGCTGAAATGAGTAATAAAAGTATAATATATTATATAAATGTTATTATTTCATAAGCATACCCAAGGAAAACATGGTTTCACTTCATTTACATAATTAACATCTTACTATCTTCTAAGCAAAACCATATTGACTACCAAATTTGGCAAAATGAACCAGAGCAATAGGAAGATTTTTATGGACTGGATCACCTACAGGGTATTTACTTCTACACCATTTTAAGTACATCCAGCTGGCAATGTTTGACACTTTAGAGTTACCAAATTTAGGTAGACAATCCACTTTAGAATGGGAAAGTCTTTTCTGTGATTGTAGAGCATAGTTTCTCAAACTTTTTCCCCCCCCATTGCCCCTTTTGGTTATTTTTAATTTTATTTCCCCACCTTGGGGGCGTATCCCCCCACCCCTCCATTGAGAATGACTGCGCTACATTATGCCTTTAGCCAAATAAATACTCAAATCAAAGAGCCTGACTGTTTATCTTCCAAATAGGAGTTTATTTCTTGACTTCACTGACAAAACAAAAGATTACCCATTTTTCTAAGAAAAAAATTCATTTGTATGTGACAACCTAACGGCCCCCTAAGCTCAACTTCCGCCCCCTTGAGGGTGATATCACTCCTGTTGAGAATGTATGATTTAGAGTATAGTAGATTAATTTCAGTTTGCCCTTTCTATTTTCACAAAAATCTTTGAATAAATAAGTGCTTTTTATTTGAAAACAAAGAAAATTTAAAAAATAAGTATGTGAACTCGAAAAAACAAGTTTCTATGTTAACTTTCCATTGGAATTACAATGACATCATTCATTCCTTCTTCAACTTCCTCTTTTTAAAAAAAAGATTTGAGCAAAATATGTCTCCTTTTTCTTTTTCTCAGATAACCCTGTACCTGCTGTCACTATGGAGAGCATGTTGCCACAGACAAAGCTAATATAGCTTTGTCCGTGGCAATACACTATTTTAACTTTATAAATATTACTCTGGGGAACACCAGGTACTAAAGTAGTGTGTGAATGTAGATATAAAAAATGATTGGGTGTGTACATATCTTCTGTATATATAAGTGAGAGGTGTCACACCGTCAGTGTGTTTGTTTGTTTGTCACGCTATAAAAAACACATAAACATGGGCGCAACCCAACTAAATTTGGCATGTATACTCAAATGGATCTTGGGGAAGGTTTTAAAGTAGGAAGTTTCGAGAAAAAAAATTTCAGGGTTTTCTTTGGTGGGGGTGGGGGGTCTACATAATTCTATAAGGGGTCAAAAGTGAAAGGGAACTTTTCCCCCATTTAAGTTATCAAAAGTGAAGTGAGCCTTCCCCCCATTTAAGGGGTCAAAAGTGAAGGGAGACCTTTATTTCCCCCCTTTTGCTGCACAAAGGTTCACAAAAAGGTAGCAATAAAAGCCTGTATTAAATTTGTTTCATGTGTGCCCCTCAAATTCGCTGACTTTTGGGGAGGGGTAGCATTGTGTTTGTGTGTGTGCATATATGTATCTCAAAGTTTTTGTATAACAAAATACTTCAGCTATAGTGAGATTGAGGAGCATATTCAAAAACTAAAGGGAAAAATACTGGCATTAAAAAGAAACAGACAAACCTTGGCATTTCTAATAGACTCAAAAAGATATGTAATCAGAATTTCTATCCTTGTTACCAACAAGATACAATCACATAAGAGGGAAGAAACTGATTTTAAACTTTTAAAAGCTCATTTTTCATTGAAATGACATATGCTACGTAGGTATAACCTAATATTTCAATGTCAAATACAATGTAGAACAGGTGCTCTTTTGAATAAACTGAACCTTTTTGAATTCATTGAATCCTGATCATGTCATAAGCAAATAATTGAATGAGTAAAAGATCAATGAGAATTTGAATCAGTAATTGTATTTGAGATCATCATAAAGCTATAGTTTTTTTATTCTTTCAATATTTGTTTCCCCAAAAGAATACACTTCTCCAGCATGTTCTTTTATTTGAAATAATAATGATTTAATTTTGTTTAAGAATTGAAGTTATTTAATATTTGTTTTACTCACCAAAGCTTTCATTTTTACATCATGATCAATACCAGCTTCAATTTTAACTTTCGTTATCATTCCATCAATCCGCTTCAGACATTCATCCAAGCCAATGAGCTAAAAATAAATAATTCAAGACTATCAAAAATCTTTAAAATGATTATGTTTAGGAATATTTTCAGCAGTAATCAAAACATGACTCATAAAAATACTCACAAGAAAATCAAAAATTCTATCGTAAATTTAACATGTTTAATGGTTTGTTGGGTAACTGGACAATTCAGCAATTTATCAAATATTCGATCAGTAAGATTGTAAATGTAAAATATTTTAATTAAATAAATTAAAAAAAATATTAAATAACATTACTCGAGAAAATAAACAAAAACTAGTTATAAAAAATTGAAAAAAGATATATAAAACACTAAACAACAAACATGAATTAAATTTTTATTATTGTAAGTTACATTAGATTTATATAATTTGATTCTATTTCATTTTAAATCCCATCTCTAGTCATTTTCGGCTTTAAAAACGAAACACGGAGGAAATGTCCGGTTTAGAAATATTGGTGGCCGAACTGTCCGCGGTCGAAAGGTCCTAGATTCGGTTTGTTGTGACTGAATGCACTTTTTGCCAATGTGTATTAATGTCACCAATGTGTGTACTGTAAAAATTCTTGTTCTGAAGTCAATAAATTCTCAAAAAGCTTCTTCTGCAGCTGCTTGATTTTGAAACTGCTTATTGCTTAGAAAGTTGTCAAGATCAATGAAAAAAAAGAAAGTTTGCAAGAGAAAGGTCTGAAGAATAAGGCAGATGGCAAAGGTTCAATTACCAAATCATTTCATTTCTTAAGCATCACCCATGACATATGTGGATGGACATTGTCATGCAAGTGACTGAAGCTGATTGTTTTTCATGTAATTTTCCATATATTTCATTTAAATGTTGACAGTTATGATTGTTTCCTCCCTGAATTCATAATTGCAAGAATAAATTCAGTGTCATTATAACGGATCATATGACCGACCAGCACCCCAAATCTTTGCAAATCTAAAAGGATGGATTTTGCCTTTACACCAGTGACGTCACTGAAATGTCAGTAGCCGTTAGTTACCAAGTTAAACAAAGTCTGCGTGTTGATATTGAAAATAGAGATTGAAAGTAGAAAATACTCGCCTGAATTGGTGTCGCTACTCTGTATTTGTTTCGAAGTTATTAATATATTTTCTTCCATTAGAAACTTTCCGAAAACATTAAAAACTATTTATTCGATAAATCATTTAGATTGTTAGTAGAAAAAAAACTATAAACAAACTTTCGAAGTTATTAAGCGACATTCTTCCCAAAACATTAAAAACTTAAAGCTATTTATTATTTGATAAAAAATAGGTTTTTATAGTTTTTTTTAAACAAACAAACTTCCAACTTATAACACTTTTTTTGGTGCTTTCAAAATTCAATCTAAGTATCTTTTTGTGCTTATTGCTTATGTATTCTTAGTGTAATCGTTAGCGTATCTGACTGCCAACTCCTATGACGCGAGTTCAATCCACGTCAGATCTTCCGTGTTGTTTTTTTTGTTCTGAAAAAAATTAAAACCTATTGTTTGTGCTTTTAATCTAAGTATCTGTTTCTGCTTTCAATCCAACTATTCTTTGTTAGTTATTTTTAGATTTAGATATTTTCTTCCAAAAAAATTAAAAACTAATACATTTTTGTGCTCAGTTAGATTGAATCCACAAGACTTTCTTTACCTCCGGGAATTTGTCAGTCAGCTGTGAGAAAAAACTAATTTTTAAAGGTCTTACTATTAATTTATTTCCATTCTACTTAATTTTTTCGGAAGA
>VCCN01002162.1:1068073-1088733 GCA_006491835.1 Architeuthis dux | reverse complement strand
TAGTAAAAAAAAAAATAAGTAATCAAATTTTCATAAAAAATCACTCTGGTTCACTAAACCCAGATTTTTTACAAAATTGTAATTCCGTTACGTAACAAAGAAACGAATAAAGAGAATGTGTCTTATTCAAATTTCCACATTCTAAAATCTCTCTCGTGATTGGTCATTTCTTTTACCAATTGACCAATTATAGCATAACGGATAGAGACTGTGACAAGAAGAATTATAGTATAGGAAGTCCCCAGATTACGAACGAGTTCTGTTCCTAGATCCATCTTTAAGTTGGATTTGTATGTAAGTTGGAACAGTTACGTACGACCCGTATATAGCGTCAGATAGTCAAATGTTTGTCGTAGTAGCTTTCTATGCATGAACACCATTAAAGAAACAACAACAACAAGAACATTATTTGTACAATAGCTTTATTTCCATGCTGTTTGAATTGTTTGTTGTACGCTTCGGATTGTACAGTATGTGTGTACAAAGTTACTAACAATCAAAACTTGATAACACACACACACACAAATGTTCAAATGTTATGTTTTCTCCCTTTATTTATTTGTTTTTATTTTGGGAGAGGTGATGCTCGTGCAGTATCCTGATCTAGGAGCATTGCCCTTAGTTTTTCATTTGTTCAATTAGAAAGTATTTGTTCGAATTGTCTTCAAAGTCACATTGTGGGGGAAAGAGTGGTTACAAAAGAGCAAGGCAGAGTTTGTCAATGAAGAATATATTAGAAGAGAAAAAAATCATATGAAGATTTAGATATAGATACATGGTTGTTTTTATATTTAGATGTCATGTAGGATTTAGTGAAAATTGATTTGATGCTAGATTTAAGTCCAAATCGTGATAGGCTAAGTAGATCAATCTTAAGTTTTCTTGTAAAATTATTCCAAACAGTAATGCATTTTTTAGTGATTGAATTTAATCCATATCTAGTTGTTATGCAAAATGGAATATAGAGGCATCCCAGTTTGGAGCCTTTTGTACTTAATGAATGAAATTCATTCGTTCGTTTAAAATACTCTTGTAGACAAGGTGGGGATACCTTATTTAATGAGTCATGTACAAGTAAACGATTTTGCAGTGCCGTTTGATTTTCAAGTTTGAGGATGTTGAGACTGGCATATGGCATGAAAGTCAGAAAAAGATATAGTACAAATGACCCTATTTTGCAATTGTGCAAAATGTGTTGATGGGCATTGCAATGTAGTGTGACGTTCGTTATTACAAACACTTGTCTGTAACTCGATTTTAAAAACAAATGTTATGGTAGTGTTGCCAAGTAAGTATCGTTTGTTATTTATAGCTAAAAATGGCTAAAATCGACTAAATTTTTAATTTCCTGCTAACTTTATAGCTAAAAATGTTATACTCATTTAAAGCCCATTCATCAAATAAAATAAATCTATACTAAGACTCTAGAACACATTATTAATAAAAATTGTGCATTTACTTTTATGAAACTTACCAGATTTAATCGGCTATATCGTAGATTTTTATCAGTTAAATTAGGAAAAAAATCAGCCAAATCTAGTCGAAAGTTGGCAACTTCATGGTTTATGGCAGTCCGTTCGTAAGTAAGCGTTGTCCGTAAGTCGGACTTTCTTAACTTGGGGACTTCCTGTATAGATAGATTATATATCTAGTCTACACTCCCTGTAGCTGCGGCTGGTACGGAGATAATTTGAGAAAACATAAATTCACAAAGACCCAGGTGTCCGGGGCTGTAGTGTTGGGGTAGGGAACGGCCAGGCGCCATCGTGATAAAAAGCGATGCCCTCGAGGAACAGACAGAATCATTTCGCCCGGACTTGTTTCCACTAAAGAGATTTTAAGTAGGGCCAAACGTCACCAGAGGCACCCCTGGGGAATTTGTAGATATTTCTGCCTCACGAAAAGGAGACTCTAAATTTGATCGGTCATAATAACTTGACCTTATGACACCGGGGTTAATGAAAAACACGTGTTTAACACACACACGCATTTCTTTGCCCATATTAAGAGCCACGAGACTCACGCAAACCAATCTGGCAAAGCAACCTTCAGGGCAGAGCACGGTTTCTTCTCCTCCTAAGAGAATCTACAAACCGGCAAGGATAATAGAGTTTTCACCTCCATCTCGAACTTTTTTGCTCTAGTTCAATTCATCTTGAACTAGAATAGCCACTCCAATAAGCTTCATAAACTTATTCCTTCCTTGTAATTATTGAGTCATTGTGTGTTCAGATGCTGCGTATGTTGTATATCGATGATTCCTACTGTTTTAACCGTTTAATTGTACTTTGCCTAAACTGGCGGCTGCATAGTCGTATCGCAATTTTCTACGTTCAAACGTTGTGTGTTTATTTACGATGTTTTAACCGTTTATATGTATTTTGCCTAAATTCGCGGCTTCATCGTCATATTGCAGTTTTGCTACGTTCAAACGTAAACGTTTTGTATGTCGATTTACGATGTTAACGGTTTTTATGTATTTGTGTATTTTGCCTAATTCGCGGCTTTATCATTGTATTGCAGTTTTCACGCACTGAACGTTGTACTGAACGTTGTACTAAGTGTGGTACTAAGAAAGTTGTACTAACACGTTGTAATAAAGATCGTTTATGTACACCAGTAAGAAGCGTCAAACCTTTTCCTTCACGTAAGAACAGTCCTGTAGTTACACTACCCACGTCCAATTAACTGATAATGAAAGCTTCTAGTTTCAAAGTAATTATTTTTTTAAAAACTTATCATGAAGTCGGACTTTGTACGAAGATCGGTTAAAAAGTAATGCCTGTTCTAATTTAATTTTAAAAGTATTAGTCAGAATTCCTAGGGCTTTTTTGTTGTTGCTATAAACCATAAAATGTCTAGAAGCCCAGGGGGAATTCTATTTTCCTACCCATAATTCTCTTTCAAATTGGCTGCCCCCACTGGACACTTGATGTAAGCACAGTAAGGAGATGGTTCAGTAGAGTTAAGGACAATCCTAGAGAGAAAGGAGAAACTGACCTGAGTGACAGGCCCCGCAGAGTATGCTGAGTATGTTATGTAATTGAAGATGGGTACGGATTAAGAATATGTATGTAAAGAACAAGACAGACACGTGTTGATCGAACGAGATATGATCTGTGATTTTTGGCATTATATTCTCATAATCAATATCTGGGGCTGTTTGTATATGTTCCTTTGCTTTAAGAAGATGGCGTATATTTCGCCATATGTAATTACCTTCCTCGGTAATTGCCAAATATGAACGAGGTTCTTATAGTTTTTTAAAAACTATTTTACCTTTTCTGTTTCAGTTATTATCGAATTTTATTCGAACACTGTCATTTGGTTTAAGTAAGGGTAGTTCACGTAAAGATTTTTTTTAAGTTTGAGTTTTGTGTGACTTTTTTGTGATGGAATATGTTTGGGGGATTTGTGCGTAAGTTTATGTTCATAAGTTGTTTAGCGGTTTTTAATGGTGTTGTGCGTAGTGCTAAAATGCCAAGTTTGGTTCATTGTCATTTTTTATGGCTTTTTTGAGAGTCGTTTTTATAGTCTGATTATTTCATTCTACCACACTATTCGATTGGAGATAATTTGGACTTGTCTTTATGTGTTCAAAATGCTATATTTCGGCGAATATTTTGAAATCCTGTGATTTGAATTCCGGTTCGTTGTCACTCACAACGATCTGATGAATGCCGAATTTGGCAAAAGTGTTCTTCAAATTTGTAATGACTGTATTTGATTCCCAGTTTTGTAATTGATGTACGTCAAAATATCGTCAAATAGTCCACGATTATAAGATATGATTCATGGTATAGATGAAATATATCTCTACCTACTTTTGTCTAACAGGAATTTCATGATTGTTTAAAGGTTCGGCTGGTTGTTGATTTCGGCGATCAATGCATGTCGAACATGTGCTGACCATGTCCTAGATCTGAGCATTTATGCCGAGCCATTATACACATTCTTTCGCTCGTGCTATGCATTTTTCAATGCCTAAATGTCCAGGGTGGATTTTCTGTAGGACTTCCCTACGCAGTATAATCCGTATACCTTTAAGTACGAATCCTTGTACGACTGAAATTTTGTCTCGGATAGAAACAAAGAGTTGAATAGAAGAGGAGATTATTTCTTTGTGGGGCCATTCACTTTTTTGTATGCTATGAATGTTTGTAGTTGGTCGCCTGCAGTGGCTTCTCTGTAGACATTGAGCTTGTTGTCACTCATAAGGTAATTTTTTATAATTGAGTGAATGTATGTCTTTATACCTGCATTAGATTTTTCAGGATTGTTGTGCTGGAGATAAACACGGAATAGGGTATCAGTGACGACTGAGTCATGACCTGGTATATAGCTGAGGTCAAAATTGTAACGTTGTAGGGCTAATAAGAATATTTATATTCTTGGAGGAGATTTTGTGAGTGGTTTCTTGAAAATTTGTTTTAATGGTTTGTGATCGTTTTCGATCAAGAGTGCCATAAATTGTGACTTTGTTCCAGTACAGCACCAAGTCCGTGCTTACTTGCGTCTGTTGTAATTATTGTGGGTAAATTGGGGTTATAAAACTGTAACACATTTGTGATCATCTCTTTGAGCTCTGGGTAATTCAGGAGAATTTTGCACAAGTAGTTTGTGATGCCTAGAAGTCTTTGTAGGTCTTGTTTGACTACTCAATTTCTACAAAGAAATATTTCTTGGAGAATTCATCTTCCAAGGCTTGTGGCGGACACATACGTATTTTTGCACTCACGCACTCCGGTCAACAAGTAGAAAGCACTTGACATCAAATTTTCCGAAGAACAACCCAAATTTTTATTCCGAGAAATAAAGTTATCTCGTCTTTTAGATAACCAATTTTCAGGACATGAAATTAATGTACTTGACTCGCAACATGATACGCTTTGTAGACAATAAGTCTGGCAAACCCATGTATATTGTCACCTTACATTTCATCTTGGATTTTTGATGATACCCAGTTCAACACACCGCAATTTCGACCAGCCACACATCCACCATTCACCTTTTACTATAATAGGACCAGCTATCCTTCATTCTTTGGTCAGTCAAGATTTGTCGCTTGACAAATCCATGACGGATCCACCTTTTGTTCAGTTCCAGATTTGTTACCTAAACAAATCTTGGCTGTTCCGAATTTCGATTACGTACGTACACATTCATACACACACACACGCACTTTCTTCCTTAACATCTTCAACAAACTAAGGACAGACACTTCACTAAGTAGTATACGAACACTTTAAATGCATTCTTTCTTCTTGTTCTCGATACGCTTATTGTTATTCTTCTGTAATAAATATACTTATTATTTTCGTTGCAGAGTATTTGTATTCTTTATTCATATTGCTTTTGTTACCATGTGCAAACTGCATTTTTGGAACATACATGTATTTCACCCCTTTTACTACTGCAGGAACATCGGAGAAAGAAAGCGCCTATCGCTAACTATTACCTTTTCTTTCACAAGTCTCATCAGCACTCTAGCTTGCTATCGGCAGTACTAGGCACTATTACTACTGCTGCTACTATTGTTTATACCGTTAGAGATTACTACGCTTCTACGCTCTCATCATTGTTATTGTTTTTACCGTAACTTTTAATGGAGTCAGATAAATTTAATATAGGAGTTATAGTTTAATATTAAGTCTTAATTCTATCAACAATAGCTCCTTTTTACAGGATAAACAAAACCGTTAAGAACAATACAACACTCTTAACACACACCTTTGTATGAATAAATAAATAATTATAATGTAAAGCAAATACTGCCTCTGTAATTATTTACTAAATATAGATTTTCATAAAGTGTTTGCTTTAATAAACGAGTATCTTATAAATTATCTTGATCACTACCTCTAGAGGGCAATCTTTGCAAATGCGCATCACTCTCTGTCCATTTTGAATTTGGTAATTTTTGAATGGCTAAAAGTGGCAATTTTTGAATGGCTGTAAGCATCATTAGCTGTTTATTTTTTAAAATCTTTGAAATAATTTTTTTAAGGGTTAGGAGGTAGGTTTAGTGTTAGGGTTAGTAGGCAGGTTTGGGGGTTAGTAGGTAGGTTAGGGTTAGAGCCATGCTGAAAACGGCATGGTTTCTTAACACTTGCCGAAAAACGTTATTTTTAGATCCAGAATAACGTTATTTTTGAACGGTAAATATCTAGCCACTTTCAGCCATTTAAAATGGCCGAATACAAAATTGCCAAATTAAAAATGGCGGGAGGTGGATTTTATTTATTCCCCTCCCCACACAGGCAAATCTGACACAAGGTCATTTTTAAAGTGGGGTTCTGCACGCGAACGTGCAGGCAGAAAGGGAGTGGGGATCCCATGTACCCGTGATTAGAGACTTGAGGGGTGAGAATCCCAAGCCCCTGTCACTGAGACAAATGCCACAAGGACCGGGATAAACTGGTCAGTGGTACTGTTCAGTCAGTGGTTACAGGACAAATCCTGAGCCTGCCGGTCTGTGATCCCGGGACGAATCTGGGGCAGTGATCCTCCAGGTCAGCTAGCTGAGATATCCTGTGCAACTTCTCACAGGACGAATCCTGAGCATGCTACAAGGGCCGTGTTTCTCTGAATTTTGCCACCGCAGTAAGAACAGATACTCCACTTTGATCTCCACCAAAGGCTAGGATATTCCAGAGGACCCCCGAAGGGCAATGTTTCTCTGAACTTCACAGCCACAAAGAACAGATACTCCACTTTGATCCAACCTAAGGCTTTGATATCCTGCACAACTTCTCCCAGGACGCATCCTGAGCATGCCGCAAGGACCCCCATAGAGCTTGTGGTTCCCTGATTTTGAGGCTGTGGTGGTCTCGAGGAATAGATACACTTTGATCTCAGCAAAAAGGCCAGAAAACCACCCAAAAGGGGGGGGGGTGTTTGCAAAGATTGCCCCTCTATTGAACTAAATTGGGTTTGTAAATGGAAGCTAATGTTGATATATTAAAGACTAATATTAAACTAAACTCCCAATATTGAAATATATCTGACGCCATTAAAATTTACGGTAAAACAATAACAATGATAAGGTGATGCTAATAGTAGCAGCAGTAATAGTGCCTATAGTAGCCTTAAGGGTCAGTACAAGCTAGGGTGCTGATATATACTAGAGAAAGAAAGAGGGTAAATGTTAGTGATAATGCGTAAGAAAGATATTTCTTTCTCTGCCTGTGCCTGCATGTAGTAAAAGGAATAAAAATGCATGGGTTGCACATGGTAGCAATGCATTAAGAATAAAGAATACAAATACTCTGCAATGATAAGAAGAAGTATATTTATTACAGAAGAATAACAAAAAGTAGTTCTTAGCTGATGAGAAGAAGGAAAAATTTAAAGTGTTCATATCCTACTTTGTTGGTTGAAGATGTTAAGGAAGAGAGTGTGTGTGTATGTATGAATGAATGTGTACGTACATAATCAGAGGGTGAGATACTATATATATTCACATTTTTCAAAAAGATTTTCCATACAAACTACATGTGCTCAGAAAAGGACTTGGGTCATTATTTTATTCTCAATTTTTATGATTATATACATGTGCTTCTCAGAATAGTTGATATCAACTAATTTCATACTTTTCAACATTGGAAAATCCTTGACTTACTATCATTGATAGAATTATTCTCACAAGAATAAAACAGAAAATGGCAAGAACTTTATAAATTATATCGGTAGATATTATAGCAAAGGTGTCATATAACCAAACCAAATTTTTTGCTGCCTATCTGCATTGTATAAGTGATATCTGCATTGTATAAGTGATATCATCTTAAAGTGATTTGTTTTTGCTGTTTTATATTTTCTAACTTTTATTAAATTGATATTTTGTCAAAATATTTTTTTCAATGTAAGATATTAAAAAAAGAAGGAGATATGCAATTCAAGCTTTTTCTAAAGATTATCTGAATAAACATCGATAAAGGTTTCCTAAATATTTTCCACAAATTTATTTTCTATTGGCAATAATGAAACTGTTTCAGACCAAAATGAACAACTAAAAGAATTTGGTGTTTCTTTAAAGTAGGAAAATCCATGTCAACCGATGTTTGCAAACATCAGCATTGTTTTGACTGCACAGTTTTGGGAGAAAATTAAATAGTAGTTGCACAAGATACAAATTAGAAGTATAATTGGGGACAAATAGAGTGGTATACTAGCAACAAATATCTATAAGTAAAAGTAAGGCAATTACCAATAGGAATTACATCAAAGAAAAACATTTTTTAAAAATTCTGACATTTATAAAGTTTATTTTCCCTTTCCAATAGTTCAAGGAATTTCATTAAGAGAAAAAGGTTTTTTGAGAAAATTTTCTCACTAATTCATTTTTACTTAAATTTGAAAGACATTTAATCTGTGTCCTCATTTTAAATTTTTGTATTGATGAGCAAAAACATCTAAATGCAACATGATGCATGTACATGGTAAATCAGTTATAATAAATTTCTCTCTTTTCTAATCAAACTACTAAGAACTGAATAAAGCAAAAGCAAAGACAATTTTAGATGTAGTAAAAATTCATAACATTTTATTGTATAGTACATATTTACAATTTTATGCATGTTTAAAAAGATCCAAGATTGTACAGACATTCATTAACATTGATGGGCAATAAAGTGAATGTATAATGGCAATGCCAAGTTTGCAAAAAAAAGTCTACTTTACAGTTTTTGCAAAATCATTCTTCTGTATACAAAAATTGGTGTTTGTAAACATGTTGACAAAGTGAATCATCTATGAATCCTTCAACTTCAAGTGACTATGATGTTATTCCTTAAACACTTCAAGTCTATGATGCAACTGTCAATTGTGAAACAACCAGTAATCCTGAGTCCTCCTCTTCCAGTACTTTCTGATTAATTGTATAGTGCAAGAATGTACCTGTATCTGTTTTATTTATTTATTATATTATTTTACAATGGTTAATTGTGGAGTCAGCGGTCGCTCTCACCCTGATAATGATGATCTGATTTCCATCTATTTCTAATACTAAAAGTCTGATTTGCCCAACCAATTTTATTTTTGATTTTTGGTTGAACCACTTCTCTTTTGAACATTTGACTTTACACAGTGCCTAAAAGGTTCCTTAAATAGGCTGTATATGTGTGCAAAATTCACATATGGATTCTCCTTTTGGAAAAAAAAACAAATTGTGGGGCCTGCCTTTGCTCTCACCACGATAATAATGATCTGATTTCCATCTATTTCTATAGAATACTAAAAGCCTGATTCTCCCAATCAAATTTGGCATGCATACTCAATGGACTTAGGGGAAGCTTTTAAAGTAAAATATTTATGACATCACAAGGCCAACTAGTTTAAATTAATAAACTGTATCATATATATTAATGTATTGCATTTAACCATTTAATTAATATTTGTTTAGTTTAAGTTTCTAACAGTCCTAATGCTTTAAAGATGTAACCAATAGTTGCAACAAATCCTGTTATAGTAATTTAATGTTAGCCATATGACTATTTATCGCTATTTGAAGAAACTAGGAAAAGTGTCAAAGGTTGGAAAATGGATCCCACATGACCACTCCATAGCAAATGCGCTGATTAAAGTCAATGCATTCTCGGCAGCTCCAGGTGCCTTTTTTGGTCAGAGTTGTTACTAGGGATGAGAAATGGATCCTTTTTCACAATGTTGAGTGCCGTCATCAGTTGCTCACAATGATAAACCTGTGCCCCAGCTGAAAGGTGACCTTTATTTGAAGATCTTGTTGAGTGTTTGGTGGGATATACAAGGAATCATTCATTACAAATTTTTAAACGATAACCAAACAGTCACAGCTGAAGTTTACTGCCAACAACTTTCGTGTTTGAAAATGCCCATCCTTAGTGAACAGAAAAAGGGTTATTCTTCATCATGGCAATGCATGTTCTCAAACTGCTCAAGTGACCAAAGATCTCATTGAAGCATTTTGTTTAGGAGTTTGCAAACCCATTTTGATGGACAAAGATTCACTTCAAGAGAAGAGTTTAAAATCAATTAGGTTTCTTATTTCAGATCAAAGAAATTTTCCAAATCTGGTATTGAAAAACTTGTTGATAGACAGAATAAAGTAGGGAAGGAGATTATATTAATGATTTAATCACCACTATATCTGTGTTTCCAAATAAATTGAAATATCACACAGCAGTCTCATTACAACTTGATAGTTATAACTGTATTACTGCATGATAATGACAATTTTGCCATCATTTTATTTTATTGGAGCGGATCCATGCACAATTACTTCCCCTACGTTGTAATTATATATCCAAAACACATAATAACGCTATTTTATTTTTCCTGTCTGCTTGATATCTCCAAAAGTTATAAATGAATTTCATTCAGATTTGACAGAGGTATGCCCTCTCTGAGTGCTTTCTATTTAAAATAAAACAGGTCTGATTAGTCATCAATAGAAACCATCATGTGACCAATGTCTTTTGGCAGCATGCTGTTGGGGGTGATCAATTAAAAAATTGGAAAAAGTGGTGATCAATGAATAAGTTACTTCTCTTGCCTTTTGTAGGACAGTGAGCACTAAAAAAGTCTGAATTTCCAAAAAAACAAGCATGAATACTGCTGGATACAAACTAAGGAACCAATTCAGCATGAACGTACATTTGTAAATTGAACCCCCCACTAAAAACCGGGGGGGGGGGTTAAAAAACAACAGAAGAACTATTTTTTCTAGGCATAATAAGGAGTAAATGTTTAAATTTTCAGCCCTCTAGCTCCATTGGTGTCGTCTGTACGAGTGATACATACATAGCCAGCCAGTTTAAAAACTGAAGAAACCTATGTTGATGGTTTCTAATAAGGCTTTGTATTATATATTGAAAAGAGTGTAACAGGTATGGCTATGATAAAAGTCTAAGCTACTAAACATCTGGTAAAGAATAATATATTGTCTTAGATTAACTGAATATCATTTCTCTTGAAGCTTTTTCAGTGTTAGTCTGCATATTTTTATAAAGTATGCTAAAAATAATAAATGAGGTTTGATCTGAGATATTTTTTAAGTATTTTCTTTGTTTTCATTAAGTATTTAAATGCAAAGGAAGACCATTTGGTTATTAGGCACAACTATACTTCATATCGTGTATAAGTAATGAATGACTATTCACTAGGAGAGATGTTGGGAGAGTGGTTGCTCTATTTACTTTGTTGTATAAGCCTGTAATAACAAGGTGTGAAGTTGAATGATTTATACTGTGTAATTCAATCCACCACCTTGCTGTACCCTTTATTCCATCTGATTTTATTGATTTTTTTACAAAAAGTTAGCAGTAAAAGTCATTTCTTTTCATGTTCCTAGGATAATAGTAGCAAAATCAACCTTGACTTTTGTTTGTTAACCAGATATTGATTACTTACAAACACGTTTTTCAGAGAATAGTCAATTTATGCAAAAGTAAGTGTATATACAGTTAACATCTGTACTATTGTTTGACACTATCAGTATCTACTTTTTCTGTTTGCATATTAGTTTGGATACTACAGTAAACTATATGTTAGGCACATCCTGACACTATAACTATTGACTTTAAAAATCTCATTTTTCATTCATTTCAGTTGCAAAATGTAATGAAAGATCTGGTAACATTATTATAATCCGAAATTGCCATGCTGATATATTCTTATATACTGTAAGTTATTGGGTTAACCCTGATTAGACAACCCTGCTGTGAAAAGTGAATGGAATATTTAGGAGCAATCTACAAGTCCCAATCAAGTAGAATATCTTAAGAATTGACATTATCAAAAAACAGAACCACCATAATAATAATATAATTTATTTTAATTCTTTATTTCTGTGTAAATATATATTTATATTAGGAATAGATTTTATAGTTAAATTCACTTTCTTTATTTTTTAAATGACATCAGCTTTTACATTTATCTTTAGTATTATCTTAATTCATAAAGAAACTGACATAGAAAATATTGCTTAATCATAATTGTATCATTTTATTTAGTTAAATACACATTCAATATAGGGGAAATAAAATGTAAATGTGTACTATGTAAAAATGTGAACACATTTATCTCAATAAATGTATCAACAATTTTTAAAAAGAACTAAAGACACATGTACATATGTTCTGTATCAAGTTGATGATGTTACCCAGGTGGATGATTGCTCAATAAACCAACATAAATATAACTTTGCTTTTCTGAATCATCAATTTCAAGAGCAAATGTCTTTATAATAAAAATGTTAGTCTTTTCCAAGGAAAGCTGCCATTGGATCATCGGCACGCATTCTCTTCATTAAGAAGGCTTCCATTTCTGCATCTGTTGGTGCCTTTGCTTCATACATGCTGTTATAGGGTCGTTTCCTTTCATCCATCTTCAGTATTTCATCTGCCCACCTCTGATGTTTTTCTTCAGCTTCCAAAGCCTACAGCAGAAACAATTTGAAATTCAAATGCGATAAACCCAGAAAAAAAAAATACATGGTTAAAAATTATAGATTTGATTTAATTATTTGAACAAACAAAGAAAATCTTTTGACAAAATATCTTAATTCAAATGCAGAATAATATCAAGAGCCGGAGACTTATTCTTTATTTCCTATCTGCATTGTTTACTGATGCTCAGTGAATTATGGTCAGAGAATTAAAATGAAAGAAATACTAGCTAGTTGAAAAATTAATAATAACTGACATCTAAGAAATTTAAATAATAATATAATATTAATATCAAGAGCCTTGCACTCTCCAAAAATGTCACTTCCAATCACTCTGCAAACCAGTATCCTGGGATATCCTTTCACAAATATGAATATGATTTTCTGGTGCATTAACATCTCTATAGGTCATGTGAAACTAATGTTTACTAAATTTAGCTTAGAAGATGCTCTTTGAAAATAGGCAGCAAAAATACAATTCTTGGGTAACTTAGTGAACCCTCATGAGAAAAGGATAAACTTCTTGCAAGCATAGTCAATAGCCACAGGTTTGTTTAAAAACCCCACAAATCATATCCCCATATAATGTTCTTGCTATAAAAGTAAATACTTGGTAAGCCATTTGATTTTTCTATTCCAATTCTGGTAAGTTTTGTTAAGTCGATTTAAGAGTGAAATTTATTTAAAACAAAATTTATTATCAGTTAAGGATCTGCAAAAGCTGACACTAAAAAAGCTATCTAGTCAATATGTGTAATGCAATTCCTTAAGAAATGTCCAGTTTGCTATTTGATTCAATACCTAGTTTGCAAATAAATCTTTCACAGAATGAGGAAAGCAAATATGGTTCTTTCTTATACCAATTGGGGGTGATTTATATTTTTTAAAGAATCTTAAGCAAACTGAAAAGAAACGAGTAGAAATAATAACATTATGTAAATTATAATTCTGTGAAGCATAACATTCTTAGATATGTCATTTAGTCATGTGATTATGTACCATAGCGAAGGGGTGCATAAATGAAGATAGACAGATAAATGAAAAGAAAATATCGGAAGTTCAAAATATACAGATTGAAACTAACTAAAAAAAAAAATCGACTTGACACTTTTATAAACAACAGTGGTACTTTTTATAACATCAATGGTTAACTCAGGAGTAAAGTAAATAGGAATCAAAACATTGACAGAAAATACATAAAAATAGAAATCTGTTTAATAAACGAGCACGGTGAATTCAAATAGCCAAAATTCAAAATATACAGACTAAACAAGATGAATTAATTTAACCTTTAGAAACTATAAACAATCACATTATGTTATAATAACTCTTTAAATGAAGTCATGCAAACTTCTGGTTAGTTAAAGAAAGGATAACGTAAGAAATCCAAACTTTACAAATAAGGAGAATTCAGTTCTACAGGGTATTTTATATATAAGAAAATCAATGTAAACTTCTTTTTATCACTAACTTTAATTAATTGGCAAAAGAAGTCAATGGTTTCACTTTGAAAGTAAAAGACAAAGATGAATGGGAAAAGATGTGATAAAAAATGTTTTTAAACTAATAGGTTAAGATTATTTCACTACACTGGATTATTTCTGCATTTCAATACACAGCAATAATATAGCCAGCAGTAAGTTTTGAACACATAAGGCCAAGCCAGTGTGGTTTTACTATCTTAACAATAATAGGTTCTGTTTGTGTATGTTTTGAGTAAGCCAAAGTGTGAGTAATTTTTTCAGAAAATAAAATTGAAATTTAAGTCCTAAGGTTAGCTATATGATCGCTGTGTGCATGTAAAAATAATGAAGTATAGTTAGGGTATCTTACTTCTTCACATTATGAATTATTATTTGATCAGAAGTCATTATTTAAAAAAATCATTATTATAAAGAGAATATAGGTTATGTCTGTACTGAGAGAATTACCAGAACCACAGCCGAAAAAGCATGCACAGCTGACTATTGATATGTTTAATGTAGTGTTTCATTTGATAAAAACTTCTTAATAATTGATTATTGTTTTAAGAATTGCATTATATTTGATTAAGCTAAAAATGGAAGTATGCTACTTATTCACGGCATTATGAAAAAACAAAATAGAATTGGATGATAAAAAATAGAAATTACCTTTTTCAATTTCTTCTTTTCTTTCTCCACTTCATCTTCAGACGAACTACTGCTACTGCTGTCATCATCACTGCTGCTACTACTACTATCATCGCTGCTGCTACTATCATCACTGCTGCTACTATCACTACTACTGCTACTGCTGCTGTCATCTTTCTTCTTGGGATTTTTCTTCTTTAATTTTTTGAGTGTCTTTTTTTTGTAATTCTCTTGATGTTGCTAGAAAACAAATATCACAATATATTAGTCCAAAAAGGTTATAAATACTACTGAAATTATATAAATACTGAATCAGACAAGGTAATTAGTTTGTATCAGAAACTACCAGATCAGTTATTGCTTTTTAGATTGTTAACTTAATAGATTTTAGTACTATTAATTCTGAGGGATTATTTATATTTTGCTATTCTTCTCAATTCTACACCTATTTGAATTTCCAGTTAGTTGAGAAATGGTTTGTTACTTTTGCTACAGTTTGATTTTTTCAAAAGAGAAAAAAGACAGATCAACCAATCTCCATCAATGTTGAAGTTTAAAGAACAGCAAAAATTATAGAAGCATAAATGGGATTTGCTCAATTTGAAATTAGAAACACATATAACAAGAACAGCAAAAAAAAACAAGATAAGCCTGTGTACTATTATCTTTTTAAATATATGACTAATTAATTATTTGCTGTAGGAACTTGAATTCATATCCAAGCCATAGCCTCATACATTAATGTGTACCAAGTTATATTAATTGATCTGAAATACACTGAATAAACTCCACAAAAATGTATAATACCATCTTTCAGTTTTACCCTAATCATGATTAACAAGCTTAGTAGGGGGTAGAAATAAAGTTATTATTAAATAATCTTATTTATGATAATGTAAATTACTCGAATGATGACAATAAAAAAAATATGTTTAAGCAGTGATTTAAAAAAAGAAATAGTTAACTCACCTGTAGAAGAGATTTTGGTGGCTCCTGTTCTTCAGTTGACATATTTGTAACATTTGTTATAGCCAAAATATCACACTAAAAGGAACAAATTAAAACAATTTAAATTTTTAGCAATTTAAAATACATGCAGATCCAACAATAACAGATGTTGGTATGACATTATAGGAATGATCAGTAGTATCATATAATTTTGATAATTATCAAACTAAAGTATTTCATGTCATAGCAATAAAATGCTTGAATTGTATAAGTTTTTGTATAGTAAAGTCAATCAGAGAATAAAATATCAATCTGTTACATTTGTGGTCTTATTTTTCAAGGTAGGCAAAAGATAATAGTATTTTTATATTTTAGCATTCAAATGGTTGTGTAGATTTAATAATGTAGAAGTGACGTGACATTCAATAAAAAATATTTTGAATTTGCTAAATGGCCAAATCAATTCATATTTACGAGGACTATTTTTTGTTTTCAGTTTGAGATGTTTCCATAGTTCTGATAAAGTTTTCTATAGCGATTTCTTTAACTAAGCTGACTTGAACACAAGGCTACATTTATGTGAGGATCAAACTCACTAACCATGGCTCTACAGCAGGCAGTCATAAAGTTAGATTTATGGATTACTCTAGTAAAATGTATTAATCACCACTTGCCATTTGGACAAATTTAAACCAATGGATAACACAATTTTTTTTCCTGGGTAATAAGTGTTATTTTCTAATTTCTTATCTTTATAATAACAAATGGCTATTATTCCCTTCAAGCTTTGCTTTTGTGATCAGAATAGTGATATTCATATGTAATTGTTTTTCTTACTTTATGTGATTAAAAATGCGTTGTCCAATTGAAAATAAATAGATTTCAAATTATCACTGTCCTGGTCACAAAAGCAAAGTTTGAAGTGAATAACTGATATTTCCTATATTTTTTTAGACATAATCAATCATAAAACAACACTTATTACTCAGGAACAAAAATAAAAAAGTTGCACAGTGTACATTAATAAAATTATTTTCTAATGAATGTTGCTGCCCAAATGAAATAGTACAAGCCTTTTTTATTTGGCAAAAAGTTTTGTTGATTTAAGCAAAAATATGTGATCTATATATTTTGATAGCTAAAAATATTGCAATAGTCTCTTTGATATGCAATTCCAGGAGAAAACTTTTGTGAATATGCCTTATGCTGTTCTAGTTAATAATAGTTACTATATCTTTTTATATTTTAATTATATATGTGTAAGAAAAAGCAGTAGCACTTCAAAAGATTTTTTAACAACAGTTAAAAAATATTTTTGAAGTGCATTTATAGATTATCTGTTATATGTGAGAAATCTAACCTAGAATATAAGAGTACATAATACTTACAGAGTTAGCTTCTTTACCAGCCTCTCCTGTACAGTAGCTTTCCTTGATAAAAGAGTGGCAGCATCTGAAGCCCCATCGACCTTCTTTCCAATATGAACCCCAAATACTCTGAAACAAAGCCAAAATTACAGAAATGTAACAAATCTAAATTTCATAAGTTTCTAAAAATGCCAAACAAAAGTTTAAAATTGCATTAGTAATTTCACTACCTTTCAAAATCAATAAGGGATATAATTGCTTATTTAATGTATGAATAGAATGTTCTATAACATTAAAAAATTAGAAATTACTAAAGTAAACTTTCATTAAATTTTACATAAAGATTTATTCTTCACAATGAAACATTGTTTGTACTTGGCTATTTTTTTTATTTAATCATTTTAATGAGTGAGGTGAGTCCTATCTGGTTTCAAAATAGGCTAAAGAGAGGAATTTTAAGTTCAAAATTTAATCAATAATTCTTAGTTATAATTAATACATTTAGAATTAGAAAGCACCCAGAGAGCGCATTTCTCTGCCAAACCAGATGTCATTAAGAACTGAATGAAAGTCAATTCAGAAATAGTTAGGATACAGGGCAGCTATCTGTAAAATTCATTCCTGGATCCACCCCAAAATTGAATCAGTCCTTCCTTAGCCCATGGCCTACCCTCTGGCAAAATATCATTGGAATTCATTGAGAGCTTTGGAGATATTGTATGGATAAACATGAGTGAATACATTAAAAAAATGAATATCTATCAATCTAAACAATTTCCTGGATCTGACCCCCAAATTTGATCTGTTTTTCCGTAGCCCATTGTCCACTCTTCCATAAAATTTAATTGAGAACATTTCAACATATTGTGTGGTATGGATATATAGTTAAAATGCAGGGGAGAAAAAATTCCTATATCCTCCCCAAATTCAATTACTTTTTCCATATCCTATTACCCACCCTTCCACAAAATTTCAATGAAATTTATCGAAAACTTTCAGAGATATTGTGTGGTGTGTATATATATCTACAATGCAGGGGAAGAAAGATTTTCTGGATCTGCCACAAAAATGTAATCACTTCTTTTATGATCTATCATCCACCTTTCCAATGAAATTTATTGAGAACCTTTGGAGATATTGTGTGGACAAACAGAGAGATAGAGAGACAGACAGACATGAATGAATACATTTGAAAAAATAATAGCAAAAAAGAAAAAAGAAAGAAGGAGTGTCTTGCTGTGACTAGGATTCAAACTATCGTTATCACGGCCACAGCGTGATATGCTAGACTGTCACAGCTAACAGTCACTGTGAAACATGTTTGCTTTATTCCCTTCCTAAAGACCAGTTAATTTGAAATTCATTTAGAACTTTTGCAGTTATTGTGGTGTGGATATATATCTATAAGTGGGGGAGGAAAGAATTCCTGTATCTGCTCCATAATTTCCTCTATAGCCAATTGCCTACCCTTCCATAAAATTTCATTAAAATTAATTGAGAATTTCTGGAGATATCATGTGGGCAAACAGAAAGATGGACACAGGTGAATACATATAGAGATAAAAAGAACTGGGTTCAAGGTGACAAAATTACCTTTCTAGGTTAAGTAGAATGAGAAGTTATTTTTTTAGGAAAACTTTTTAAAAATCTCTGTAATTTGGTAGCTTAGCAGACTACAGGAATGTTTTGATTAATGCGGGTTTTGGTGTAGAATAGTTAAGGTATCGCTGTACAAATTAATGTAACTAAGTAGAGGCTGAAAAAAAGTTAAATTATAATAAGACCTTGAAGAGTGTGGTTTTGAACATTACAGAATATTTTGGAATGAATTAACCATACTATTCAAGGTATACCTGGTACTTCAAAGGACTAAGTGATAAAGCAGATATCACCTGTCATTTTAAGTAATTCAAGTGCAGCACTGCAATGCTAAATGAAAACCTTGGGTTGGGTATACTCAAAACATATCCTATTTTAATGTGATAAAATTACTTTGGTTGAAGAAATAATTTTTAGGAGTTTTATTAAATTTTTGTGAGATGATTGAAAGTTATAGTAGTTTACATTTGTCTGACAGATAAGAACAAGCTCAATTAAAACACATCAAATTTTATGTACATTCATGAGACTCTTAATCTGAAAAAAAACCCAAACAATGTTAACAATTTGGTATTGTTAAATAATAATAAAATGAATAATCTATAAGATGTATTAATTTCATGTTAATAGAACACAATTTAAATTTAGCAACATATTGAGAATGAGACGTACAAAGAATACATTCTAATTTCATATAGATTCATGACACAATCTATTCTAACCATTATCCTAAGTGTACACCAACAAACCAGGTATTGTTGGAAAGTAGAATAAATAATCTTTTGGGAGTAGTTAGGAAGTTGATAATTTAAATTGGTAAGACTGACTAAAAATATGAATTTTCTGTACATGCATGACATACTGTTAATAAAATGTATGTTCTTTATAAATTAATCAGAAAATTTCACTTCAATCGAACTGAAAACTTGGCCAACATAGACTCAAAGTATGACATTAAAGATGTGAATTTTATTGAAATAGTAATCATTTATGATATGGTTCCTTTCATTTGACCTAGTCAAGTAGTAATTTACCTCCTACCATGCACACATTTTTAATACAAGTCATAAAATTATAGGCAATAAATGTATCTCTGATATTGATAATACAAACATACCATGAAACTGATTTGAGGAAAACCTAAATAAATGAAATACAAATTTTATATACTAAAAGAGTGTTTGTTTTATTTCAATACAAACATTATTTCAAAACAATTTTACACAATGCTTTGTATTAGAAGTTGAGCTACAACTACCTAGTACTACTTATTAAAAGCAAATGCTTAGAAGTGGGTGTTAGACTTAAGCCAATCAAAGATTGACTCTTCACAGAGAAGGTTGTATTAATTTTTGAGCACACAATTTTAATAAACAAGATTTGGTTTTTAAAACTCAAATAATGTAATTCTTAATATGAAGCTAATAAGAAAGTGAAAAACAATTTCTTTATAAGGTTTTACATTTGGGATATTAAAATAAATACATCAAAATGATCCAGATCCCACTTACAGTGTGATTGTTTGAATGAACATCTTCTTCATAACGTGATTTGATAGAAGCTTTTTCTTGACCTTTGATAATTGTTCCGTGGCGAGAGTATTCAACATAATTCTCCTAAGAAAAAAAAATAATATGGTTTAAGCATAAAATAAGACAAAATAAAGTCACAAGATCAGGTCATGAAAACACACACACACACACACACACACTTGGAATTAAGACTAGTCTAATTTTAACAATTCTTGGAAAAAAATCTTTTAAATCAATTTCAAAATTCAACATTCATGATCATTTCATTCTATTGCACCTAAAATTTCATGAAAATTTATATGCAACATTTTGGAAAGTAAGAAAGTTAGTCAATATTTCTCGCTATCAGTGTTCAATTATGTCAATTTAAGTTCTACCAAAAACAATTCTGTTGATTTAATGTAGTTATGAACAAAAATTGTCATAAAAAAATTGACATTTGATTTTAAAAATGTAATTAAAATTTTTTTAAATGTTTTTCTTAGAAGAAAGATTGGAAAAAATCTGCTATTAACTTTCTGTGACTAACCTCTGTAGAACCGGAGATTTTTCATAAAATTAATAGTGTGAAAAGTTGTTTTTAGGTAAACAAAAAATGGCAGTGATATTTGCATTTAAAATTTTTTTTTAAATTCGATGATGCAAAATACCTTGATTTAAAAAATCTGGCAAAAATCAA
>VCCN01002162.1:1043003-1056975 GCA_006491835.1 Architeuthis dux | reverse complement strand
CCAGAACATTGCCATTAGCCTCCCTTTTTTTAATATTAACCCACATTTTTTAAACAGGGGCCCTTTTAACATTAACCTGCTTTTTCAACTTTAGCCCCCTCTTTTTTTTTACATTAGCACCCCCCCTCACGCTATAGTAGAACCAATTATTTTTAAAAATTCATTTTATAAATAAGTACCAGCATACTTACTTCTTTTACTCCTCGCTGATTAGGCTCATCTAATCTGGCAAATGTTCTTAATTTCTCTGGCTGTGGACGCTGATGTTTAAGAGTTGGTTTGTCTGCTCCAAAGTACCAAGGTGCTTGCATAATATACTGAGGGATGTGAGGATTGATGTCTCTGAAAATATTTTAAAATACTATTATTTGTGTATTCAGTGCTTTTCCTTTGTATATTTCATGCAAAATATGATATGTGCAACTTTTTCAAGTAAAAATGCAAACTGGATATTTAACATTTAATTTTACATGCAATACTGTTTTTTTTATGGAAGAGCATGTATATACATATTACAAGTAAAGATTACATGATTGGCCAAGTGAAATATTATTAAACTTACAATCATAACATAAAAATAAGAGGTATTATAGCAACCTATTAACAAATATAGCCATAATAAATTTTAATTTAGGTCAAATAACTTATGGCTGAATATACAAAATAAACATTAAAAACCAAATTGTTAGAAAGATAAAAGAAAATGTTGCAAAAATAAATGGATAATGCATAAAACGTACTAAGTTGACAAAACATAATGATAATTTTACATTATACACTGAAAATCAAGTATTTTCTGACTTTTATCCCATGAAAAATGAAACAAATTTTGATTAATCTTTATATTTTTATACAAGGATGCCAAAACCTACCAAATCACTTAACAAAAACTCTTATCAACATTAAAAACTTCAATTCCACAAAAATTTATTCCAATCCGTGCTGTTAATTTATTTACTCACTGCAGAAGGGAACCCAGCTTGAGTTTAGTTGCGATAAAAAGCAACAACAATTAAGATGAAGGTAAATAGTAACAAAAACAAATAATACACATTTGTTGAAAAAAGAAAATCCCTAATTATTCTTAATTTTCAAGAACTTTATAAAAGACAATATTTTCTTTTCAGCCTGACTATGTTATATTTTGTACATTCAAATTGTAGATGTTTAAATACTGTTTGTGGCAAGTTAATGCCAACTTTGTTAAGAATTTCACATTGGGCATTACTTACTATCATTGAATTGAATTTCCAGCCCAATAAAATCATTAATGAGTCCGTGAGTAAGGTAACTTGTAACAATACAGATAGTGTTTTGAGGGAGTTAGTGAAACCTATGTATTTATATATTTTAATATATTTTATGAAGAAACTTTCCCATGGGAAAACTTAAAGTGTTACACACAATATAAGTAGGTACAAGTAATCAGTACAGATTATTTTGTAACAACTATTATTTGGAGCATTTTTCTGATAAATTGAATTTTGGGTAATAAAAATAAAAGACAAAGGAGTTGAAGTTTTAGAAAATCCATGATTAGAATAGCAAGTTCTATCCTTATGCTGTTTGTGTGTGTTAGTCCTATGAAACATTGAGATTTGGAGAGTAAAAAATTTGGCTTTGTTAGGATTGAACAATTTCTGCTCATTGTGAGTTGAGCAGTCTTAATAGAATTTTACCGGTTGAGTTATATAGAGAGTTTACACGGGTATTGTTTGTAAAATTAAATGTTTTTGAATAAAGATTTTTGCATAATTTCTTCTGGAAATTATGTAAAAATATCTTACAAAGTAAAATAGAATCTCCTGCCTAATAGAAATAGCTATATCCATCTTTTAATGCTATATAATTTGCTAGTTTTTATTAAGTCAATTTCACAAAGTAATGAAAAAATTAACAACCTAGCTTGCCTATAAAAACATTAGAAACATAATCAAAAATTTAACTTCTCCATATTTTGTTTGTGTAGGTAAAAAATGTTCACTCACTTTCCCTCTTCATCTTGCATTGCAGGAACAGTACCTGCTTTACGAGCCTCTTCTAGCTCTTTCATTTTCTTCCAATCCTCACGCGATTGTTTCTTCGGTTCATCTTGCTCCTTCTGCTCATATTTTGCCTGCCTTGCCACCACAGATGGTGGTAGATTTATTTGAAACGACATCTTGGTCAAATAATACTTACAAACTGAATCTGAAACATCACAAAAGAACACAAAATATTAAACATTGCATAAGTAAAGCATATTTTAAGATAAATTATATTTCCATTTTTTAAATAAAACAAACAATAAAAACATAAAGACTTAAATTCTAAACACTTGCCTATTACTAAGCATAGTATAATACTTACCAAGAAAGAAAAAAGTGAACTGAATTCATGTTAGCTATTAGATATTAAAATAATTACCTAAATTATAAAATGCTGTAGAGAAAACATAAAATTTGAATTGTATAGACAATATTCATTAGTTCATCACTTTTGTGAATTTGGGGTTAAATAATACTTTTTCGTTTTTTTAGTCAAGGATAAATATTTACAATGGTGATTGAGGTGGATGACACAATTTATCTGGTGAAAAGCTTGGTTCTTTAACAAGTTACAATAATATAAATATTGTAATTTTTAGCCAATTACATGTACAGGAATACCTTGAATAGTGCTATTTTGATGTAATACGGCTAAGATATTGCTGTATAAATTAATGTAACTAAGTATAAGCAGAAACATTTCAGCCTAAATTAGTCTTACAAAATAGTCATTATACCCTATCCTTACAGACAATATGTTTACCATTCTTACAGTCAAATTCATTATATCACAAATTTTAATCCTAATTTTTTTACAACTCTTTAGAAAAGATTATGCTAAACATTTAAATTCCATATAGTGCTCAGATTAAATAGCATTACATTCTAAAATGTTCCGAAGAAAGAAGTTGACATGAACTACCTCATTTGCATAAAACAAAATGGCCACCAGCACACACCAAAAAAAAAAACAACAGAATTTCATCATGTCTCCCAATTGACATATCTGAGTACTTTAAAAGGCTAAATCATGGTTTTCAGACAAGAGGAATTCAATTTCACTTTATTTTACCATAAAAGTAATTAATTCATAGGTATTTCAGCATTCTACAAGGAAATTTCAAGTATACTTTATAGGCCAATGTCTATGGATTGTGAAATTAATTCTTGATAGAGAGATATATACATTATGTGAAATCAGCAGTACTGCTTGTAATGAACCATTAAAATTGACTTCAACATATATATATTGTCAGAAAGAAAATTTCATCAGCTTTCCAGCAGTGTATCTTGTCAATTTGTATCTGTTGGGATTAAAAAGTTACATTCCAAGACGTGAAGCTAGGTATTCAGCATTTTACGAGAAAACATCAAGTACACAGTCCAAAGTCTATGGATTGTGGAGGTATATACATATATATATCATTATAAAGAGAATTTCATCAGCTTCATCAATTTGTATCTATGGGGCTTAAAAAGTTACAGCCGAAAACATGAACTGTGTACTCGAGGTTTTCTCGTAAAATGCTGAATACTTAGCTTCAAACAAAGAAATACAAATTGGCAATGTACACTGTTGGAAAGCTGGTGAAATTCCCTTTCTAACAAATATATATATATATATATATACCTGTAGTACAAGACATTATAATTTAACTTAAAAATTGTAAGTAGGCTTACATACATAAATGTTTAATTATATGTTGATCTCCTCTTGTCTTGTAAAGAAGGTAACAAGGACCAGCTGAGAGGTGATCTCCTAGCAACAAGTAACCATTCAGTTCCCTTAGGCTTATTAGTGATCCTGTTGCCAATTGTCATTTCTAAAGATGTTACACTTTTATAAAATATTGGAAATACAGATTTTATCACTTGTGCTGTTTTAATTCTCATTAAACAGGTACCCCAAAAAGCGCGATCTTTGTATCTTTTGAGGTACTCCAAAAACTTGTCTATATAAGATTATAGCTTTCAATACTATATTCTGTACTAACGAGGAAGCTTTTTATTTTTAACATATTTAGTGTTCATGAGACAATTTACGTAGTGCAATGAAAAGCAACATAGAATTAGGGATCTAGGAGTAATACTTTTGAAATTATGGGTGAATATGTCCGTCTATCTTTTGATGTATGTATTGGGAAAAAAAAAAGGAAAAGAGTATACATTGCGTATCTTCTGAGGTACGTATACCTGTAGTACAAAAAGATCACCAAAATTCTAGATATCCCGGGAAGAGACACCATGAGTTACCACCCCGCGGGACACCAACCCTAGGTACGCCACTGCCTGCACGGGTCTAAAACTTTCATACTCCCGGGCTGACGTGTGCAGGCCCCATATTAAAAATAGAACAAGTCCCATGATGTTTAAAAAATAAAAATATATAAGAAAATTCAATTATTTTAACATATTGAGTTGTCTCCCTTTCGATAATGGTTACAGGCATTTCAAAAAGATTACCATCAGTTTAATGAATGGTAAAACTTATCAAGATCACAGTGAGATTTATTGATCATGATTTTATAAGCTGCCAACTCATGAAACTGAGTTGTAAGGAACAGAAAGAGGTAAACTACAACATTTAGTCAAATTAAAGGAATCATGATTAGGCTGGTATAAGCCATTTAATATAAACAATACATTTCCTTTAGTAAATCTTTTTTCAATAACATTCTAATCACTTTTATAAGTTTTCTATTATTTTTGCCTCTTTAAAATTAACGTCACACAATCTTCTTCCAGCAGATCTTATTCACCGCACAATCTCTGAAGTTAAAATGTTTCTGTCGTCAAGAATCCCTTTTAAGAAAAATAAAATCCTATTTTATTAACGCAGCAAAATAGAATTTCAATATTACATAAATGTTAACTGGATATATCATCAGGATACTTTAGGGTTCCACACGCTTTTACATCTGGCACAAATTATAATTTTAAATATCGTAATTCCAAAAAAGAAAACCAAAAACAACTACTCAGGAATCCTACTGCCAATATCATTTTCTTTAAAAGAAAATGTGTATTTAATTTAAAGATCACGAAAACATACTTTTTCGTCTTGTCTTTCGATTACAAAAAGAAATTGTACTGACTTTTTCATGAAAGAAAAAGTCTGATAGCTGCAGGAGTTAATTGAAATTCAGATTTTTAACTAACATTTCATTTTTTCGCAAATTCTTGTAATAATTAATTAAAAATATTCCAACTCTGACTATATAATATATTCAAGTAAGTAAAATTAAGTAAATTGTTTAGTAAACAGTAACACACTTCACTTACCAACAGGAAGTAAGGTAAAACAGCAAAGTAAATAAAGGTTGGCGGCTGAATATCGAAACTTATTGACCATTATTCTATGGGAAAGGACTTGAACATAGAGAAAGACTAAGAGAAAGACTAAGTAAATTGTAGCACTTAAAAAAGGAACCCAAAAGCTGTTTAGATGAAAGCCTAAAGTTTATTTCATTTTATGAAAATCGACTAAAATTTGAAAGTGTATATGTCCTAATCAATTGAGAGATTGTATGTTCTGTTTGACCTTTCTGATGATTAAACGAATAAGTAAACAGCCGGACTTTATTGAAAGTTGCTAAGGAGATATGTATGTCATAAAGAAAAGTATTTATTTCTTTAAGATTTCTTAGTAAAATTTAGCTTTCTTTTTTTAACAGAAAACATCTAAAAATAAGTATTGATTTAGATTTTAATTCTTTATAATGTGGGAATAGACACAGTTTAAAATTAAATTTAAAAGATTAAATTAAAACTTGGATTAACTGGTTTAAATAATAATTCTTTTGGCGCTTCTGTAAAATTGTTGTCAATAGTTTCCTTTTAACTTCCGGTAATTTCATCACCACGTGTTGTTTGGAAAATGATGATCGTACAACCTGTCAGTTCGTCATTAAGATGTATTTTCCCCAAAATATTTTCTAACTTAAGATTTTACAATGTTACTTGTACAGAGAAGTTAATAAGAAATAAGGCTACGAACATGGGTAATATGTACTATACACAAACATTCGTCCGTTGGAAATATAGTGCTGCTGGTATTGACCAACTGCAAAAACAAAAAATGAAGGACAATGATGATAAAGCCTCGGAAGATATTCCAGTTATAGTCAACATGCTTACAAACAATAGAAATTTGAGAAAACTTGATGTTGATAAACAAACCTTACGTGTTCTAAAGATTCAAACTGATGATAAAGAAAGTCCTCGCAATGAGATTCGGCAGTTACTTGAGGCTTACACAAATTCAGACATCAGTGTTGAGCACCTGGAAGAATTAATGTCCAAAATACGTGTTAATATGCCTACTTATGAAGATCCTCGGAAAGAAACTCGTCCAAGTCCAGTATTTTCGATGGGTGTTCCAGACCCTTCCGTGCCAATGAGTGATGTCGACTGTCCTGGTTGCGGTTCTCTTCTTCATTGTCAAGATCAGAATATACCTGGCTACCTTCCTAGCAAAAAATTTCTTTCTCTTGATCGTGATAAACTATTGGATACAATTTGTTTCCGGTGTTTCCTTATGAAATACCATAACCATTGTTTGAACATTAAAGTATCCATAGACGAATATCCAAATATCTTATCTAAAATCAAAACATCACGCGCTTTGGTGATGGTTGTTGTGGATATGTCTGATATGAACAATAGTATTTTGAAAACTTTTCTGCCTATCATTGGCAAAACACGGCCCATATTTGTGATTGGTAATAAGGTCGATATAATTCCAATGGATTCTCCAAACTATTTGAATCGCTTGAAACAATCTTTGCTTGATGCTTGCATTGAAGCTGGATGGAATCTTCATGGTAACATCAAACACGTAGCTCTTGTCAGTGCCAAAACTGGTTACGGAATTGAAAATCTCGTATCCAAGTTGTTCATTGATTGGAACCGTAATGGTAAGTGAGTTAAGATTGGATTTAGCGGATAACCTTGAAAACTTTTAAAGAGTTTTTCGGACGATTGAACTCCTTTTTGTTGTTCGTGTTGTTAACACGATATTTTGGCCGATCCATTCTCCAGCCTTCTCCAGGTGTACTATGCGAATGTGATGGTGGTAAACAGAATGTTGTTGTCTCCAATGGTAGCAACGCTCATGACGTAGAATTCGGGTGTTTTCCTTTCCTTGTTTGGCCTGGGTTTCCATACTTTGTTTGAATTCCGCACTTGTCTGACTTAATGCGGATTTCAACTCGATGTGGCTTCCGCTACTCAACAGGGACAACATATAAATGCACAGATGGATAATTAGTCCATATGCAGTGAGAATATTGAATGTATGATGTACAAAAAGTTTGGGCCTTATTTGAAATCTTGTACTTAAAACTAAGAGTCCCTCTCTTTGTATACGGATAGTACACCTGAGGAATTGGCCAAAATGTTGTGTGGATAACAAAAATGACAAGAAGGACGAGTTTGATTGTTCGAAAAACTCTTTGAATGATTCTTCTCTGCTGGGGCCTAGAATATACACCGACTGCATGCCCTGCAGAGGGGTAAGACACCCCCCCCCTAAACAGAGGCCTGCCCTGTCAGCTGGGGCCTAGAATGCGCCAACTGCATCCCCTGCAGAGGGCTAGGACCCCCCACCCCACCCCCAAACCAGGGGCCACCTGTTCTTTCACCAAAGTGGCAAGACTCTAGTTAAAAAATGAACCTCTCACCAAAGTCACAAGATACGAGTTAGAAAAAAAACAACCTTTCATCAAAGTTGCAAGACACTGGTGAAAGGTCATTCATTTCCTTTAATTAAAGTCACTAGATAAAAAAATTTAAAAAATAACCTTTCACCAAAGTCGCAAGGCTCTATTTTTTTAAAAATAACCTTTCACAGAAGTTTAAACTGATTTCGGCATTAAATGACCCATCAAGGGTTGATATGCTGCTAAACAAATCAATCAATCAAAATTATTGGCAATATTATTATTTTATTGAGTGGAAAATCTGGTGGGCATTTGTCTTTGACTTTACAGTAGTTTACTCATTGTCATCATAAATTCCTTAAACCTTAACAGGTCAGCAGGGTACACTGATGTCCTGACAACTTTGAGCTATCCATGACTGTCTGTGATGGCTCTTTCTTTGATATTTTAAAAAGTAAAGTCTGTTCATTCCTTAATGTTATCTCCTCACATTTTCTGTTTGTCCTTTATTCTTCCTGCAAGTTGATTATAGCAAAGACATACCATGTAGGCTTTCATTTCTTGACTGTTGTTAGGAAGTCCACAAAAAAAAGCTTGATGATTACCTCAGTTCTTCCACACACTTCTTTATTAGTGATGCAGTCTTTATAGGAGATGTGTGAGATCTGATTTTCTTTGTAGATCAGCTGTTACGGTCCATGTTTCACAAGCACAGACAAAAATTGACCTAACAATTGTGTGCATCAGTCTCGCCTTAAAACCGAGATAGTCTTAAGTTTTGAGAGAACTGATGATACTACTAGGGCAATTTCAGGGTTAATTTCCAGTTTGAATCCTTCATCTATCGCAATTACTCCCAGATATTTTAAGCTTTTCACTGCTTCAAGTTTTTGAACATTTTCATGTCTCTTCTGATGTCTTGGTGTTGTCATTAGCTTGATCTTCTTAGTACTGATCTCCATGTCATCAGATATTGAAACTCTATTCAGGCTTTTTATTAATTCAACAAGCTCCCCCATCTTGGTGGTCAAGCCAACAATGTCATCAGCACAAAGTGAATTGACTGACTATACTGACTGTTCCAAGGTGGTGTTGTAATGCATCAGTCATGATTATTTCCAGAAAGATGTTGAAGAGCCTTGTCTAACTCCAACCTCTTGCTTATGTTTACTTTGGAAAGGACTCTTCTAGCTCTGATATAAAGTTGCTCTATTACTCTAACAAGATTGTTTGCCAATGTATTTCCTTCTAGTAGCTCATAATGTTTTGTTTTGTTTATTCCTGTAGACTCCTTGCTGCAGTTTCAGTAGGTTGTATGGAGTGGAGTTGCTAGACCCATGCCTGACCCTCCTCTTTTACCCATGCTTGGGACCAACTATGGTAACTTCCAAGCTGTTTTTTTCTGTCAGAGTAACCTTCTCTTAGATGGACTGCCTTACAGGGCTAAAGGGCTTCAGCTGCCTTACTATTTACCCATAACTGGGGGTGAATTCATACCATTCCCAAGGACATTAGTGCGAAGTGAAGATAAACAGCCTCGGACGAAACTCGAACTCAGTCTGCCGATTCCATTTTCTGTCTCGGCAACCGTTATGCCACTCTGCACCTCATAATACTTCAAGTCAAACTTTTTAAAGTCTATGAAGATTTGGTAAAGATCTTGCAGATGTTTCTCACACAGCACATATCTCCCTTACATCCTAGCTAACTGTCAGCAACCACAAAATATCTCCAAAAGTTCCCTATCTGTCCATATGATATCTCCAAGGGTCTTTTGTAAACTTTACTCAGCATGAAATTTCTTTTCCAACGATATACATTATGCATATATTTGATGAGAATATTATTTTTCTGACTAGGACATGTTTTTTTGACTCGCTGATGGTCCCTCTAGCATGTCCAATTGGTTTCATTAGTCAACTCAAAAATCCTTTGGAACCCTACTACAGTATGTGGAGTAATTGTAGAATTAAGATACCAAAAAAAAGAATTGGAAGAGTCTAATACAAAGAGATGGGTGAATTGCTGATTGTCACATTGATTTGATTTTTGTGTATGTGTGTATATAATATTGAAAAGTGTTACATACAAAATAAGAAAAAATTACTACACATGGACTGACCTCAGCTTGACCATAACACAGAGACAAAGGGAAGTTTTTCTGTTGAAATCTATTTTTAGAATTTTTTAGTATCTAATCAAGGTAATCTCCCTTTTTCTGTATTTATACAGAGCCCTATACAGCACCGGGACTATATACAAAGACCTTTATCACACTTAACAACACTGTTTAGTCCACCAGTTTTGTAATTTTCGTCCACTTCCTTTTTATGATAATTTAATTTATTATTAGCAGTTGATGCCATTATTATTGGCTTAAAATAAGAAAGTATTGAAAAAAAAAAAGGGATAAAATCATGCACTTGTCATATCGTGAAATATTTGCAGGGAGATCTGTGGTTTTGTGTGAATTTCTGACTCCATATAGGCTGTTCTCAGATTTCTCCAAACTATAATAAATAAGGTTTACTATTGCTGGTTGCTATAGTAACACTTAGTAGGCACGGTCAAGGGGTGAATAGATGGGCAAAACCGATAATGTGAATGGAAAGTATGTAAACCATGGCAAAGGTTTTGTGAAGAACATTTTTATGACAGGACTATATTAAAAGTATAAAAACATTTTTATATACAAAATTTAACATACAACATGAGATAAAGTATTAGTGAAATGTCCTTTGCAAAGTGATGCATTTTGTTAGAATAGATATGTGATATGAATTAAGTATTATGAAACTTAAAGTAAAGTCTTTGATGTTTTTATTTTTTTCATGTCAATTGTGTGTCACCTAAATCCCACGATGTGTCACTGCTGACACGCATGTCATAGGTTTGCCATCACTAGTCTAGAGCTTGTGTGACAATTACGTTTTGAAATGTGATTCGTCCCTATCTGCTGGTTGTCAGCATAGTTTTTGTGCAGCAGGCTATTCTCAACATTATGGCACTGCAGTTCTATCCAATCTTGTTTTGCTTTCTTCAGCAAGTAAAATTATAAATCTAAATTTAGATATAGAATATCTAAACTGGCAATACATCCAAATTTTGATATAAAATATCTAAATTGGCAACATTGATGAGAAGTAATCGAAATACTTGGATGCAATATTTTCACATGACGGACGGAAAATCATTTTACATGACTATTATGGCAGGCTGCTCCACACACCATCAAGTCAGGCCCCTTCCAAACATGCACTTTTGGAACGGACACTGTCCTAGTATCCCTGCTAGGATTTCTATATTCAGAATTTAATAGAAATGCACTCACTCTAATATTATGTTTTATTTATTTTGATAAAACATTTTAAAATTTCTCAAATGTTCTTTTATTTTGTAATGTGCAAAGCAACAATAAGTTATTACTTTCCTGACACAATAGCCTTTTATTAAGGAGTTTAATACCTGTTTGATTAAAAATTATAAACAAAAGTTTTACAGATGATAAAAGGTACTATTTTCTAATAGTACCCAAATTTATGCCAGAAAATATCATATTATGATCTTGCCTTGTAGCTAAAACAGTTGTGTGTTTGAGCCTACATAAAACCAGGATTTTGAATGCTGATTTTCAAAACAGGCAAACCCTTTCTAAATTGGCACATCACAATCTTCTTACTCCCATTTCCCCCCATGCTGTTCTAAGCTAAACTTGATAAATATCAGTTGTATTATTACCACTATGTTCAGTTGATAATTTGTATAAGTATATGAAACAATTTGTTTTTTCTAAAGTAGCTAGTGAGGTGCATAAAAACAGATTTTGCAGTTAAAAAAGTAGGTAACCTTTCTATTTGTGATATGGAATAAAATGTTGTGAAGACAATAACAAATTTTTACATGAAGATTTCAACAATACAGACATTCCCTACATTCAACCTTGTCTTCATCATATGCAGCCAGCAACTATTTAGCAGATGAATGAATCTTTTTTCTTTTTCTTTTTAGGTGACATATATCTGGCTGGATGTGCAAATGTTGGCAAATCATCTATTTTCAATATTTTGTTACAATCTGATTTTTGCAAAAGTCATGTCCGTGATTTATTTGAACGAGCAACTGTATCCATTTGGCCAGGTGAATCAAATTTTTTCCCCCCCTTACATCAAATATCTTCAACCTGTATCCTTTCATCATGATGTTGTTTTTATCAATTCTGATTTTTAAAAAATCAAAAATCTCTTAAATAAAAGATTTAAATTTGTAAACACTGAAAGCTCTAAAACCACCTGAGCCTTTTAGCTTATTGCAGAGAGAGGATAATATAGAGGTGTGTTTGCCTCCATCAATGTATATATAACTCTCTCTCTCTCATTTTGTATTGAACAAGAAAGCCAATACTTTCTAGATAATGAAAGATTATTTTGATATAACACAGAGAGAAAGATACAGATGGACAGAAACAGAAAAAATATGTATAAAAATGGGCTTTATCTTGTATTTGTGTTATTTCATTTTCTTTCTATCTTTTGTCTTAAAAATATCGGATTCTCATCAACAGTTTTCTTTTATTCCATTTAGAACAGATTTCCTGCTACCATCTTCATTGTGGAGTTTGTCTTCATCATTTTGTCGTTGTTAGCCTCCCTCTGTCTCAAAAGGCAATGGAGTATGCTCCAAGGATTAGTCTATGATTGAGCTGCAGTGCCTGTTATGACCAATTCTAAAACCACAAACTCTCTACCAGGTCTATAGGTGCTGTCACTGCCCTCTGCTGTCTGCACTTTCTCCACTTTTCCCACTGGTTTTCTCTCCTGTTCCTGCTTGTTTGGATACCTGCCTTGATGGCAAACCTCCATCTGCTGCAATCTGCAGCCACAGCCTCCCAGCCTGCTGGATTGATGTTGCCTGCCATCAGGTCTCATTTACAAATGTCTATGTAACGAAGAATAGGCCATCCTGCAGGTCTGAATCCAGTGGCAAACTCACCGTACAACATGTCCTTGGATATTCATCCAACCTGCATGCAGCTGACCAAGCCATCGCAAGCGCCTTTGGGTGAGCAAGGCATACAAGCTTCGTAATCCTGCTCGTGTCAGAACATTCTTGTTTGGGATGTGGTCCTTCCAGGTGATGTCCAGAATTCTTTTAGACAGCGTAGATGAAAGGCATTGAGTCTGCCTTCCTGGCAGGAGTACAGGGCCTATGCTTTGCTACATGAAGCAGTGTGCAAAGCATGCAGACCTGGTATCAGTGTTGCTGATTTCTAGTTTTATCAGTGCAAACAGGCACTAAATTAGCATGTTTGCACTTAAACATTTTGGCCATTTTTTTTGCTATTTTTGACCATTTTTACTGTCTTTTTGGTGGCTATTTAAAAAAATTTTAGCAGTTTTTGGCAGTCAAACTAGTGCCAAAATATTTTTTGAGTTGGCAGCGCTGCCTGGTACACCCTCATCTTCGTGTTGGAGGTCAGCATTGGGTTTTCCCAGACCCTCTTTAAGGGGTGGGCCATTACAATTGCTGCCTTACCAATCCGTGTGTTCAGCTCGGTGTCCTGGGAGAGATGCTGGGGATATTGCTGACATCTTGAGCCATGATGTTGGTCTTCTTCTCTTTGCATACACATGCAATGCAAAGTGATGAGTCACTGTAGAGCTTCTTCAGTGTGAGCAGTCAGGGCAACGTCATCTGCAAATTATATCTCCCTAATCAGTAGTTTCCATACTTTAGTTTTTGCTCAGGGACGTGCTAAGTTGAAGAGGTTTCCATTTCCTCTGATGTGGATTATAGAGGTATATGCCATATTCAGACTGACTGAATGTGTAAGACAACAATAATGAAATACTGAAAAGTGTCTGGGCAAGTTTATATATCATCTATTTCCACTGTATTCTTTCAGTAGCGTCAGATGAAAATGATAGAGGAAGACATTATTTAACTTAATAAGGATCATTAAAACATCAAGTTTAAATTTTTTTATATTCATCTGTCAAATCTGTTTCTGCTTTTATATTAAAATTTTTCTTTTAAAACAGGAACTACGATGAACCTTCTAAAATTTCCTATACTTCAAGCTACACCTGAACGGCTGTATAAGAGGAAAAAGAGATTACAGGAAGACAGAGAAAAATTTGAATTATGGGAAAAAAAACGACGACAAAAGTTAGATACCTTTGGTTTAAGTAAAAATGCAATTTTAAGGGGTATGTACTTCTTTAAGTTTTAGTATCTAATATCATCTATTGTCTTCATTTTATTTAACCTTGAAAGATATTTTTTAAA
>VCCN01002162.1:1017129-1031084 GCA_006491835.1 Architeuthis dux | reverse complement strand
TTTTTCGACTTGGTTAACGGATGTAGATCTTTACCCAAAGAAAACTTTTATTTCATGAATAGCAATCTTGAGAACTACATTAGATGAAGAGTTGAATGCAAATCTGTACAAATGATACAATACAAAGAATTATGTAATCTGTTGGTTCACTCTCCTCCTTTAATTCTATAGATGTGAAAAAATAAGCATATACCAGAATTTTGATCATGTGATGTTATAAAGCATCATTATGTATATGAAAACATAATTGGTAATAAATAGTTTTTGGGTACTTGGACAGTGTTTTTAATGACTGTCTTGATATGCTGAGTTGTTTCAGATTATGTTTGAAAATTTTAATACTTGTATATATTAAAAAGTAGATAATTTGAATAAAATATTTATTTGATAATTTATAATAAAATATTTATTTTTTTATATTATTTGATTACATTCAAACTTGTTTTATATTCTTTTCTTTATATTTTGCATAAAGGATGAAATTACATCTAAAAAAAGATATTTGTATTTGATGAACAAATCAATATGATTGATTTTTACTGATATTTTGATGTCTTCCAGAATCAATTTGATCTTTTATGCTTTAAAAATTGTTTGAAGGGCAAACAGGAAGAAATTCTGAATTGTTTTTTCTATTCCAAGCTTTGTCCAAAAAAATCTGTAAATGTTAACAAATCTTCTAAAAGATATAGACAGATTAGTTTTTCTTGTAGTATAACAATCTTCAATGACTCAGCTTTTTCGAATAAAAGAATTTGTTGCCATCTTGAAACCTCAAAGCAAAACTCACTTTACATAAAATTAAAGAACTTAAGATACCTTCTGAGTTAAGAATTAAGTTTTTCATGCCCAAAGTTTGCTAAATTGAGATGTTTTATAAGTTAATTTTTTATTTTTGAATATAAAATTTAAAATTAACCTTTTTATTATATCAATTTTCATGTAAATCGGAGCATTAACATCATCATACTAAAAACAAATAGATATTTATACAATGATTTGTAGTAATTTGAATTTTACACCAAACTTCTTTTTTTTTTTTTTTAATCCAGTTTATTATCAATTGGATTTGAATCCATGCTCTGTAAATGGCTTACAATATTCATTCTCAATTCATCTTTATTCCGATTGAAATAAATAAAAATGAAATATTAACCTACAAACTATATCTGTAATCTGACAAGATTTAAAGATTGAATAATCGAAGTATCAGTACAAATTCAGATTTCTAACCAATGTAGCAAGGCCTACTTGGTCATACATTTGACAGGAGTTTCCTTCTGGCAGATGCTCAAGCTGGCTATGAGAGTCTGCCGCCCCTTGCTTTGTAGGGATCTCAGCTAAAGAAAGATATCTGGCAAAGTTTAATGACTTAACTGTCAAAAATGGATAGCATCATAAGGACTGATTTGACCAATTACCGGTAAAGAAGCTAACCTTTTTTACTTTTGTACTTACTGTATTTATTTGAGTACTAAGTCGGCACGGCAGTGTTTGTTTGAGTTTAGTAAAAAAAAAACAATTTTATTTTATTTTTTATTAAATGAAGTATTGTAAATCATTTATATAAATTTTTGACTACTATTTACATTCATCCTAATTTTTAGTTTGTTTAATCACAATTTAAGTAAGGCAGTAGTGTCTGTTTTGGTTTTAGTAAACAATCGATTATTTTATTATTTATTTTTATTTAAACCATTTTTATTAATTTTTGACTACTATTTACCCTAATCTTAATTTTTTAAATTATACTTATTAAAAATGTTTTATAATAAATGAATAGCTTTTTTACTAAAACCAAGTTGAATCGTAATTAAAAAACAATTAAAAGTTAAGATGAAGGTAAATAGTAAAAAATTAATAAAAATGGTTTACAATACTTTGTCTAAATAATAAAATAATCGTTTTTTTACTAAAAACAACAAACACTGCCGTGCTGGCTTAGTACTCAAGTAAATACTATAAGTACGAAGATAAAAAATATTAGCTTCTTTACCGGTGATCAGTTAAATCCGTCCTTATGATGCAAACCATTTTTTATAGTTAAGTTGCTGAACTTTGCCAAATATCCTGTTAGTTGCATTACAACATACAAAAGCATTAATTGACAACGGAACTGTTGCTTTCATGGACACAATGATGGTCACAAAAGAAATTGATGAATTTATAATTGACGATACTGGTCACACTATGGAAAATTTTGGGCAAGGATAAACTCAAGCAAACACTGCCGTGCCGACTATGCTAAAATTTATGGAGCAAAATATACCTTGTACTTCAAAGATGACATTGAGGTGTTCAGGACAAACACAAGATAGGTCCCAGTTTTCAAATTATCTGCAAAAATCAAGAAATATTCAAGATCTATTCAGGACTTATTGTATTGTTCTACTAAGTTTCCGTTGAATATACTAATAGCCTGTGGTAATATCCTATTAACTAGAACTTCTACCTGACACTTTTGCCTGATACTTTCCCTGTTATGTTTGAATAATTCTAATAGACATAAGAGGTGACTACCACTTATGTACATCAGACTGCTGGACACAGCTTCCGAGGGTATCATGTTTACATTTTTTTGGCGTCACAAGGGGTCAGTAGCATACATTTCACCTTAGCTAAATTGAAGGCTGTATTTTCCGCCTCCAATTTATATCTTGCGACCAATCCCAGCTTCTGATTCACCTCAGGGTAGGGAATGGGTAAGTTCACCACTTAGAAGACCTCAAACATACTCTCCCTATCCAGCGATGGTACTGCTCTATCATTCTCCATAAGGGTCACATAGCCCAGGGATTTGTAATAATGCCACAGTTTGACCGTAGGATCAGCAGGCAATCTAAGGTGGTGAGGTAATTTTGTCTGTATCAAGAAACCCCTGAGATGAATAGGGGTCACTATATTTGGAGATAGATGACTTAAGGAGAGCATGTTCAACCGGGTCCTTACATGCTCTAGGGATAAGAATAATGACTGAGACGTATGGTTTACTCGGTCAATAATTGTTGCCAATTGTAAATAGATCCTCACACAATCCTCCAATTATTGCACCTTGGCCATTACTGCCTCTATTACATTATCCAATTCCAGCCGCTCGATATTCTTGCGATTCTTGGCTAGTTCCACCCTTGTAACATTTAAAATTGAGAAATTGCCCTTTTCTACCTGTGTTAATGTTCATTGTCCTAAAACCACTAGCTTCTTCTTTATAATTTCCAATTCTGTGTTAGAGTTCCAAAAAGTACATTAAGGGCCTTCCCCATTATAGGAAGTACAGATCTCTTTACCCGGGCCTGCAATAACTTTAGCCCCTTTAGAAATTCCCCCATATTTTCACATTCCTTCTCTATCACTCTTATTTCTTGCATGAGAGCGCATCATAAGTTGGAGCACTTCTCTTTATCTGGACCCATACAATCTCTTTCTATCCTTTTCCTCGCAGTGTCTGCCATTACCATTTCTAACCCTACATTTTTCAATAATAAGTCGTAAGGCCTTAGGTCAATTGTAAACGTAATTAACCATTTAGATCTAGTGATGGTTGCTTCACTTATTTTTCAGAATATGGTGTTTTGGCTATGTTTCAGGGCACCCATCTCCATCATGATTGGCAGCAGGGAAAGTCTTGGACTGGTCGTTGTTTTCCCAGATGTTTGAGTCGTATTTGTGCAGAAATACATCTGGTCTACAGCGCCAAATCATAATATTTTGCATTGCATGCAATAGATTACAAGGTTGATGGGGTGATCATCTGATGGACAGGGAGCAAATAAATAACAAGTCTTTCTGTTATGAGGGTCTCCTTCTGTGTGAGGGTCTCCTTGAACAGACCCTTGATTTCCTTTTTTTTTTTAAATATCAGGACTCGACGAGTGAACATGGCCAATATATATTGGTATTAGACCAGATTACTGTATTTGTAGATTGATGTCCTTGCCTAACTGGTTTCTCCTGTTTGAATCAGGTTGACTCTGTGATGTCCTGCCAGGCTGCGCAAGGGAGCAAATACCACGAGTTACCTCCCTTGCCACAAACGGAAGTGAGTCCCCAACCCATAAAGTGTCCCCTGCCACAAACCCCTAAAACGGAAGTGAGTCCCCGGGGAAAATAAAGAAGACCGTTCGGAAGTGAGAACACAACAGTTCTCTCGCTGACGGCGATCAGTAAGCATCACATTCGTCTTTGTCCTTTCTTCCTTTTGCTTCATCCTTTTCCCTTTCAGCGAGACTCCCACGAGCTGGGAGACACTACAGACTCCAAGATAAAATTACATTTCTTTTATTTCTGCTCTCTCTTAACTTCTCATCAATATAATTCCAGTATATTAATTTTAAAAGATTTTTTTTTGTTAATTTTTATTCTTTGAATCAATTATTTTTTAGGGTAATGGATTGTTTTTTGGTTTTTTTTGTATTTTTTTTTCATGTAATTCTGTCGCTTCAATTTTTAAATACTTTTAAATTCAGCGTTTTATTTTTCAACAAAATAATCGCTTGTTTGGCCGTGGAGGGACTGCTTTCGTGTCTCTCTCTTTCCACTCTCTTTACAGTGTGATCTAAGCTTGGCTTAGTATAGTACAAGACCAAATCAAGGGGAGAAAGATTGTGTTACACCAATCTTCCAAGTGAGGAGGACCTGCCTGAGTAAAATGAGACATTGACTCTGCGTCTTAAATACAGCCCAGAAAAAAAAATCTAGAATAAAAGAATATCCAGAAAGGATCACAATGATGCTTGTTTTGTCCGTGGAACGTGTCTCTTGAGAATAAGTGGCGGCTTTCATTAAACTGAAGATTTCAGAAATAGTTTTATATAAACTGAATAGAAATCTTTATACTTATTGTTGAACTTTTACTCTTCATTCTTTTCAAAAAGAGAGAAAATTGGTCTACCATCTTTTTTACTTGGACGCACATGTATATCTTCTTGAAAATCTATTTGCTCATTCATCTGTTTTATTTCTGATATTTACTGCCCACCAGAATCTTATTTATATAATGAACACTGCCTTATTTTGTCTTTTGTTCATATTTCTCCGCAGTCCATTATGAATATTCAACGACTTGCAACCATTTGTTTAGGGCTTCTGCTGCTTTGTCTTCTTACCGAATCCCTCTCTTCCTTCTCTCTCTTTCTCTCTCTTTAAGATAATATGCATATGATTCTTTATCTTTGATCAATTGAATCCTTCTATTTTCCTTCTCTTTCTTATTTCCTGTTTTCTTTTTCTTTCTCTATCTCTCTTTCATTCTCTATTTCTTTACTTATTTCTTTCTTTCTTCCTTTCTTTCTAACTGGGGGAATTCTAATTAGCACTATATTATGAAAGAAAGAAATTACCATAAAACACATTTTCCTTCACTGTCTCCCTATGTCCCAGCCTCAATCAAGGTTTAATAAGTTTATTTGCTCATGTGTCTATGAATATCTAATTTATTATGTCAGCATTAATACATCTACCGACCTTTCCTTTCTTCCTTTGTGGCTGAGATAGTAATGTGTTTGTTTCCGGCAACTCTAGTTGATATTCAAGCCCAGATAAATTTCATACATATAATCTTTGAGTTTTACATGTATGATCTACAATATCTGCACATTCTGTCAATAAACCTACCTAACTACATTATGATAAATTTGTTTACCTTTTCATGTCATTCCTTTCTTCTTTCACACAATTCATGTCATTACTTGCCAATTCACATGAAGACTTTCAAATCTAAATGTCTGTCTGCTTGATTTGTCTCCTTTCTTCTTTCACACAATTCATATCACAACATGGGGTCTGCGCTCCCCTGGGGATCCACAAATGTTTTACTGGGGGTCTGTGAGCTTGATGAGTAGGCAGACCTTTCATAGACCTTTTCTATTTGTATTTTGAAAGTCCTACTGTCTCAGACACATGACAGGCACCCCCTAGCACTTGGCACCTGATGACTGCCCATGTTACTGTTACCTTGAGGATAATAATAAATGTCTCCATTAAAAAAAACTGGAAATTGAAAAGTAGGTATACGCTGTACCCACACATTTCCATCCCTGGATCTCTCTATCCATCCAAATCAACATGTGCCATTTTAACAACTGTAATAATAATGAATTGAGTGTACGAAATGCTGCAGTCTGATTGGAGGCTCTTGATAAATATATTCGTTCGATTGAATTGTTTAGTTTTGTTTTGTCATTATCACTAAGCGGTGTTCTTTTCTTTTAGTTTTGTATCTCATAATGTCTAATCATACACTAAGACTAGTAATTGTTATAGGTAGTTGTAATGTTCTGGTTGTGTTTAGTGCCTCTGTTCGCTTTGTAAGTCTTTTTATTCTAGCTGTGTGAGATTAGAATGCTTTTGATTCATAACCGTGCTTAAGCGTGTTAAGAAAAGAAGATGGAACAAGATAACACGTGTGATATGGTTGTTCACCTGGTAAGAAGTGGGCCTTCCCCATTCCCACTTTCGGTTCACGTTATCTGGGATCAGAAACAGAATGGGGGTTGCTGGGAGCTTGCTTCAGCATTTTTATTGATTTAACATATACATACATTTATATAAACATTACACCACTCACCTTTTCTTTTTTTTAAAAATAAATTTTAATTTCTTTCTGTTCGTTTGTATAATTGTTTATGTTTTGCTTACTGTAAGTGTTCGTTCGTCTGTACTGTGTTGTAGTGTTGCTTTATCAGTTGAGCGATCTTAGTATGTTATTTTCTTGTTTTATTTCGTTTTGCATTTAAAATTTTGTGGGGAAGAGGGGGGGTATTCATGTTTGTCCTCAGAAATGGGACCACTATGTGGGACTAACCGTTTTACGTGACTGGTGTGTGTGATCTCGTTTTGTTGTTCTCGCTTCTTGACATGGCATTCTTAACTTTTGCTCAATCTCGGTAAGGTGTTCCTATAACTCATCCATTCTGTTCCGTTACGCGTGCATGAATTTTTCCAGCTATCTGTGGTCTTCGTTGGATAATGAGTGTAGCCAGCGCAGGTTCTGTTTGGCTGCTACATCACCTCTGAAGATGTGGTTGACAAGTCGCTGTCAGGATTGGGGCTGTCTGATCGCCTTTTCTCTATGTGGTTCACCGGTTCGTTTGAAAATCGAGGCGGTGGGGGTTTGTATTTGAGGTTGCAAGCGACAGATGGAGGCAAAGTGGTTTAGCCTCTTGCAGTTGTTGCATTGATGATTGTGTGCTGGGCAGCTCTATTGGCCTTGGGCATGCAGTCATGACCCGCCACAGTTTCAGCATTGTTGCTTTGATCCGTTGTGGTGCTTGTAGTGTGACTTGTTTGCGATTTGACGAATAGTCCTGTAGTCAGCCATGTGTCTGATGTTAATTCTGTTGTTCTCGCATATTGTAGGAGGTCTGTTAGGGACATTTTGTGATCGATCAGTCCCTTCTCTCTCACTTTAGCGGACTTACAGCCGGCGTTTAGCTGTGATTTTATTTCTGCATCGTCGATGAAGCTGCATGATACTGCCAGCTGTTTTAGTTCGCTGTAGAACTCCTCAATGTCATCAGTTTTCTGTCAGACCTGTCTAAAGTTGAATCTTTGGTACTCAATGTTTTGCTGTGGTTTGAAATGATTTTCTACTGCTTTGACCAGTTTGTCGAAGTGTTTTTCAGCTCTTTCTGGCGCCACTTGTTCACTCAGTAATGATTCGACGATATTGTTCAAATGATCACCACCAAAAGTTAAAAGCATGGCTTTCTGGCGGCTGTCGTTTTTGATCCTGCGTGCGATGAAGTAATTCTGTAGTCTATTTGTCCATTGTTTCCATCGGATGATCTTGCTGTCTAATTTACAGTCAAATGGTGGGTAATGTGGAAGAGATATCTTCCCACGTGGGTCAGATAGGTTATTTTTTTTTTCTTCCCTCTTGGCCAGTATTATGTGCGTTTTCTTTCGATCTTTTTCCTTGCTGCCAAATGTAACATTCTGGTTGTGTTTAGTGCCTCTGTTCGCTTTGTTAGTCTTTTTATTCTAGCTGTGTGAGATTAGAATGCATTTGATTCGTAACCGTGTTTAAGAGTGTTAAGAAAAGAAGACAGAACAAGATAACATATACATACATTTATATAAACATTACAGTAAGAATTCTGCACAGCGCTCACTCATACAGAAGAATGAAAGCAGTTGTCGTCATAAGAACTAAACAAAAATGGATGAGTTTGTGGGATTGCATTCAGATTTCTAGGTTTGCCTGTTTGTTCTATAAGATATTACTGCTCCATATAAAACAGAATTTCCATTTTAAAAAAATATTGATTTTTTTTTTTCTTTCCTGAGTAATTGGAAATTAATTCACCCTATTTACAAACCAGCTGGGTTCATGATCTTATGTTCACAAATAGCGTCTGAATCACATTTGTATGAACTGAATGGCAGATTAGCTGGAATGTTTAATACAGGTGTCCTCCATTTTCCGAAAGTTTTCTTTACGCCACACACTCTCCTCCTCTTCCTCCTACACCTGTTTCCTATCCCTCCTACCACCCTAACCTCAGTCTAAAATTTCATCATCACCATTTTTGGGAGTCTGGGGATACTGACTTTAAGCCATTTTGGCTTTTGGAGAGCAGGGGATACTGTGTTGGCTTCTTGTCAGAAGATTCTTTGGTATCAAACTATAAATGATTAATATGATTTTTAAATCTGAATTTCAATCAATTTTTCAGTAAATCAAATAAAGGTGAGTTGAAATTCGTCCAGTTTTAGCTGAAGTTACAAATGATTGAATTAAAACTGGCCTGATTAATATTTTTAAAAATGAACAGAAAATTCATTTCCATTAAAGTTTTTTGAAAAATTTGACACTGATCTCTAAAATAATGGCGGCTCAAGTGAGTCACCGACCCTAATGACTAACAGATTCTGCACTGCCAGTTTGTGAATTTAATTTTGAATATTTGTTCAAGCATTCTCTTTCCCATTCATTCATGTATTTGTTCATCCATCCAATTATTACATTTGTCTATCATAATTTATCTGACTGCTTATTTTTGTCCCCAGTGGAAAAAGACACTGGGGGCTATCATTTGCTATGGGTGTCTGTCATCGTTGTGTCCTTTTTCTCAATTGGATAACTTTGTTATTCCTTAATATATTTCAATGACATTTTGTATGTATGCTTGTGAAGAGATTCTACCTGGGAGCTGATGAGTTATTGTTGATCCGATTGTTTGTTTACATTTTATAAGCAAAAACTTGTTTACAATTGGGAAAATTTCTCAAATTTAGACTGATTTTGCTGAAATGTGACTATAATGTTGACAAAACCCCAGGAATTGAAAAATGGTGAGTTACAGTCGATCTGATTGTTTACATTTTATAAGTAAATAACTGTATGTCAACATGCAAAAAATATTGAACTTTGGAACTGCTTAAACGATTAGAATGAAAATTGTTATACAGGTTCTTGAGCACCTAATTACTGAAAATATAAAATGTTTTTAAGAATTTTATGGTTTTAATAAAAAAAAGCGGGTATCTCGGTGTCAACAATCCTAATAAACAACTAATTGACACTCTCTCTCTCTGTACTTCAACCGTTTTCTGGCGGGACATTTATACTTTTAAGATTTGAAACTCAATTCATACTTTATCCATTCGTTTGCTCTTTTGTTTATTGGAACAATTCCTAGTCAAAATATCCTGGTGCAATATAGGGAAGGTGGTCCCGATTGTAAAGTTTCACATGTTAAAAACAGTGCACAAATAAAAACAATTTAATTTATTCAAAGCAATAACAATATAATTTATGTATTTACTTCAGTTTTTCTTCTATGAATTCTTTTATTTCTTTTTATTTGAGCGCCATTTATAACATTGATTGTGAAGTTTCACAATCAGGACCACGTTACCTACATTGTGCTCCTTTTCCCCTGATTTCCAGTGCATAAAATACAAATTGGATGCTGAAACTTGTTCCAACAAATTTTAGGTAAAAATTTAAACATCAATTTTTTTTCTCTACCATGAGAAATACTTAGTTTGTTAGTAAATACATAAAGCTAAACTGTGGAGTAATGGTAAAATCAGTGGGTAGCAATAAGAAAAGCTAAAATCCTGCAGATGTAATTCCTGGTTCAAACGCAGTCAGTGTTAAAATACAACCGTGAGTATTGTTTCTTCTTCACCCCCTTAACGCCAGCATTTGCTGTGTTATGTGATCACTAGAGTGAATGAAAGTTTTGACGTAATTTATCAATCCTGATATCATGAGTTGCATCTACAGCTAGTGTTTTAAGAAAGGTTAGCAATTTTCTAACTTATGGTTCATTCTCAGTTATGAGAAACAAATACAGGTAACATAAGTATCAATGTTTTTACAACCTTGCAACTAAGGTCACAACTCCCAGGCTCCTGATTTCAATTCACAATTCATAGTCTTGAAATTTTGCACCTGTCAAGTAGATATTTACATAATACATCAATTGAGATTATGGGGGCATCCACCTTCACACACTTCTTCTGTTCACTCTTAATTCTGTCTACGGTACTTCCTCTCTGATCGTTTCTTCTTTGCTTCTCACCGTCACTGATCAACCTTCGGGTATGCACACACCTCAGGTGCCAAGTTCCAAGTCCCAGTGAGCCAGAATGACCAGCATTTATGGCAGTTCCTTCTGCCTATGCTAAATAGGTTGTCTCAATCTGAGTACCTGATTGGCCACTTTCATTGGCTCACTGGAGCCAAGTTCTTTTGCGGGGGTGGGAGGGCACAGCGTTTCCATTACAAAAATGTGAATTTTTTAACAGAAATTAAGTTTCCTCATTAACTTTAATTAGTCCATGACCCTTACCTTGGTGATTGATATTATAAGTGTACAACAACAGGCTCGGCTGATGGATGCTACTAATACTATAAGTCTGACAGACAGGGTAAGAAGGGAGAAAAGAAAGTTAGGTAGTTTAATAAGTGGGTAAGAAGGAAGAGGGGATAAAATTGTTTAATAAGAGGGTAGGAAGTGAGGGGGCTAATGGCTGCTACTGATACAATAAGTGTGGCAAACAAGGCTCTTATTATACATATGATGATTTATTTTTTTTAAATCCTTAAAATTCAACAATTAGGAGATTATTTTTTTGCTTGTAGTGGAGTTAAAAAGTTTTAAAAAATGATGTCATGCAAATAAATGTTTCACCCCAAAATATGATCTTGTTTGGCAGGTGTGGGTCCTGAAATACTCCTGACAATTGGTAAATGTTATGAAATATGTCAAACAATTTAAACTGAAATTTAACACATTATGTACAGGTCTGATTAGTCACTCACTATAAACCGTCACATGACTAACGTCTTTTGGCAGCATGCTGTGTTGGGGGTGATCAATGAATAAGTTGCTTCTCTTGCCTTTTGTTGGGCAGTGATCACTAAAAGTCTGAATTTTAAAAACACAACCATGAACGCTGTCAGACACAAACTAAGGGATCAATTTAGCATAACACGTACAGTATAAATTGAACCCACCACTAAAAGTCTATTTTGGGGGGGGGATTTTTAAAAAATGAAACGTTTTTTTTGGTGTTGGTCATCAGATCTGAAGATCTCCAGACATTTTTCAGCTGATGGAAAGCCACCCTTGCCTTACCAATCCAGATTTTTACATCGGCTTCTGCCCCACCGAGTTTGTCAACAATACTGCTGGGGTACTTGAAGCTCTCCACCTTTTCCAGTACTTTACCTTCCAGCGTGGTAGGGGGTAACATTGGCTGTATTAACTCTGATCTTGCTATTCCCTTTTTCTAAGCATAATAATAAGGAGTAAATGTTTAAATTTTCATCCCTCCAGCTCTATTGGTGCAACCTGTAAGTGTGATACATAGATAGCCAACAAGCCAGACTAACTTATGAACTGAAGAAACCTATGTTGACAGTTTCTAATACTTGACAGCCCTGTGATCCGTTGAGTCACCTTTTGAGAGAAAATTGCAATCTGATGTGACCAGAGTGAACCAGCCAGACCAACTTAAAGACTGAAGAAACCTATGCTGACAGTTTTGGTTGATGGTTTCTAATAAGTGTGTAAAAGTCTTCCTTTAAACATACTAGTCCATGACTCCTCGTTTCCCTGACGGTTATAATAAGTGTACAATAACATGCTCGGCTGATGACTGCTACTGATACTATAAATCTGACAGAAGGGAGAGGGGAGAAAAAAGTTAGGTAGTTTAATAAGTGGGTAGGAAGGGATAAGGGCTAATGGCTGATACTATATGTGTGACAGACACAGCTCTCATTATATATATGATGATTATTATGAAACACCTTACTTTCTGTTTGTTTAATATTTTTTGTATCAAAAGCATTTTAAGCAATAATTAAGTGAACAATAATTTATTTTTGCCAATGTAGTATATATTACCCTGTGTCTTTCTGTCTGTCTTTCCATCTATTCACATAGTCATAGAGTAAGGAAGAAGTGATTAAATCAAAATTTAATCATTTCAGATTGATTCAGAATGAGAGAATACATAAATGTATGAAAAAAATAAATATCTCTCAATCGAAAAAATATTCCTGGACCCGTCCCAAAATCTAATCAATTCTTTCTTAGACCCACCTTTCCACAAAATGTCATTGAAATTCATTGGGAATTTTTGGAGATATTGTGTGAACAGACCGAAAGACAGACACAGGGTAATACATATACCTCTCCAATTTGGTTGGCAGGGGTAAAAGAAATGCCATTTATATTTTTTTGTCAACCAGAATGGCCCATCTGGTAATAATGAGAAGTAGCACAACTTAAACCCTAAGAGCAAGTGTCTAGGTCTTGGGAGTGCTTGTTTAAACCCACGAGGGTCAGTTTCATACTAATAAAATATACCTGTTTAAGCCATGTACTACAATGACAGATAATGAAAATCAGTCGGGCCCAAACATTGAATTTAAAATGAATTAAACATTTAAAAGGAATTTCATATTAATTTTTTATGATTTTTCATAATGTAAAGTTGTTTATAACTGAATTTAATAACATAACAATGAATTTATAACTGTGAATGTAAATTTATAACAATGAATGTAAATTGTTCCTATTTTTATAAACAGAAAGAAATTTAAAATATACTTCAATTTTAAAATTAAAAAAAAAAAGAAGGTGAGTTTAAGAAAAGAAGATGGAATGAAAGACACGTGTTGATCAGGGCTATGCCTGTGTGGAACTGAGCCTTCCCCGTTCCTACTTCCAGTCCGCGCTTTCTGGGACCGGAAATGGAATGGGGGCTGCTGGGAGCTTGCTTCAGCATGTTTATTGATTTAACATAACATACATATATATAAACATTACATTATCAACCGGTTATTTTTATCTAAAAGATCCTGTGATCACAATAAGTGGCTTCCTATGTACTTATAAGATTATCTACCAAAGAGTAGGTGTTATAGCTACACTGCTGATAAAAACATTTTTTAACTTGCTTGAAGTTCAAGACTATGCATGCATATTTAAACCATAGACATCTGCTGCCACTTTTGCAGAGGTTGGGAGTGGGGCAAAAGTATATATTCGGAATATATCTTAGTGGCAACCCTGTTACATGATAGGTATTCAATGTAACTACAGCCCGGCTTGTACTCGTTAAGAAGGAAAAGGTTTGACGCTTCTTACTGGTGTACAAGAACGATCTTTATTTCATGTTAACTCTACGTGCAGTACAACATTCAGTACAACTGGAGTACAACATTCAGTACAATGTTAAAACTGCAAATAATAAGGCCATGAATTAGGCAAATACACAATACATATAAAACGGTTTGGAACATCGTAGATAATACACGCACAATCACTCGATATCTACTGGAGAAATGAGTTCATGAAGCTTGTTTGGAGTGGCAATCCAGTTAGACGAATTGAACCAGAGCACAAATGTTTGAGACAAAAGGTAAAACACTCTTTTCTGTTACCGTAATTCGCCTTTTGCAGTTGTAGATGGTCTTAGGATTCTGATGT
>VCCN01002162.1:983953-1007675 GCA_006491835.1 Architeuthis dux | reverse complement strand
AAACATCATTTCTTATGTTATGGTAGTTGTACAATCTATGTATATCAAAATTTTCAGTACTAAATACATCAATATGAAATTATGGGCCATTATAAGTACAAAAATCGTTTATGATAGGAATATTCCCATTCCTGCTATGAAAAAATTTGACCTGAATAAATTATCTGCAGAATTTTATTGTATTTCAAATGACCACCAAAATGACCTTTCTAGGACAAACAGGTGCAGAGTTACCTTTGTTGCAATCTATGTACTTCAATAGATACTGTATGCATTTTTGCTAGTATAGTCACGTTCACTGTGTTAAAAAATAGGGTTTTGTTCAAAACTTTTGTAGATTAGCCAAAACTATACATCTTTGGAATTAAAAGAATGAGGTTGGCACTTGCGTAGCCAACTGAATGGCCGCCTTTTTTTGTTTTTCACCATTGTTGGTATCATTAGACTCATAATCTTAACACTTGCTTCACTTTTGGGTCATTCCATGTCAAGTCATCAAGGTTGTTTAACCAACCGCCTGGGATTTGACTGAAACTTTGTTCCTAGGTAATAAACTAGTTTGACCAGTGGTCAGTATTTCAGCGCATTTTTATATTTTCTCAAACTAGATGCATCTGTCAAACAAATTATGAAGTTTGGAAATGGTACAAGGAGTAGATCCTGGAATAATAACATTTAAACTTTCACCATTTCCCGCTCGGAACGGTCAAACATTCAATTTTCTGAGCAAGCCCAATATGAATTTTTCTGGTACATATACATCATCTTAAACATTAATTAACATTAGTGGACATGCATTTAATGCAAATTGAAGACTTTCATAGAAAAAACATCTCCATGCTTGGGATAGTGGGGAGGCACAGAAGCACACACCAACGCTGACAAGATAATGGCTGAACGATAAGTGAAGTCTGTGAGGCAGAGAGACAGACAAAAGCCATCAGTTCTTTACTGCTGTGAAGAAGATATTATACTTGAAGTTTTCCCGTAAAATGCATAGCTTCACGTTTCTGGCTGTAACGTTTTAAGCCCAATAGATACAAATTAACAAGATACACTATTGTAAAACTGAGGAAATTCTCTTTCTAACGATATATATATGTATTAAATGAATTAATTCCACAATCCATTGGACTGTGTACTCGAAATTATCTTGTAAAATGCTGAATACCTAGCTTCACGTTTTCAGCTGTAACTTTTCATGCTGAACAGATACAAATTGACAACATGCATTCTTAAAAGGCTTTCCAACTATATATATATATATATGTATATACCTCTATCAAGAACTGATTCCACAATCAATAGACTTTGTGCCGTGTACTCAAAATTTCCTTGAGAAATACTACATACCTAGCTTCACGTTTTCGGATGTGGCTTTTAGGCTCAATAGATAATAACATACCCCGTTGGAAAGCTGGTGAAATTCCCTTTCTAACGTTATATATATGTATATACCTCCTTTAGGAATTAATTCCACAATCCATAGACATTGGACTGTGTACTCGAAATTTCCTCGTAAATGCTGAATACCTAGCTTCATGTTTTTGGCTGTAACTTCATCCATAGACAACAGACTGTGTACCTGAAGTTTTCCCATAAATGCTTCACATTTTTGGCTGTAACTTTTTAAGCCCAACAGATATAAATTGACGACATACACTGTTGGAAAGCTGAGAAAATTCTCATTTTAACGATATATATGTATATACCTCCATCAATAATTAGGTCCACAATCCATAGACATTTGCCTATAAAGTATACTTGAAATATCCTTGTAAAATGCTGAAATACCTATAAATTAATTACTTTTATGGTATAATGCATTTATGAATTCCTCATGTCTGAAAACCATGATTTAGCCTTTTAAAGTACTCAGATATGTCAATTGGGAGACGAGATATGAATTTCTGGTGTGTGCTGGTGGCCATTTTGTTTCATGCAAATGAGGTAGTTTATCCCAAATTATTTCTTGGGAACATGTTGCTACCCATAGGATGGGGGGGTCGGCTTCGGGCCACCAAACTATGCAAGTGTCTGTGTAAATGCCAACATTGATTTTCGGATTTTCCATGCCCTGAAGATTCCCAAAATGTATAGTTTTGCTAATCTACAAAAGTTTTGAACAAAACCCTATTTTTTTAACACACTAGCAACATACAGCACACTAGCAACCTACTAGCAAAAATGCTTACAGTATCTATTGAAGTACATAGATTGCAACAATAACGGTTTGTCCTAGAAAGGTCATGTTGGTGTCATTTGAAAGACAATAAAATTCTGCAGATAATTTAATCAGGTCAAATTTTGAAATATCAATTAGCTTTCTCATAGCAGGAATGGGAATATTTCTATCAAGTGCTCGTAAATGATTTTTGTACTTATAATGGCCCATAATTTCATAATGATGTACTTAGTACTGAAAATTTTGATGTAAATAGATTGTACAGCTAACATAACATAAGAAATGATGTTTATTTCAATTATCAAATTTGATTTTATTACCCTTTAAAAGCAATAAATGAAAGAATTCAGAAATCCAAAATGGCCGCCATTTTGTGGCGATAACTGGAAAACACGCCAGAGGATTTTTTTTTACTTTTGGATGAAGATCATATAGAACACCACTACATATTCCCAAAGTTTCAGTTTTGAGGTTAAACCCTAATTGTACTGTACTATAAAGACACTTTTATTCCTATTTTCCACTCTTTAGTTTAACAACTGGAGAATTGATGAACTAAAAAAAGTTCTTAAAAAGCCACAAAAACAGAAAGAAAAACTAGTTAGATATTTAATCTAAATAATAACTTTAAATGCAATATATTAACAGTATTTGGAAAGAAATCTTTCATTGTGAGAATTTCTAAGTTATAAATCTTAGAGATCAAATAGTTCTTAAAGATTTAATAAAAAATATTGAATAATACCTTTACAATCGATTACCTGCTATCATTTCTTGTTAATTTTTACTGTGCTATCATGAAAAAAAACCCATCTATGTTACTAATTTAAAAAGTGCCAAATGAAAAGGAATTTTGGTAAAATATATATGAGTGCCCATGCATTTTTTTTTCAATGCACCATTTTTAAAAGTTGATATTTTCGTTATTTTTAGAGCTACAATGCTCAGTTTTTTAAAAATTATTTTGAAACTTGAACACTATGCATTATGATTCATAGCATGTTCAAGCTTCGAAATAAATAAAAACTGAGCATTGTAGCTCTAAAATAACGAAAATATCAACTTTTTTAAAAATAGTGTGTTGGGCACTTATCATGTGCAGCTGCTTATGTGTTTTGTAAAAAAACGTTTTTTAAATGCTAATTATGATGATATAGTAAAATTTTCCATTTTTTTTCTTTCTAATTTTTATATTAATTTTATTTCCAGGATTTCCAACAAGAATATGATGTCTATATGCTTGCAAAAAGTTACTTTGACCTGAAAGAATATTTGAGAGCTGTTCACTTCTTAAAGCAGAGTGAATTTACCAGCAGTGTCACGTATTTCTTGTACATGTATGCAAGATATCTAGCTGATGAGAAAAGGAGGTCATATAATATGACTGATTCTTTTAGTAAGCAGATTATTTTTTCTGGTACAATATGTTGTAACTAATTAGAATTAAATCTAGAATTAAAGACTTTAAGCATGGTAACAGTTTAAAAAACTTGCATGCAGTAGTCACATGTTTGCCAGTGATGATTGATTGGAACCAAAAATTTAAACAATTTCATTGAACACACAATTCTCTTTTGATGGATAAATATTAAAAAAAAAAAAAGAAGTATTTTTACACTTAGTCTTAATTAAATATTCACTCATGATCTACATGTAACGGGTTGGAAAATTTACTAATTTTGTGTGCCTCTAAATACCAAGTTCAAAGAAAGTGATAACATTTCAGGTCACCTTGTATTGTACTGGAAATATTTCTCATTGAGTTTAATTCTAATACCAGCAATCACTTATTTAGAAAATGCTTCTCGGGTTCTAATTTACATAAAATAAAGTTTTGAATAATACATTTTTGAGCACTGGATTCTTTATGAACTTTTGAATGATATACTCTTTGTTTTAATAATTAGACATAAATATTTTTAAAAATTCTACTGTGAAAGCTTTTAAGATGCTGAATAATTTTAATAATCTATTAATGTTGAATATTTGTATATTTTTGTAATTTTTTTATATTACAGCAAGCATGGGAGCATCAGTTATTAATGATGACTTAGCAAGAATTAAAGTTCTCAAAACAGAACTGTCAACAAAACACAGGAAGAAAGAATTAGATGGCTTCTGTTTATATTTGTATGTAGAAAATTTTATTTGTTCTCTAACAATTTTGACTTTTTAATCAGATAGTTTTTACAGACTTGGAAACAGTCATGTTCAATTTTTCATATAGTGCTAATTACTAACAACTTTCGTTTATTACATTGTGATAATTATTTAATGGACCGTTACATCTAATATTATTAGTGTAAATAATAAACAAAACAAGGTAGCCATGTGATAGCAATCAGAGAAGTAAAGAATATAGCTTATTATTAAGTAAGGAATATATGGCTTATTTAGGCCTTTGTAAACCAAATCAGTAACAGCACTATCACAGAAAGACAGGCTCCCAAGGATAAGAGATATGTGTTCAAATATTGCTAGAGACGTATTCTCTATTTCCGATCCACATTGCTTATTTAATGGTCATAGAATAACAGTTTGAGAGTTGCAACAGAAAGAAGATGAAAGAAAAACTAGTCAAAAATAGATAATTACATTTGATATCAATATGAATATGTTGCAGTCCAAAAATGAGTACACCTTATGAAAAAACTTTGGCGACAGTTTCAATGCTGTAGAGTTTGGTCATAAATAATACCTGATAATATCCGTTTTGATTGCTTAATGTTACACTAGAAATAATAAAATCCTGCTATGTTTGGTTTAGTAGAAAATTAACTTTCTATTAAAAAGTGGTAGGGGTGTACTCATTTATGGGAGACACTGTATATTTCTAGGAACACCTAGGTATTTGTTTTGTTTCTATAAGTACAAACATTTAAAGATTTCAACTCTATTCAGTATGAAAAATAGAAGTAACAAAAATTAAGATTCTGTATTATTGAGCAGTCAACAACAAACTTCAGTCTCGGTTGTCAGTTGCAATTGCACTTTAATCTTTATAATGAAACTTGTAACTAAATAGTAGAGAAGATAGCTTAGTTTACCTCAAATTCTATCAATGGTGATACTAATTTTTTTGTAAATTTCTAATATCTTTCTTTCTTATTTCTATCATAAAAAGATACAATACATTTTAAGTAGATGCTCTTATTGATTATTAAAAATTATATTTAGTTTATTTCTTATTCAGATATTAATACATCTGTGACAACTTAAATATTTATAGAATTTACTTATATAAAACATTTTTAACTTTTCAGATATGGAGTTGTATTGAAGAAATTAGACCTGCTAAAAGAAGCAACAAATGTTTTATTAGAAGCTGTGCACAAAGAGCCACTTCACTGGGGGGCTTGGCAGGAACTCAACACTCTTATCCCTGACAAAGAAACTGTGAGTTAGACAAATTAAAAACAATATTTATTTTTTAATTAAGATTTTTAAAAATAATTTTATAAAATTAAAATAATGAATCCCTCTAGTTCAAAAGAATTTATTTTCTGGATGCAATAAACTTAAGTTAAAAGGACTTATTTTGAAAAGTTGATGAATTTCAGTTAATATTTATCAAGAATTCTTTATCTTGTTTTTCAGCTTTTGTCTTTGTCCTTACCCAATCATTGGATCAAGCATTTATTTTTGGCTCACATGTATTCAGAACTGCAGCACACTGATGAAGCCCTTAAGATTTATCAGACATTTGTTGATAATGGATTTGCTAACTGTACTTACATCCAAGCCCAAATAGCCATTGCTCATGATAATAGTCGCAGTATGTACAAAACTTTTCATTTATTTATTAATGTTTGTTCTACTTAACCAGAACCATTAACTTCTGATTGCGCTGTTATTTGTTGCCACATAATATTAGGATGAATGTAAAAACTAGTCAAATTCAATAAAAAGTGGTGTTACAATACTTCATCCAATAATAATAAAGATTGATTTATAAAAAAGAATACTAGGTCTCATATGTAAAACAACATAAATATGGCGCAGAGAGTCGGCTGTAGGGATTGAGTTTATAAGTGTAAATCAGCTTCTGCTAATACATGAATCTTCGTGGCCGCTTGGTAAAAGCAACTCGGCATAAACTAGACACCTTCTGGCAATGAAGGTGTGAGTTCGATTCTCACTGAAGGCTTACTCTTTATTTCCGATTGCGCTGTTATTCATTGCCATAGAACACTGGCCCGAAGGTGTATAAAAACAACTAAAATTAGGTTGAAGATAAAAACTAGTCAAATTTAATAAAAAGTGGTGTGTTACAATACTTCATCCAATAATAAAGATTGATTTAAAATATATTTCTATAGAATAAATCCTTTGTGAAATAATTCATTGATTATTATTTATGAAAATTTAATTCTAGTTCTTGATTAAAAATGACATCACTGTTTTAAAATCACTTTTATGCATGATTGTTCAAGATCATAATTTTACATTATATACTTCTCTTCATAGAAATAATTTTATTTAAAAAATTCTTTGCTTCTTGAAATTACTACTTCTTTTCCCTGCATCTTCCATAGGTTTTGATCAAGCAGTAGAAGTGTTCATGAAATTACGTGATATTGATCCTTATCGCTTAGAAAATATGGATATTTTCTCCAATATACTTTTTGTAAAAGTAAGTCATTTTAATTTCATCATCACAAGCTGTTTTAATTTCTTTTTTTTCCAGTTGTGTATTTTATGAAAACTATTAATCTTCTAATTTTCTTAATTTCTAAAAAAAAAAAATGCCTCCAGTGAGATTCAAGTTCTAATAAAAATGATAATTGTACCAGAAATTGCTGTACGATGGCAGAAAGCCACAAGGATATTCAAATGCAAATAATCATATTCTATGTTAATAGACTATTGATATGATTATTACTTGATTCTCATAAACAGACATTGCTTTTAAACAATGCTACTTGATTATCTAATCTCTTACTACCATTCAACATTTTCCTTTTGATGCTTGCAGGAAAACCGAATGGAGCTGGCTTATTTGGCTCATAATGTATGTGAAATTGATAAATATCGGGTAGAAACTTGTTGTGTCATAGGTGAGTTTGATTCTATTTCATTTAAGAAAGATGTATGCATTTGAAATTCATTAACTATTATATTGAAATTCATTATTTGGGCCTGAACTGAATCATGGGTTATATTTGTTAAATTAGCTACTGATATTTTTAGTAACCTCCCTGTTAATGATTGTGTGTGTTTTAGTAATCATATTTAAATATGCAACTTACAGTGTTGAAGAAAGTTATTTTCCATTTAAATACGTTGATTTTTCTGTACTAAGTGAAAAGGCAACTTTAATACCTAATTTGAAACATTAGTTATTTGTATAATTTTTAGCTCCCAGGTTCTGAAAAACTTGATGGAAATTTCATCAATTAATTTAGCTGTTTGAAAATGTCAATGAGACAAGTGGACATATAACAGTTTTTGATTTTGATATAAAATTCAGTATAAAAATAAACATATTACATTGAAGATAAATAATTTAAAAAATTTGTGTTGAATTATGAAATTTCAACTGTAAAAAAAAAAAAGTTCTTGAAAATTTTTGGCTGACTATGCTGTAGATTTCACTCTCTTCCAAAATAAATGTGCAATGTATAGTAGAGGGGGAATTTTTAATTCACTGGTAAATTATGGGTAGTTGTAGATTTTAGATAAACAAAAGCTGATTTGTGGTAGAAATGTGCATCTGTGCTATTGTTCCTTAATATTTGATTTTACAAGTACATTAAGCAAGTACAATTCAAACACTAATATCTTCTAATTTTAACTCTTTAAAATGTGAAAAGATAATCAGTTAACCTTTGTCTTCATGATAATCATGTTTTCCTTCTAACAGTGCAAAATATCCAGTTGCTACAAGTGTATTTTCTTTTGTTTTCTTTGCAGCTAATTACTATTCTTTACGATCTCAGCATGAGAAAGCTCTATTGTATTTCCAAAGAGCTCTTAAATTGAATCCACATTATTTATCGGCTTGGACACTTATTGGACATGAATATATGGAAATGAAAAATATTACTGCTGCAATTGAAGCCTATCGTCAAGCTATAGGTAAGTAACCAGCACAATCCGAAAGAAGCTTTAAGGGAAGGTTTTAGATAATGCTTCAGAACATTGTGCATGAACAGAAAAAGAAAAAAAATATTCTCTGTACAGCAACTATATATCTATGGCATTTAGGAAAGCAGCTAGACTTGGAAGGGTTATATATTGAATATAGAATCGCCAGAAGTGGTGAAAGAATCTTACTAAGGGTTCATGCTGAGAACATAAAAACTAACAAGGGACATCATGACTACTTTTCCAATATGTTAAAAATGTATTACTTTCATTTCACCAGTCTGCAGCAACTATCATCTCGCTCTAACTCTTTTCAACCATTTCCTTCATCTCTTAAAGTGTGTAGTGTCGTGCACATGACTCCCCCACATTATTTGCAATCTAATGAGATTGCAACCCCTAAGAGGGACTCTACAATTGCTGGTGACAGTTTGCATGCAAAAGAAAAACAATAGTACATATATAAGAACACTGGCAGATACAGCCATGAGATCTAAACACACGTACATTTTATTACATATAATTGAAACATATGTCCACAGAAGGAAAATGTTATATCAAGGCATTAAAATTAACAATCTTCAAAAGTTCCATGTTATTCAATTCAGTCAATTAGCTTTGCAAATTATCCATCTGCCTAGGCAGTCCTGTGTCTCAAGACTGATCATGCAAAACAACTGGCAGTAATTTGGTGGTTGCAATCCATTGCGATTCATATTGACAAAAGGCACCCCCAGAATTGATCGAATTGAAAAGGACGCATCTTGACTCTACACCAGATGACGTCACCTCATATCTCAGCAGTCTTACAAACATAAACAAAAATGATTTGTTTAATTTATTTTTAATTTTAATTTATTTTTATTTAATTTAATTTATTATGATGTATTGTAATACAATATTTTTATTATTAATTTTGTGATAAGAAGCAACTAAAAATTAAGATGATGGTAAAAACTAGTCAAATTTAATAATAAAAAATATATTAATTTATCAAGAAACCTTAAATAAAATTTAAAAAGAGAAAATATCCTTTAAAGAAAAATTACTGAGAAGCATACAGAAATACAACCATGTGAAATTTGTCATGTAAAGAAAGTCTGGATTAAAAATTAAAAGTACTCTTAGATGGTGGTCACACTCATAGTAATGGAGTTTTTTTAAAAACCTTTATATGAAGAGGTCTTTGGCATATATGTAGATTTGTTTTTCTTTTCGTTCTTTGAGGAATGATACAATTTGTTTTCAAAACCAATTTAACCACCTTTCATGTTGTAGCTTAAACAGAAGTTCTTAGTGTTCAGTTTTTCTAACATTTTAACCATCTCTAGAAGATAGATTTAAAACTTAACAAGAATAATCATTTATTTCTGCTGGTACATGGGCATAAATAGAGGTCTGTCACCAGAGTGAGCCAGGAAATCAAAGTTCAATTAGTTGTAAGACCTTTGTGGCGAGAGCATATCAAGTAATAGTTAACTGGAGTACATCTTTTCCACTCTGCAATGCAGAGGAACACAAGGATCACATTTAATGTGTGTGCACGCACATGGAGACACATGACCTCTTATAAGAGACTGACAGTCCCTGACTAATGAAACGAGAACATGTTTCTTTATATAAAGAATTCCAGGAAGTGATGAAATATTTTCACTTAGTAGCCATGAAATCCGTTCTCAGTTTATACAGTCTCAATATAATTGAGACTGTATAAACTGAGAACGGATTTCATGGCTACTTTGTTCCAGACATTAAAAGTCTTGCTTTCATTTCATCAGTCTTCACTGACCATCATACATATGACCCTTCCCAGCCTTCAGTGTATATTGTAGTGTTACACACTATCCTGCAAGCCAGTTACGGTGAGTTAATTTCTCACTGGGTGTGTATTGTAGTTGGACAATTTTAACAAATATCTTAAACTGGCCAAATCTTGCAAAATTTTGCCATAGAAAGCACCCTCAAGCCGTTTGAGTTAAAATGCTTATTTATTTTGTGCCCAATTCATTTTATGTTAGATATGAATATTAAACTGTTGTAATCTATTTTTAGATGTGAAAAATCAAAGATAACATGAAATGTTTGAATGTCTTCTGTATTTGTGTTAAATATTTTGAAACCTATTCAGTCTCTAATTGTTAGGCATTTAATATTCTTTCAATCTAATTTATAGAAGTGAACAGCAGAGATTTTAGAGCATGGTATGGATTGGGACAGACGTATGAAATTATGAAGATGCATTATTACAGCTTGTATTATTACTGGAAAGCACAGCAGTTACGGTAAGCCTTGACCAGCTTGGAACTTTTTACTCTTGTTTCTTTATAATTAATCACTGCTACCGACAACACTGGTTTATTGCTAGGCTTAGGTTATTCATGTGTTCACACATTTATATGTATCTATCTATGTATCTGGACTTCATCCAGCCCTAACTGTTCATAGTAGAAATTTTGCACACACACTCTCCTCAATGAGTAGGGAAAATGTTTGGGTTTTTTTTCTCGTAAACCAATTCAATTTCAATGTTTATGCTAAATTGGTCCCTTAGTTTTGCTTGTTCATGCTTGTTTTTTTGAAAATTTGGGTGTTTAGTGCCCAACAAAAGGCAAACAGTTTAAGGGAGGTACTTGATGGCTGCAAACTCCTTATCTAGAGCTCTGACAAGTTGTTTTATAAGGCCTAATCTTATGTACAGTAGTGGTATCAACACCTTCTGAGGGTCAATCAGTGGCTCCCATATGACGTTGTTCATCTCCACATAGAATTCAGGGGGCTATGGCCAGTCCCGCCTTTGGTATTGTACCAAGTTGTGCCTGCTGTCCCAAAGCAGGGAAACTTGGTAAAGCCGCCTTAGAGACCCATCAGGAATGCCACCATTTTGAAGTCTTTGATGACCTCACATCCATACTCATCATACTTCAAGGCATCTGGCAAGGTCATGATGCTGTTGTATTGCAGGTGAAATGACGTACCCAGAATTTGTCTTGATTCCTGATAGGCATGCAGAAATATGCCTTGTAGGCCTAAGCACATCTTAACAGATGCTGCCACAGAGTGCTGTCTGAGCCAAAAGGTCAAATCTATTGACTTCGTCGGATCAGTAATAAAGAAGATCCTGGAATGCAAGAAATTCCCCAAGAAGCTCACACAGGAAGAAGAAAGCAACTTGGTACAGCTTTGTCACAGTGGTTCGGGGCTTCCAGGAAAATCACAAGGACAAAAACTATGTGGAACTGGTTGAGATTATGGTAAAAAACTACAGTAAAATGGGCTTCAAAGTCCATATCCTTGACACTAATCTTGATAAATTCAAGGAGAACATGGGAGTGTAATAGGGGGAGCAAGACAAATGCTTCCACCAGGATATATTGGACTTTGAATGCCGTTAACAAAGAACATTTAATAAAAACATGATGGGAGATTATATTTTGGAGTCTGATTTGTGAAAGTGAATTTCAGTACTATCGTAAATCTCAAAAAACTACTCACTTCTAAATTTTTTGTGATCACTTTTGTTTAACATTAGTGTAAATACATGTTATTTTAGATTCATATGTTTTTCTGAAAAAAATGTGATTTAAAAAAAAAAAAATTTTTTTAAAAATATGAATAAAAAAAATGCAAATTCACCAGTTGTACAATTTTATAGGTAAATTTTAAAATATCACTGTCCTGGTCACAAAAGAAAAATTTGAAGGGAATAATAGCCATTTTCTATACTTTTTACACATAAGCAATCAGAAAATAACACTCACTACCCAGGAACAAAATAAAAGTATAGTGTGAACTAAGGGGATGCTAATGTATTTTAATACTGATACAAAATAGGAATTTGGGTGTGGAATATTGTGTTGTACCAAGTGGAATGGGACTGACTGCCTTGAAAGTAAGCTTTCAAAATCCTGTTTTTTTTTTTAACCTTGGCTCAAATACTGGCTCCAATGGAAAACCTGCAACCACTTTGGATACAAAACAGGCCAAAATGTAATTTCTTCGATGTATTTTCTGACTTGTAGGAAAATTTCTTTTCATGTAATTGTTTAATGTTCCTTGGTCATTTTTAGTCTCAGTTAAACAGTTATAGAGAGTGGAAATAAAAAATAAGTTTATGAGAATTTACATGAAATTTACCTAATGTATTAGACAATTATATATTATTGAATTGATTTTATTTTTCAGCCCTAATGATTCTCGAATGTTGGTTGCTCTTGGAGATGGTTATGAGAAACTTGATCGGTTACAGGAAGCCAAAAAATGTTTTTGGAAAGCCCATAGTGTTGGAGATGTAGAGGGAATTGCATTGATGAGGCTTGCTAGGTAAAAGTTTCCTTTAAATAAGAAATTGTAATTATTGCTCTTTTTAAAACGTTTTTTTTTAGCAGTCCACTGCAGCAAAAAAATATTTTTAGATGCGCAAGATTCTCTAGCAGCGATTGTTGTCACTGAATGACTGACAGGTCGACATTGAATGTAACTTTTTAGTGACATAATAAAAGAATGTTTTTTGTTTTTTTTATAAATCAGTTCTCAAAATCAAACTGACGTACGGTTGCATTCGTTTTTTAAGAAGCTAAGACATTTTTTTAACATATCTCATATTACTTGCAGTGTTTTTTGTTTTTTTACATATCTCATATCGCTGTGTTTATTTTTTTAACATATAATTGAAGTCTTGTTTAAATAGCGCATCTATGGTCTGACTTTCAGGCTTATTTTATTAAATTCTGTTAACATAATGTGTACATTTTCAGTGAAAAGCATCAGCTGAATATTACCTTCTCTTGACTTTGTTACACAATAATATTATTGCTTAAAAATATCTTATTACATAGCACCCAGCTATTTATATTTGTGTAGATTTCTGTTTTTATTTTTAAGGATTCACAGGAACATCTGAAAGTACTCTGCTCACTGTTAATGTTTTTTCTTATCCATTGCTCCCACTGCCTTCTTGTCTGGTCAACTTTGTCACAATCAAAAAAAACAAACTAATTTGATCAAAAAAAGTATATCTCTCTTTCTCTTTCTTTTTTCTAACTTTTGTAAAATTTTATTGCAAATGAGAATATTTTTGTACACTCTTCAGATAAACTTTTTCTAATGGAAAGATGGGTTTCTTTTTTAAAAATTATTTAAAGTATAGGAAGATTGTTATTGAAATTTCAAAACAATTTTTATTTATGCTTTTACAATAATTTGAAAATATAGTTATTGGATGCACAATTGAATGTCAGTTTATTTATTACAAAAGCAAAATATTCAATGGGGTTATTATTATTTATTTATATTTTGTTCATGAACTTTGTTGTCACCATACCTTGGGGTAATGGTGGTAAAATGGATTTTTATCCTGGATCATAATTAGTGGTGTTAAGCTCATCAATTGTAGAGTTTAGGAAACTACAGGTACAGCCTTGATTAGTGCAGTTAATTTGTTCCAGAATGTTCTGTACTGTTCAAGTATTATAATTTAATGGGATTTTTTTCAACTTAAACTTAGTTACATTAATTTGTACAGCAATACCATAACTGTTCTACATCAAAACCCACACTGATCAAAACTACTATTCAAGGTATTCCTGTATTGTGTAATCAGGTGAGATAATGTTCTTTTTCAAGTGTGTCTTTGCATATACATGTTAATGTGTGAATATTCCATTTTTTTTCATGCAGGTTATATGAACGGCTAAATGAAGAGGAACAAGCAGCAGCTGCATACAGCCAGTACATAAATCAAGTTCATCGGCAGAATACCTTGCGTAGGATTGGAGACCAAGGGGTATGGTTCTTTATTGCTAGAAGAATCTCAGAATTTTTAGATGCGCAAGCTTCTCTAGCAGCTTTGGCTTTCACTGAATGACTGACAATTTGCTTTGTTTTTCTAATCTTTTCAAAACTTGTTCACCTTATATAACCTTCCAAGTGTTAGTAATTCTGTTTTATAGTATTAATAATCAAAAAGATATGTAGTCCATCTATATAATGGACAGTGTGATTTTTTTTTTTTTCTGTCTGTAGCAATAGACTCATCCACTTGAAGGGAACAATTTTGCTGATAAAAATATCTCCTACCCAACATTTGAAACAATGGACTCTTCAACTTAAACGAGTTCAGTCACTTTTTAATAAAACCTCAGATAAAATTGATAAGACGTAAACATTTATTTACACTATTAAGTCTTAAAGTATGTAAGAGAATGTGAGGAAACTGCTCAAACCTCAGAGAAACATGGGAAGATATTTTTACAAAATGGATTATGGCCTCCAGTATATAATTTCTATTCTAAAAAAATCATCTTGTAAAAATTCAAATATGTCCCATGAATTTTTTCACAAGTAATAACTAGTCATGATAATAATCAAAACTTAGTATAATACTACCTGTCCCATAATAGTTATTACATTTAGTATATGAATACTATTATGAGACTGAGGTAGTATTAAGTATTGATCTACAACAAAAATGATTTTTGTTTGAATATTGATATTTGTTTCTTTTTTAATTAACAGAATTTCTATGCCAATGAAGAAATTGCCCAAGCCTATAAATATCTAGCTAATTATTATCTACGACAAAATCGCCTCGATGAAGCTTATTATTCAGCCCAGCAATGTACCTCATACAATGAAGTAAGTAACCAGTTTTTCACTTAATAATAATAATCATGTCTTCAATTTTGTTAATTTCTTTTAAGGCATTTTTGTGACCTATTTTTATTTATACTAGATATATAGATGCATTGTATCTTATTTCTAGGAGTTTGTGTGTTTAGCTGATTGTAGCTTTTTTGGTAACACATATTTGTTTGTCCTATTTAGAAAGAATATATATGTGTAACTCTCAGTGAAATTCTAGTTGAAAAGTTGTCAAGACTGTTTATCTAGCATAACATGTGTGTATGAGGCAAAACTGACTCCAGCTTGATGTGTATATCTGTATATTAACATTTATACAAGAGTATGCGTGTGTGTGTATATATATATATATATTTTAAAGTAAGATAGTTGTGGAAGAAATAAATAGATTAAAATAACTCCCTCCTATATCATGATTTGTATAGCTTAGTCAATGGGAGTTTGAATCTCATTGGAAGCCACTTTTGTTTCAAATTTCTGTAATTTGTTTACACAATTAATAATCACAGTAACTCAAGAACTAATGTTCTTATGAATTACATTTTTTAAAAGTTTTAAATATCATTTGCATATACTTACTGTAGAAATTAGCAGATGAATTGACTTCCAATTATAATGTTTGGGGTATGATGTGAATAAACATAAAAATTAACTATGCGTTTTTTTTTTGTTAGCTAATCATAATGTGTAAATAGTTCTTTTTTAAAAAAAAAATACTTTTATTCCTGTCTGAATTTCTGACATGTGGTAGTGTGATTATACAATCATGTCTTCCTGAGGGAATTTTAAAACTATAAACTGTCAATTCTTCCTTATAATACCTGTCTGCTGAGTGTATATTCCTGCACTACCTGAGACTGGGATTGAACTCAAGACTTCCAGAGGAGCTTTACCAACACTTTATCCACTAGGCCATGTCCACCTGTACAATACTCTGGCAGTAGAATTTTGGAGCCTTAAACCTATTGTCTGTGTGTTCTAATTCCTTTATGCTTTTTGTTAAATGGATTTAGTATAAATGTACACACACATGGTTAGAGTAGTTTTTTCCCAACTGGCACCGGTGGTCAAGCCAAAGTAAAAGCCAGGATTTCAAATGCTGAATTTCAAGGCAGCTGGGTCATCTCAACTTGGTAGATTGGCACAACACAAACCTTTTTACTCTCCCTCTGTGGGCATATATATATATTCATTCACTGAATATATAAGTGAAAGGTGACACAGTCTCTCATGCTATAAAAACCCTTTAAGGGGTCAAAAGTGAAGAGAAACCTTTTTACTAGTGTTAAATATTTAACCTGGTGTAGATGGGTAGCTAGTGTGTGTATATATGCAAATGAGCATATCATTTGGTTGTCTATAGTGTCTTCTAGCTGAAATCCTACAACTTATAATGGACGGGTCCAAATGAGATAGATTGTACAATGAATAATAGAATTAAAGGGTGGAAAAATGAGACCTGCTGTTCCCATATCAAAGTACACCAACCAAATTCAATAGACAACCTGTGTCCAATGCAAGGCAACAATGGCCTTTCGACTTCCTTTGATGTTGCCAACACAGTGAAGAAGAAATTGGAAGGAGAAAGGCAGTTTCTGGCCAAATGCAAATACACAAGCACACCAAAAAAAAGAAGTCAAAATGGCTCAAAATTTAAATATGGCTGAACGCTTTTTAAAAAGGCCAGATTTGTCAAATTTGGCCATCAACTTTACTTTGTAAGAAAGAGTGGAAATGTTGCTTTCGGTCACTTTATATGTGTTCCATAGTCAAAGCCACATAATCATGATGGGTACTTAAGTCACATGTCTAGTTTTTATGTATTGCCTTCATTCAATTAGGTGTGTCAGTGACATGTCCTTTGAACATGCTATCTATAACTTTTATTTTTAAGCCATGTTGCTGAATATATAAAAATAATATTAGTCTGAATAGATTCAGAAATATTTCTTGTGTCAATTCTTATTGATATTGCAAATAGTTTACAGCAAATGTCTAGTTAAAGATATAGAGCAAACTCCTCTGGCAGATCATACACTACTGTAGCAAGTTCAATCTTCACTAGATGCCTCACTAAGCTTAGTAAATATCTATATTATATTCAACTCAATTTTTTCTTGTTTGAAAAATGATAAAGTTCAATCCTAAACCAGTGTCTTTTGAGTATGACTAATTTTTATGTTATCACTTTAATTATTTTGCAAAAGCTTTTGTATGCATGAACCATTTTGGTACTTTTATGAATTTCTTTCAAATTAAAACTTTATATTTTTTACACTTGCTATTTAGACAAAAGAAGAAGGGAAGGCTCTGTTGCGTCAGATTGCACACATGCGAGTTGGAGAAGGAGCCAACCAAATGGATGAAAGTACAGATTCAATCACTGGGGAGTTACCTGATACAACAGCAGAACATTCACCTTTGATGCGAATTGTCAGTGGAAGACATAGATTCACTCCACCCTAAAATTATTTCAGAATTTATAAAAAGTTTCAATCTGGACCTAAACAAATATAATTTCATTTTACTTCATCACAAAACAAAAATGGTTGCAAAGTGGTTCAAGATTCTTGGTATTGAGAATTCATTACATTCTTTATTAAATTCAAGCTTAGCAAAGTTATAAATTAGATTCCAAAGCAAATAAGATTTTTAATTATTTCTTATTTATTGGAATAAATTGCTGTCTGATATTATTGTGAACAGATTTCTTATCTGTCCAAAAAAAACCAAAGTGCAATACTAAAGCTTCACTTGAAAATTTTATTCTGAATGCTTTCCATTACATTTTTTTTTATTCATTTTGAATGGATAAAAATCTAGGTAATTTCTAATGACTTAGAAGAACCTTTTTGTAAAGTTCAGTATAACACTGCTATATATTCCATTCTAAATATCATTTATATCCTTGTTCACAAAACATCAAAGGAAAGAATTTTTTCATCTTTAAAGATGAAGAAAAAATTCTTTTTATTAAAGCTAATAGAGAAACATTTAGACTAATCCATTTCAACCAAACATGGCCTGGAAGGTTAAATTCATAGCAAAAATAACTAGATAGGAAAAACTTATCTTGGACTCCTTGTCTTTAATTTCAAAGAATTTTTTTTATTTAAAAAAATGAAATTGATTTGCCTCAGTTAAATTTGAAAAATGCTTTCTCAAAAGTAGTAATTATTAAAAAAAATATGGATCGCTTAAATTATGTTAGTCCTTCATGAGTCAAGTAATACTAAGTGATTTTTGAAAAAAAAAAAAAAAAAAAAATTACCTGATGTTTTCTGACCCCCCTATAAAACTGCCTTGCAAGATTGAAAATTTTTTTTGCTTCAGTCTTGAATACTTGTTTCTACCGTAATTTCCAATTGGACTAAAATCACTTTCAGAAAAAATAAATAATTTTCCTCCAGTCATAAGTGCTGTAATTTATATCTATAACTTTATTTTCCCTGAGAGAGAATTAAATATTCCACAATGAAATGTAAAGAAACTTTTTTGGGGTTTTTTGATTCCTTTGTAGAATCAATGAAGGCAATGCCACCTTTTTTTTTCTGGTAAAAGTTGAAATTAATGGACTCCTCCACTGAAAGGTAATTTTGCTGATAAAAAAAATCTAATAACCATTTAAAACAATGGATTCTTCTACTTAATTTATAATAAAACCTTAGATGAAATTGATTACCAAAATGCATATATATATATATGGCAAAATATTCAGAATAGTATTGTTTTCAAGATAGTATGGAACAGTCATAATCAACAATTCAGTAAACATTGAATTTGCTTATTCAATTAAACTGAAGTTTTTCAAAGTATCTTGAATTCTTTCCTTTTATTCCTAATATACACCCCCCCCCCAAAAAAAAAACAAAAAAACTCATACATGTTTTTAACGAAATTAGAATTTTTTCATTTTCATGATTCAAGACATTTTGCTCCATATTGTTCCAATAACTAACTTACATTTCACGAGACATTTATTTCCCAATTCATTGGCAGTAATTTATAACATAAGCTTGTTTGTTTGTTATGCTTTCCAAGAAGACAGTTTATGATCTGCAAGAGTTGAGAGTATAGTTTTAATTTATAAGTTCAGAGATTTTAGGCCAAGACCAAATATAACATTTTATTACATAAAATAAACAAGAATTTTCTTTATTACTGCCAATGGAATTATATCAAGTGTAGGAGTTTCAGTAATATGGAACCCAGTTGCTTCCATCTTCAGGTTTTAGAGATCCAGTTACCAGAAGGATGACATCTACAATCCACCAAATGCCGACTCCTCCTAGTGTCAATAATTTCCCAACTGCTGTTCCTGAAATGAATAAAACATTAAAATGAAGTGTTGTATAGGGATAAAAACAGTGGCAAAACAGACTGACCTCATCAAAAACTTTTTCTACAAAAAGTTAATCTGCATGACATCACCATAATTTACAGGTATTTTCATTTTTTTAAGCTTGCTGACTACACAACTCACAAAAAAATTGAAAATCTCAAGTCAGATTTTCTTAATGAAGAAACTATTACTGCCTGTTAGAAGTTTCCTCTTTTCTGATTCTATTCACAAAAATGTCTATATTCTCTATTGAGAATAATAGCTATAAATAAACTTTGAGTGACCAATATATAGGCAAAAACAATTTTTCATTATATCATGTCTGAAATAAAAACAAGTATTTTTTTTTTATGGCAATTTCTGAATAGGTGCATTTTTATTGCAGTTTTGTTAATGGATTTTTGAAATTGCTGTGTAGACACTGAAACTAGCATTCTAAGGATGTGTCAATTAGTCCATACAAATTCTGGCTACATGATGCACCTGAATTGCATTTAACAAGAACTGTTGATTGTATGAAAACATTACTAAAAATTTCATTTGTTTAAAACTGAAAGTTAAACTAAGATTTGTACAAATTCTCATAATTAACATTAAAAAAAAAAAAAAAAAAAAAAAAAAAAAAATGAGTTCCTCAATCTAAATTAAGAAAAGCTACATGTTAATGAGGTTGGTGGATTTGTGTTCATACCTACCTAAATGTAAAATTAGACTATTTTCTTTTATCTTGAAACAAGAGCAAACCTTTTAGTATTAAAAAGCAAAATAAGCATCATTAAAAAATAAGATGTGCCAATTATATAAATCTACTAAATGAGAATTGTTTTAAACAAAGTAATTGGTAGTTAATTTCTTAAGTACACTTACAGAATGTATTTTTCACAGATAGTTTTAACTATGAACAATGTGTAAGAGCTAACAAATTTAGTCTATACCTGTGTGTCCTAAACAAAATCGATCCATTCCAAGGAAGCCAAGTAGAACAGAATAAATCAAAGTAGTCAAGAAATAGTGACCATTATATCTGTAAAACAAAAATTAGAAAAGTTTTTAAAATATTTCTTATTTTAGTGAGTGTGATCTTTACATTTGCTTCCACAGAATATATGAAACAAAAATACACTTTGATTACACTACTGCAATAAAAACCCATAATCAACTGTTTTTCAACAAAAATGTTCCATTATTCATGATTAAATTTAAACATTTCAAATAACTGATTGACCAGATCACAATGGAGATGCACAAATGTATCTAAAGCTTTCCTACAGCAAAATAGAATGTACATTGTGAAGGTGTTCTTGTAATAAAATACTTGAAAATAGAAATGTGGTAATCTTCACTTTCATCAGTAATCAATGCTAATTAGAATTAAACAATTTAAAACTCTCAAAAGGCTTGAGGCTTGAAACTTAAAAAAAAAAGAAAAGACATTAAGAAAACTAATTGTTTCTTTTGTAAATCATGCATTTTGAGATGTCTAACTCTTTTTTCCTTGCCTATGTTCACTTAAACTAAAGTTAGAATTACAATTAATCTTTACATAAATTATACAATGGAACAATTATTTTTACGAGTCTTGTCAATTTTAGTGCTAAAAAGCTATAGTGAAAAATGCTGGATCACATTACTTGTTTTTGAAATTTGATTTCTTTTTTACGTACTACTGTACATTCAACTTATTAAAAAGAAAATTACCTGATTTAGGCTGATGATACACTGAGAAAGGTTAGGGATGAAACAAAGAATTTGCAAAAGACAACAATTTTCTGTGTTACACTCACAAAGCGATATGAGATGAAAAAATGCCCAAAACTTTTATAAAATTTTAATTTTATTGTAAGAATGACTGGAGAAAATTCTCATGTAAAAATTATTTGTTGCCAATGTTTAGAAACGAAAATAGGGTAGAAGTGACCTGAGGTCAACCTCATAGCCTATGTCACAACTGGATGTTTTGTGAAACTTCATACAAAGTATTAGGTCAATGGGTCTTGTTTTAGTGTGATAGTGGCATAAACAAACACAATGCTCAAATAGTATATATCTATAAAAACACTGATCATTATACAATTTTAAGATATGAAGGATAAAAGTACTGCTGGAAAGTATATACAGACAGGCATTGCTAAGTTATAGAAAATTGTCATTTGACAACTTATTTCCAACTATGTACATTACTGTGAATGCAACTGACTGGGAAAAGGTAAAGGATTTGGGACCAGAAGGAACAATGTATGGGTCACCAACCACCTGACCCAAGGATTGAATTAAATCAGTTCTGCACTGCACTACACCATAAGAGAATATGACCAAGAACTGTGTGTATTCATTCCATACAGTTGTGGTAAAAAAAAGCCATAATTCATGGAGAGACTGAAATCAAGCATGGCTGATCATGTGTGGAGAAAAAAAACAGAGGGGTCACCAATTCCTGTGGAATAAAGCTAGAATAATAAAAAACAACATTGGAAAATAAGAGGATTGAAATAATCAGACCTCAGTAGGCCAAGCATAGAAATTAACACCATGGAGGAACCTTCAAATAGGGGGGGGGGGTTTAATTTTTAAGGCTTCAAAATTCCTACCCTGCATCATCATCTTGCACTATTCTGCTTCTTCCACTTGTGTGGATACTTCTTCAGTCTCCTATCATCATATGTCACTTTTTCTTCAGAAGGAGGAGGAGCTCTTCTGTTTCAATTAATGTCTTCATCTGCACATCATGCAATAAAAACTAATTTCTCCATTTTCTTATTTTGCTTTGGATTCTCCAAAAGGGTTACATTTCCTTATTCTTCATTTCTTTTGCTCTGGCCAGCCATTTTCTGCATTTGTTCGAAAATGTCTGCAGAATCACTGCCATTTCTGCTAGTGTGATTCGCAGCACCCTCATGTGGCTAGTTGTTGCTTCTCAGGAAAGTATCCCTGCACCCCTATTTTGGTACAAGGCAGTGGGTTTGTTTTTATCATGCTCACTAGATTTGGAGGTGAATGCAATAAAAACCAATTCCAGCTGACATGATCTGTCTTTATCCTCCTCCTCCCCCTTCTCTCTTTTGTGTATGAATGCCTGGAATTCCTTTCCTCTGAACTACAGTTTTCATTCAGAGGCCCTAAGCAGCTGCTTAGTTCGCTTGTGCCTCAGATCGGCCCTGGTGGCAAGTATGATTCATAACCCTTTTACCATTTGACGGCGCCAGCCAAGTTAATGGCAACAGAGTTTGTTCATTTTGTTTTTTTCGGCTTCAACCTAATCCTGTCTTGCCTGTTCAGCTAATGATCCTATTAGCAACATCAATTAATTTCATGGAATCCTTACTATCCAGACATTATATACATATATTTCAGAATTATATAAAAAAAACAAATGAAAAAAATTGAAGCACAAGCAGTAAAAAATATAAAAATTGCATGTGAAAAGATAAAATATCATTCCTTACTTGATACAAGGAAAACCGTCTTTAAGAAATTTTCTGTTTCCAAAGCATTCAACACCTTCTAATGCTGTACACCAAACAGATGTTTTCTGCACATCTTCATATCGTCGACCACCCCACTAAAATAGCATAAAAATAAATGACAAAAGAATACTCTTAATAATAAAAGGAGACCTACCAAGGTTTTTTAAAAATTGTTAATTAAAATGTCTTATTTATCTAAATCAAGTGAAACTTGGAATTTAAGAAATAGTTATTAAGACTCAAAAAATACTTGAATATTAAAACCTACATATCTTAGAATGAAAAGAGAAAATCATGGAATGAAAACCCAAGAAATTATTAAATGAATTATACAGTAAAAAGTTCTTTGCCAGAATATCTCAAAGCAAGGCATGCTTAGTGCTATACAAAAAATAATACAAAAAGAGTGTTTTATCTAGATTCAAATTATATGCTTATATCTGTGAGTAAACACAATCACACAAAATTAAATTATTCTGGTTTCTAAGTAGAAGAAAATTACGGTATAGCTTTAGAATGAGGCATCTTTTTACCCAATGAGATGTTAATCCTAAAAATTCTTCCCATTTACTCTCATACACTATATTTTAAACAAAAATAATATTTTTTAGCAAATATTAAATTATGTGAAAATTTTTACTAATATACTGAGGAATAATAAAAATATCAGATACATAAAACAATTTTAAGAGACTTGCCTTTGTACAACCATGTCTAGATGTTCCATTTTCTTCTAAATCTTGTGGTTGGCTGCAGTTTAAAAAATCCATCGGCCTGCAACAATGAAAAAAATCAGTTCATATGAAATATTTTAAGTGAAAATAATTTTTACAAAAATTATTGTAGATTACAATACAGACATACATAAAGATGTAACTATTATGCAGATTTTAGTACTTTTCTGTTTCACCTGATGTTCTTCTCTTGCTTTCGTACTTCCTTTTTCTCCCACTCTTCTTACACTATATATATATATATATATATGAAAGGATAAAGGTTATCCGA
>VCCN01002162.1:966004-982408 GCA_006491835.1 Architeuthis dux | reverse complement strand
CGGCGGTCGTTTTGAAAAGGGAAACGTCACAATTGCCCAAATGATCTTTCATGTGATTTTATACAAATAAATCCTGCACCTGCAACCATGGACTTATACCATAAAGTCCATTTTTAAAAAATTGTTTTAATTATTCATTTTTGTTTCCGTTATTTCATTATGCAAGCACACGTAGATCGTCCATAGGTTCCAATAATCCAATGTAAACAATTATGGATGAACACGATAACGGAAACGAATTCACGAAGTAGGAGTGGCTTCCCCTTATTTCTTGACTTCACTGACATAAAAGTAAAGATCAACATTAATGAATAATCTTGTGACTTTCCATTATTTTGGAAATATTACAACGTTCATGGTGCATAATTAAAAAAGGAAATTAAATTATCAAAATAAATAAAATAAAGACACTACAGTACCCACGAAAGTTGGATTGTTTCCCCCCTATCGCCATCAAAAAAGGTAAGTTATTATTCTTAATCGGTTCTCTAGTTCAAGAGAAATTGAATCTTGAACCAGCGAACGTGCGGTAAAAGAAAATGACGGACCAGATCGAATTGATTATCACAATCGTAAATTTTCAAGTTTTAATTTTTGATAAATACCTTTTTGTAATATAAAACCAAGCAATGAAGTAAAGAAGTTCCTGGTTACATTACGTCTCTTTTACTTAGTTTAAATTTATGTATTTCCAGCGCAAAACCAATGTTTCATTTTCATTTTACCCCAAAATAAACAGAATTAAATAAAAGGTTAGTTTGATAACAAAGAAATGTTGTGTAATGAAGAAATGATACTCACAAATAACTACAAAGTATCAAAGGGCTGTGTGGCTGATACGTTGCACCACATGATTCATTCATACAATTTTGAGAGATACAAACTTTAAATAAAAAGCATAAAAAAGTGAGGCGCGTTATTACTCCTAAGTCGTCGAGCACCATAATTATTAATATCTTTTTTTGAAAAATCGCTGTGGAGTTACCGAACTTGGTAACATGTGAGCTCTCTAATGTCTGCACAATAACAAAAAGATGATCCCAATAGACTTGCTCAGCGGAAGTGTTTAATGCGGTCATAAGAGAAAAAAATCTCCTTTGATAATTTGTCCGGTACTCTACAATGGTTGGTAGCTCTAAAAATGATATTTTTAAAGAAAGGGAAAAGAAGAAGAATTTACAAGAAGAATGAATTATCTTACTATAATGTCTTCTCTTTTTTTCTTGATTTATCTTTTGTTTCATCTAATGATAGATGAAACAAAAGATAAATCAATCTTTTTTTTATTATTATTGGATGAAGTATTGTAACACACTACTTTTATTAAATTTGACTAGTTTTTACCTTCATCCTAATTTTAGTTGTTTTATACAACTTATTAATTTGGAACACTGTTTGTATGGCAACAAATAACAGCACAAAGTAAAACAACATAAATATGGCACAGAGAGTCAGTTATAGTGAGTGAGTTTATAAGTGTAAATCAGCTTCTGCTAATCGATGAAGTCTTTGTGGCCATTTGGTAAAAGCAGCTAGGCGTAAACTAGTCTCCCTCTGGCAATGAGGGTGTGAGTTCAATTCTTACCAAAGGTTTACTCTTTATTTTCGATTGCACTTTTATTTGTTGCCATAGAAATGGTGGCCCGAAGTAATAAATTGTATAAAAACAACTAAAATTAGGATGAAGGTAAAAACTAATCAAATTTAATAAAAAATTGTGTGAAACAAAAGATGTTGAATATTTGTCAAAATGAATGGTTGTTTATTGTTTGCTTTTTTTTTGTTTTGTTTAGAAACAATCGTCCCTGGTAGACTTTGTTACAATATGTACTCTAACAAACAAAAATGAATTCTCCACTGATACTTTTATTTTTAAAACCAGATAGAGGCGTCAAAATGCAGAGATTTTGAATATTGGGGGTGAGGCCATGTGCTGAAATTCAGCCTTTAGCTAAGCAGCCATACTTTAGCCTACCACCCTTTCAATAAGGAGGCGGGGGTATCTCTTTTTAAAGTATTAAATTATATTTTTGTCATATTAACATTGTTTTCTATCAGATTAAGCAGAAAATATTCAAAATGTAAGGAACAAGTGGGGTCTCTTTTTATACAGTACTAAATTATATTCATGTCATATTAACATATCTATACATATAAAAGCCAAATATGCAAATGAGTATGTTCGTTTGGTTGTATGTTGTATGTTTGGTTGTCTGTAGTGTCTGCTAGCTGAGATCCTACAACTCATAATGGGCTGGTCCAAATGAGATTGTACAACGAATAATAGAGTTAAAGGGTGGAGATATGTCCTTCCCATATCAAAGAAGTACACAGACTAAAATCAACAGACAACCTGTGTCTGTCAATGATCAAAGAGACTGTCTGTCTCTTTCTCCTTTCACTTTCTTTTGGCTTCTTTGATGTTGCCTACAGTGGGAAGCAATGCAACAGTGTCAAATGCTTTCTCTTTCAACTTCCATTGATCTAGCTGACACAGTGAAGAAGAATTGGGAGGGAGAAGGCAGTTTCTGGCCCAAAACTTGCTAAAATGGCCAAATGCTCTCAGCTCACAAAAAAAAAGGAACCAAAATGGCTCCAAATTTAAATATTGTCAAACCAAAAATTTCATGAAACTTTTGGTTTGACCATATTTAAATTTCATGGCCAAATGCTTTTTAAAAAGGACAGATTTGTCAAATTTGGCCATCAACTTTATTTTGTAAGGAATTAAGTTATATTTTTAATAAAATAAGTTTCTTTCTATGACTTTTTTTTCATACAACACAATGACTTTTCTTAAGTTGAGACCTAATAATAAATAATAAAATCGCTTTTGGCTCCTTATTGCTGATCCATACATAAAGAAACCTGTCATTTTTTATGGATATATGCTAGTTGTTTAATATTTAACATAAAACAAAATGTAACAAAAGAGAGAGGTCTCTTTTTAAATTAAATTAAATATTAGAGATGGATTTGAATAAAAATTAAATTAAAGAAGACAGAAAAGTAAGAAGATTTGTTTCATTTAATTATTCTTTTATTCTTATTTGCTTTAATTTAGTTCTCGTTTTGATTTTTTGTTTTTTTTCGGTTAGAGAATTTGTTGATTAAAAAATATATATGTGAATATATAATTTAATTTAATCCTGTCTCTAATATTTAATTTAATTTAATATTTAGTTTAATGAAGCCGTATAATGTTGCATTTCATTTGATTGATTGTTTTGTTTAACGGCACATCGACAACTTGGTGGGTCATTTAGTGCCGAATTCAGGAGGGGGGTCCTATGTCCCCATGATAGAGACATGAGGGGGAGAATCCCAAATCCCTGAGACAAATGCCACGAGGACCGGGATAAAGGGGTGGAGATCCCAAAAGCTTCTCAGGACTAATCCTGAGCATGCTAATGGTGATCGCCTCCCGATCAGCTGGCCAAGATATCCTGTGCAACTCTCAGGACGATACCTGAGCATGCCACAAAGACCCCGAAGGGCCGTGGTTCTCTAAACTTTGAGGCCATGGTGGTTTCGAAGAACAGATACTACACTTTGATTCTCTTTATTCACCTCCCCATGGCGGCAAAGTCTTTTTTAGGGTGGGGTCCTGCACGCGAACGTGCAGGCAGAGGGGTAGAGATCCTATGTCCCCGTGACTAGAGACCTGAGGGGGGAGAATCACAAATCCCTGTCACTGAGACAAATGCCACGAGGACTGGGATGGGTCAAAAGCTCTTCAGGACGAATCCTGAGTGTGCTAATGGTGATCGCCTCCCGACCAGCTAACCAAGATATCCTGTGCAATTTCTCCCAGGTATCCGAAGATAACAGAGCATGGCACGTCCTCAGCCGCAGCCAAGATATCCTGTGCAACTTCTTGCAGGACGATACCCGAACATGCCACAGGATCCCTGAAGGGCCGCATTTCTCCGAACTTCGAGGCCATGGCGGTTTCGAGGAACAGATACTACACTTTGATCTTAGCCAAAAGACCCATTTCATTTGAGAAACCATCTTAAAATGGACTCATTACCAATTATTTTCACTTAAACTGAAAGATCACAAAGATAAATTCCAAATTTATTTTCAGTTTTACATCTAAAATAGTCAAAAACTTAAATAAAAATAAAATTTTTCATTGAAAATCATCTAAATAGCTATTTCTGACATCTAGACACATTTAAATCTAGATGAAAACATGTAAACAGCGGATTTTAATTACCTGCCTTAATTACCTCCCTTCCTGTCATCTGCTTTTTTAGTTACAGAATTTGACGTTGTTACTGGTAGTAGAATGGGATTTCGTTACCTCACCCCAATAAAATTACATTATTTCTTACTAAAAAACCCTTTAGTGTTACTGGTCAAATAAAAAAGAAGAAAAGCATTAAATGTACTAGAAAAATTGCAAATATTTGTTATTGAGAATGAATGAATAAATCAACACTATTGGGGATTTGACAGAAATTAACATGAAAATATTTCCAGTAAAATGTGATAATAACCACCCCTGAGGAAATGCAGCCAATAAAAAAAATCATACATAGAGAGACATCAATGTGGGCCAGGAAATGTTTTAAAAATTCCTGAAAGTTTCCGATAATGCGGGTCAATCACCGAACCTGCCTGCCATATTTATCATATGCTTGTATGTTATAGGTATGGACACAAATTTTCACCGGAAAATCGACACCCTATTTTAAAAATATGGTGCGTGTTGCCTTTATTGGACCTAAATTTGACTCATTCCAAAAGGTCATTTTTTTCTGTTACACTGGGTGTCGTCAGTTATACAATATTCCTTACTAATTAATTATTTCTATAAACAGTTTAATTCATTCAAATCAATAACAATATAATTTAGGTATCAACTTCTGTTTTCATAAATTCACTCGTTTGGTTTTACGTCGGTCAAGAAAGAAGGGGAAGCTACTCCGATTTGGTGAAATATGTATTTTTTTAAAAATTGGTTTTAATTAGACTAATTAAATTAGTAATTTCTTTTTCCGTTACCGTGTTATATCATTATGCAAACACGCTCATGTCGTCTTGGAGTTCTAATTTTTATTTGTGCTAGTGTAATACCAGCAGCTCCACTGACTCAACATAATTATCGTTTGCGAGATATACATCGTGTGACAGTTGGCAATAATTCAACAATAGAGTGGCTTCCCTTTATTTCTTTAATTTACCGACATAAAACGAAAAACCGCCTTCATCTTTTTATTAATATTTTAATTTTGCATCATCGCCAGAACACTTATTTGCTAATCATATTTTCAGAGATCCTAAGCAAGATAAATATATGCTTGATGTTCATTAGAGAGCACAAACTAATTTACACTTTAAAAAGGACAAAAAACTCATTTTTTAAAATAATTTGCCAAGAAAACAATAAAATAAACACACAAAATGAAACATTATTATGACACATTTTTTATTGATTTTATATAGTTTTTTCTTTTTTTGTATTTTATCAGAACATTGCTTTAGCTTTGGCTGTTAAACTATGGGAATTTGGCATAATAAATCCAATACCCGAAAAACTTGTCTTACATAGATAATTGATTATTAGACAGTTACACCTTTTACGTCAGCCGTTTCCACCAATTCTAAGGGAAGCAACTCTTTAATGTAAATCTATCTAAATCAACAATACGCATAACTACTACCGTCTAGATCTATCATGTCACGTTGAAGACCACGCTGTAAGTGAGAGTGGAAAGAGAGAGAGATGGAACCAAGAAAACTGACTTGCTCCCTCCACAATCACGATTGATTCAGTTAAAAAATCTGAATAGAAAGGCGATCTTTCATTTTATGAACCCTCCACCACCTTGGTAATCCCCTAACCACCCAATGTAAAAGGTGGGAAGAGGACAGGCAAAGTAAAATCATTTGTTATGGCTTAATTCAGTTGAAAATCTAAATAGAGTTTCATGTCCTCCACCATCACGTCAACCCCCAACCCACCTAATGTAAGATGGACTGGCAAATCTAAATAGAAAGGTATTTTATGTCACTGGAAATCATAGACCACTTTGACTTGGTGAAACAAATTACGGATGGATTAAAAAAGCATACAATCGGCTACAATTACAAAATATTTATTAATTACATTATTTAATATTTAATGACAAGTTGTCTGCTATTTTAAAGTAATGTTTTTTATGCACGCCAGATGTAGGTAAATAGAAATTTATAATGTTTCTTTAAAAAATGTCAAATAGAAATATTTTTCCTATCAAATTACAGAGGTTAGTTGAACTGAAAATGCATGCCAAAAAGCAACTATTTAATGTAATATTTTTATACACACAAGAAATAAAATACCTTTTTTCAAAAGAGTTTTGCGTGTGAATTTGTTTAAATTCATCAGCAGTGTGTGGAATAATAAAGTAAAATCAAAATCTGTCGTGTAAGTATAGTGAAAAAATACAACAAGAATTTTCAAAAATAATCGAATTAATTGAAATATTTAAAAAAATAAATTTGAATATTTTTCAATGGAAATTAGCCCTAAAATATAAGTTAGCAAATAAAACTAAAAGTTGCCAAGAAGAGCAATATTTTACTTCATTTACCATTTTTTTTTAATTTCTAAAATACGGCATCCTTATGGACCCTCCAATTCTTTGTTTTAAAAAAGATAGAATTTCTTTCTTTCTGGGACTTATCTTTAAAATGTGTAAAATTCAATGCAGTATGGATCTTATAAGTAAAATTAAAATAAATCATCAAAAGACATGAAGAAAAATTTTTTCTGTAATGTGGAATGGAAACTTCTTTTTAAATAATTTTGTCCTTTATTAAATAAATACCGAAAATTTGATTAAAATCCAATTATTACTTGATTTTTGGTTCTTATAAATCTATGTTTTTTCGTGTAAAAATTTTTGAAATTTTTTAATGTAACAACTAGTCAGGTACATTCAAATTTTTAAAAAAATGTTTTTAGTAGAAAAGGAAGTATCAAATTTCTCTGTAAAATAGTTTGTTTTATCTCTTTTAATTTGTTCTTCTGAAGTATGAACATGAAAAGATTGTTAGCACTGTCAAAAGATCCATTACATAGCAATTTGGTGCTGCCCAAAAGTTTGGGTAATAATATGAACAGTGCGCCTGAACCCATTTTCTTAGTTTACAGACTTCTGCTGCTGTTCAGTGCTTAAGAAGAGGACTACTTCGAAGGAGACTGTGAAAATTAGGTGTTCAGAGTAAGTAATTTTTTTTCTTGGTCAAATTCCCCAAACTTTTAGATATCACCTCATATAAGGCATGAAAGAACTATTATTGATGTTCCAGTCTGCATTGCATTTGGATGTTGTGTGCTGTAAATAAAGATTTGAGACAACATTTATTAATAAAGCAATGTTGAGTGTGATGCCAACATCTATTGAAATCTAAGAATTTAGAATTAAATATTTCCTTTTGTTTTTGTTGGAAATGAAAAAACTTTAAGTTTTATTTTTATTTTTTTCACACTTCCTACTACGCTTAAAGAAATCCAAGGTAAATAAATACTTTTCTATTTTTACAGGTCTTATGTCTAGCACTGTATAATGGCACAAAACAAGACTACATTTTGGTGGAAAGAAGTGAAAGGCATTTTGCTCGATATAACTGGTGTCTTATATGAACCTGGGGAAAATGGTGGAAAAGCTATTGAGGGCTCTGTGGATGCAGTTCAACAGTATGTAAAACACACTTTGAAACTTGACAAAAAATCTTATCAGCAGTTTCTTTTTCATAACTTTCTCTCCACCATGAACTTATTCATGTTTGTTTTTTGTTTTTCTTCTTTTCATAATTTTAATTTTATCCTGTTAGTGGTTACCGTCAAAATAAATTGACACCTTCTTATTCATCTATAAGTACTTTTAAAATCTTGAAAAAATCTTAATATCACTATTATTTTTTATATAGAAGACATACTCACTGTATGAGTCATGATTAAAAAAAAATGAAGGTCAAAACTTTGTATAAGATCAGTATTTATTTGTAGTAGATGTATTTTGAAAAAATGATTTTTTGTTTTTATTTCGCTTCACCAAAAATTTAAAGTATCCGTGTAAATGAAAAAATATATATTTGAAGATAAGTGAATGCAGAAATGAATTAAAAAAATAGAGCGATCTTAGTTTAGTGTACACATTTTTAGCCATCAAGAGGGATAACCTTTTGGCAATCTTCATGCTAGTCTATTTTAGCACCGAATAAGCAACAATTACCTATTTTTTACAAATAAAATGGGTTTAAGATTCGTTTTTTACCAACTGGCTAAAAAATTAGAAATTATTTTTCTAAAGTAATTTTATTGGTTAAGATTTGTTTTTTACCAAATTGCTAAAACTTCTCAAGTAATTTTATGTGAGTGTGAAAATTTCACACCCGCGCACACTCAAGGTTAAAAATGGTGCATAAATAAAAAGAAATAAAAGAATTCATGAAAGAAAAATAGAAGTAACATTCAGTCATTTTCGCCTTTAGAAACAAAATGATGCCAAAAGGTCAGCGGTCGAAATATCCTACAACCTAACAGTGGGGTAGCGATCAAAATGCGTTTTTGGCGGCCATTACCTAAGATCAATGTGTAATATCTGTTCTTCTCACATCAACGAAACATAGCATTAACTTCCTGTCTTCAATTTTAAACATTATTATGACTGTATTTTAATTGTTTTCTTCATGAACTTTAATTTAATTTGAAATGTTTTTTTAATTAAAAAAACAAAAGTTATTTCCCCTTAGTTTTGGAAATTATATATCCACCTAAACGGGGCTGGGGGTGTTAAAGTCATCCATAAAAAGTTCATGCAATGTTTTCTTTTGATTCAATCTAATCAAAACTTCTGGAGATCACTACAGTAGTTATTTTTCTTTAAAAAATATTTAGATTATAATTTTTCAGAAAAATAAAAACTTCCTGAGTCATTTTTGCTTGCCTTATTTGAGCATGACTATATGTATATTTTTCTAAAATATCCCACTTGGGTACATTTTTAAAGATGTAGTATAATTATTCAAATAATGCTTAGATAATATTTGAATAATCAGTTGATTAAATGAATTAAGAGTGTTTTTTCTTTTTTCTTTAGATTAAATAAAGCTGGGATTCCAGTGAGATTTTGTACAAATGAAACCACCTGCACCAAAAAGCAGTTTGTCAGTAAATTGAAAAACTATGGATTCGATATTGAAATGTCCAAGATTTTTTCTCCAATTCCAGCTGTATGTGCAATTTTGAAAGAAAAGGACCTCCGACCACTTCTTCTTGTTTCTCCAAGTAAGAAAAATGATTTGTGAAATTTAGAGAATTAAAACAAGGAATTTGATAAATTATAATAGCATTTTAATTAGTATAGAGCGATAATAAATTTTAAGTATGAAGTTTAGTTGTTGTTAAGTTCAATTGAGCAAACCTAAGGTGTTTTGTTAACATTGTAAAAATCTTATAAGAATTCAAATCAATTTAAATTTTTTCTAAAATTAGTCTGATGAGGATTGATTAATGCCCTCAATCTGAAAACATTTGAAACTGCAATATAATCTAATGTATTCTTTTGTTTAGCAACTTTTTAGTTTTATTTGTTAGAATATATTGTACATTTTTACATTCATAAAAAATGAATCTATTGTAGATTTATGATATTTAAATTTTATGTGAATATTTTTAAACATTTTCTAACATTTTAATAGATTTTTAAAAAATATTTAAAAAATCCTTTTTTTTTAGTATTTATGTTAATCCAAACACCTGAAATGAAAAAAATGATTTAAAAAAAAAAAATGGAGGTCCACCATCCACCCTCCTTATATTGTGAACCATGCTATGACAAACCACACTATATCAGGGGATGCCTGTACAGTGTTTTATCAACATATTATTGAAATCTAACAATAATGTTGTCACCTATAGTTTTGTTGTATTGTGTATATGTAACTAAGTATTATATATATTATGTAACTCATAAATATGCATTAAATATGTCAAATTGATCTTAAACCTTGTTGGTCATTTCTAATTAAAGCATGGAATTTGCATAGGTTACTGCTAGTAAAGTCAAAATTTCTGGATGAAATTTCATTTAAAAAAAAGCAAATGTTTGTTTGCAATCCTAAATAAGAATTTACCATCACTTTTTTTTGTGAATATAGACTCTTTTTCCGTCTTCATTTGTAAAGAAAACAAAACAATCTATATTATTAATACTGTTAGGAACACGGGTCTACCTCTCACTACCACCCATTGCCTGCCAGCAGTCACGACAGAATCCAAGTCTTCTCCCACCTCCTCTTGAGCTTAACGGCTATCACCTAAAAGGGCCGTTGCTACTAAGCTTGCCTTTCTAAATGGAAGTGGCCAGGCAGACATGTCGGATTCCGCTTTATTTGCCTTTTTCTTAAGGGCATTGGCCGCACAATTTATATAACTTTCTTTGATCCATGTCGGGAGACATAAATAAAATACAAGACAAAAGAGAATGTAGTTTAAAACAGGAAAGGTTTAATGAAGGCGTCAAGAAACAGGATTGGAGGTCGAAAACAAACGAACACATCATCAGACACAAACACAATATAGAAATTTGAGACAGAGTTCAATCGCTGGAATAGATAAAAAGTTTGACAAACAGTTCAATTAAATGAAACAATTTACTTTCCAACACAACTCACAGGAATGAACGAATGTTTTTTCCAGCAGTGGGATTTCCACCAGATATCATGTAATCTGACTATGTCGTCCACTGCGATGACTGGCTCAGCTATGTCTTCTTTGTGTGTGTGTGTATTCTCATTTCCTTCTTATTTCATTACTCATTGACGCCTTGGAGGTGACTGTCCGAATTCCATTTTTCCAGGTCTTTCACTCCCACCTAAAACTGACAATGCCCTCCTCTTTCTTCCAGTCCGAGAAAAGCCCTCTCTGATCACTTACTTCTGGTGTGTCCCTTAAGGCACTATGAGTTAAATCCCCTCACATGGAACCATCATAACAATACTTTTTATTCTTCCACGCTTTCTTTCTTTCTTTTCTATGGTTTAAAAGAATATTTAACTCAATGAAAAAAAAAGTTAATTTAATATTTTAACTCTATTGTCCTCAAAATTTGACACAGAATAAAATATTTCTTCTCATAGATATATATATATATATATATATATATATATAAATGTTTGTTGTGCGGATGTAAGGGAATCAGACAGAATGGTAGATGTGATTAGACAATGTGAAAAAGAGAGGAAGTCACTCGCAGCAACGAAATGCATAAATGTTTATCTTCATGATAATAAATATGTTTGAGACATAACACGCTTTTCTCAATCTTTCTTTTCCACATTGTCTATTCACATCTACCATATATATAAATATAAATAAATATTAAAAAATCGTTTCTTAAAAGAAGGAGAAAAAAAACACCAAGGATTAAAGATCAGTTTCACTTTTCGTGAATAATACAAACTCTTTTCTTTTTTTTTCAAATGAAGATGATTTGATGGAATCTGGTGAATACTTTTGAGAAACTGACCAGTTTATATTAAATGAAAATAAAATGTGTGACAATTGTAGTTGTACAATTTATACATAATTAACCTGAAAATTGATTGTCACTTATGTTATCATCATGTTAAGCCATTTAATTATTTTCAATGAGCTTTTTTTTTCTTTTTTCCAGAGGCTTTAGATGACTTCGACGGAATTGATACAAATGACCCTAATTGTGTTGTAATTGGAGATTTCAATAATGGCTTCTCTTATGAAAATATGAATAATGCATTTCAATTGCTCAAATCTTTGTCTAATCCAGTTTTGTTTTCACTTGGACGTGGGTAAGTAAATATAACTTTTTACATGGATTCATAAGCTTACTTAATGGTTTCAAAATATCTTTTTGTAAGATATTAATGTTCTATATTAAAATGATTGCTTTAGAGATCATTATAAAATATTTCTACTTCTCTATGTAAATTATAAAGCACAAACCTCTGAATCATTAGCTATTTTTTAAAAGATCTTTTCACGTAACTCATTTGTCCATTCATTCACCATGAGATTTTCAAAACAGCTTTAAATATTAATTATATCTAATACAGCATTTCTTTTAGAAACAAAGGCTTAAATTACATTCATACATTTTTTTAATCAATTTAAAATCCATTCACTAAAACTGACAAAAGTAATAACATGCAATGCCTCTTAGTTTAATAGACACGACACGATTTTCCTCACCAAATCTAAATAATACTTCTGGCTGGTCCATATTATATAAATATTAAAGTTTCTGTCATATCTCTGAAATTATTTAAGTTTAATTTAACTGACTTACTATAGAATATTGGTTATACATATGAAGTGATTCATACCAATCAATCTTAACCAAGCCATCTATTACTAATCATCTTCGACCTGTCCATAAGATACAAAATTTATCTACCATGGTCAGCTTCTCTACATCCTGTCCTAATATGAAATCTATTTTGGATTGTAGGTGTACCTTTATGGCCTTTGTCCTCAAATTTTTCCAGCAAAAACAAGGTACACATGCAACTTCCTTTTGTTTCTACTTTATATAATGATAGGATCAGGAGAAATTGATCATTAAAGAAAATCATATTATTATATCCTTCATTCGATTGGTCTCTCAGCTTGTGCGCTGATCATTCTGAGCTGTTTTCTTCTGCTTCTGGCCACATTTTGCCAGTTCCCTTCATTGCTTCTTATCATCAGTTGATGATGATAATCTCTTCTGTTTCTGAGCGCTTGGACACTAAACTGTTATTTGCGATGTCCACCTGTTGCCTGACATTTGTAGTTCAGTATTGCATTGATTTCAACACTATCAAATGATTTCTTATAGTCGATTAGAAGGAATAAGTTTGTATTCTTTGGCTCTTTCCAGCAATTAGCATATTGTAAATCAATTGTGCTGAACCTTTGTTGGAAGCCTGCTTCTTCTCTTGGTCATTGTTCATGTCTGAATTGATTTGATTCATTATGATCCTTGTAAATAGTTTGTATATATTTGATAGGAGATCAATGGGTCTATAATTTCTTATATTCTCTTTGTCTCCTTTTTTGTAAATAAGGATCATTCAGGATTGCTCCCAGATCTGCAGGATTTTGTTTGTAAACAGATAGAAATTAAATCGCTGCTTAATTGCTTCTTTGAATATTTCTCCTCTGCTTATCAACATGTCTGTCATTATTCCGTCTTGTCCAGCTGCTTTATCCAGCTGCTTTATCCAGCTTCATCTGATCTGTTGGCCAAAACATTTAATTTACACAAATATTTATTTTTCAACATAATCTTCTTCCTTGTCAATGCATTTAATTCAGTGGTGAATATTAATGACATAGATCAACATTATACAATGAAGATTTCAGATCAAAATTTAGCTAATAACTATGTGTCAGGCTACGGACTAATTGATTCACCTTTGTACGTCTTACAAGAAACAGTTTAATTTTAAGTTAGTCATTTACCCATGTAAAAAAAAAGTACAAGGCCATTGTAATAAACAGGTTTTTGAAACATCACCAAAGGTAACATAATACTTCATATTCATAGGCCAATGATCTTATTCTTATTATGGTGGTAGGACTGTCATAAAAAATACAACTTGACACCTATTGTTTGGTTGAGAGTTCTCGCTTTAATCGGAATGTTGAAAGAGAATGAGAGGTTGAACTAGAGATGAGGTTGCTTCTTCAGTCAAACAAGGAACCCGTTTCACCTGACCAACTCTGATTGTACAGAAGGGTGGAATCTTCTTTTCTCTGACTTCTGCTGCACCTATTTATGTTTAGTTGCCTGTTGTGGCTATCTGCTTGCTTTTTATACATTTTCATGGTTAAAGCCACGTAATCATACATATATATCATGTGACCTGATTACATGCTTTGCTTTCCTTCAGGCTCTGTGGTTAAGCTATGCTCTTGAATATATTACACCATGCACTATATACAAGTCATGAGTATAAAATTAAACATTTTTGAATATTAAAGTAATAAAGTATGTAGCAGCAAATAAAAATATTTTAGACAAATGGAGAACCGTTTCTTATGACATTTCTCATTTCTGAAAAAAGCTAAAGCCGGAGACTTGATAGGAAAGTATTTCAAGGATTTATATTTGTATAACCTCCACCATCATTACAGTTTCCAGCAAAGACTTCATTACTCTCAAGATTGGCTGAAGTATGAAAATAGGCTCTTCCAAATGTAGCTCAGTATGAGTATCTTATATACCAAGATAATCATATTGGATGTATAATGTTTATACATATATATATGTTATGTTAAATCAATAAACATGCCGAAGCAAGCACCCAGCAGCCCCCATTCCGTTTCTGGTCCCAGAAAGTGCGGACCGGAAGTAGGAACAGGGAAGGCTCAGTTCAGCTCAAGCATAGCTCTTATCAACATGTGTTTTTTGTTTTATCCTTTCTTAACACACTTAAACACGATTAAGAATCAAAACGCATTCTAATCTTACACAGCTACCACAGAAAAATCAATGTTACCATCTGGGCTTGATAGGACCAAGCTGTAGTGTTCTGGGTGATGATTAGCAAGAATTTTGTAAACAGCCGTGTTATGTTTCAATGACACCAAGTAGTGTAGTATAATGCCGATCTGTGTTTCTTCATGCCGATACGAGAGGGATGATAATGATGATGACGATGACGATGACATCTCTTTCCGGGTCTGTTGACGGGAGCTGAAGATTTCTGTGGAGGGAAATTAATTTTGGAGGAAAGGCTCTCCCAAGTGGGTGGAGAGAAAACACAACAAAATTCAAGGATCTTCAATTTGGAAATCGGTGGTTTATTTCCGTTGATATAGATTCTTTTCTGGGCCGGTTCACTGGTTACTTTGAGGTATGGATTCTGTTTCATTTAGTTTTCTAAATGAGTTGGTCACTTTTCTAAATTACTACTAAGAAAATCAAGGGTTCTTCCTCCTTCTTCTTCCTCCTTCTTCCACCTGTCCGGGTGAAAGAGCCAACTACTTTGCCTCTTTGTGCGACCTGTTGCTAACGGCTTCAGATCTCAACTCCCTTCTATTTTCAAATCTGGGCCCCTTTTAACAGCCACCGGTAATACAATATGTCCATTTTGTCACGTACACAGTTTAACACACATTCCTAGCCCCGGTAATAAGATATGGGCTTTTTTGTCACATACACCAAATGCGCGAACACACACACACAGAGTGCATTTCATTACAGTAGTCTAATCTAGGAAATCACAGATTTTTCCTCTGTTTGCAGGAAATAATAATGGATTCAGTGCCATGAATTCAAAGTAATATAGCTGACATCTTGATATAGTTTTTTAATATTGCAGTGGATAGCGGATGCATAGTAAAAAGAGTTGAAGAGAGAACTTGTTATTCATTTTGTTTAATTGTCCTGTCATTGACCATTGAATGCAGTAAAATAACACAAAGAAGACACATGTTGAATATTGTTTGCGTGATGGTTGTAGAACGACAGCAAGTTTGGGAATGACTTCATCTTGGAAAAGTTTTAGTGCAAACACAAACTCTTCTTCGTGTTATTTTACCACGTTCAACAGTCAACGACATGCTATTCATTTTAAATAAAATTGCTTCACACACAGTACATTAAACCTTTGAAAAGTGTCAGTGAAAAAGCTTTCAGGACAATTAACCAAAATAATAACAAGTTCTCTCTTCAACTCTTTTTACTATGCATCCTCTATTGACTGCAATATTAAAATTCTGTAACACCAAAAGACTTTTCAAATATAGCTTTTTGTTGACCTCCGATATGAGAGACCTTAAGTGCTAAAGTTGTTTTTTCTGAGGATATGTGTGATGTCGGCCTGGGTGATGCAAGGGAGCAAATACCTCGAGTTACCTCCCTTGCCACAACCCCTAAAACGGAAGTGAGTTCCCGGTCATGTGCCAGGCAAACCAGGGAAAATTAAACACTTAATTTGCCTATGCATTCATATTTTGACAAACTCATGTGCTGCTTTTTCACCTTTACAAACTTGTTTGAGAGGAAATAACTAAATCAGGCTTAGCAGAGCATGTATAAAAAGAAAAGGGAGCACACTGCACTATATGCCAGACTATAAGACAGATAGTTTACAAGGGTATTTGGAGGACTACTGCTCACTGCAACTCATCCAAGTCCCATAATTGTCTATATCGAGATTCGGTAGACGGGCTCCCTACTCATAATACCAGCACATTTGATGCAATGTAATATAGGCCGGGGGCCAGCAGGACCTACCTCGTCTCCCCCCCCCACCCGTGATTCTACATTTAGGGTACCAAATGTTCCTTAGGATGTCCGCTTTCAGAAAAATGGGGTAGTTCTTCCCAACTTTTTTCTTGGGAAGAACTACCCCATTTGCATAAAACAAAATGGT
>VCCN01002162.1:942165-964017 GCA_006491835.1 Architeuthis dux | reverse complement strand
TAATGAGAGAGAGTGAGGAGAGAGTGAAAGATATTGTTTTCCGACAATTTTTGAGGGGATAGCAGCCTGATAGAAAGTAAATAGAAAATCAGGAAAAGAAACAAGTGTGTGTTATTTTTTCAATACAGATTTTCAAACAAAAGCTTTCATTAGAAATGCAAATTTTAAAAACATATATGTATTATCAATTATTAGTCATTTTTGACTGGTATTTCTTTTGTCTTAATTTCAGTTGCTTTTCATCGCAACTACTCTATCTGTCATTCAATGACCATTAGTTAACAGCACGCAGAGGTGGAGCCAGGTCAAACATTTTTGGGGTTGGGCAGTGTTGCTAAATCAACCTTGGGTTGGGCAGAGTTGCTAAATCAACCTTGAAAAAAATGCCAAAATGCACGAAAAACATTGTTAGCTATTTTATGACTATTTAAATGGCTAAAAAGAAATTGCTAAAGAAATGGTGCTAAATGCGTTAAAAATGATGCTGCTTGTTGGATTTCTGCGTTAAATTTAGCATGAAAAGTGCTAAATTGGCAACACTGGGTCCTGGTCAAGTTTTCAGTTGGGATTCAGGAATGAAGTGTCTGGAAACTGGCACATGTAGTATTGTCACCTGCTCCCAATTCCCTCTCCCACTCCTCACTTCCTCTTTCCACTGTTTACTTCCACCAGCCTCGCTTCAGGTACAACCTATTTTTGTACAAAGACATGTTCGTTGTGGATGTGAAATAAACACATAAAATACTACTTATTTCATGGTGGCAGCGGTGGGATACTACCTCACACACACAATACACTGAAAATTCAGCAACACTGTGCATATTTGCCTCCAATCTCAACACATCCCGTGGATTACATACTGCCGAGCCAAACACAAAAAAAAAACTTCGACAATGTTAAAATGAACTGGGACAATCCAAACAAAGCCGAGGCAATGGGACTATTCTGACAACAGTGGGAAATGATATTCCGACGAAGGAAAATCACAGATCCACAGGACCAGGTGGACGAGATCCTGCTACACACGGAAGAAAATGGGATATTAAAATATAATAGTTAGGGTCTTTCTGCTGAGGATAAATTACCGGCCGGACATCATATGGTCGAAATTTGCATAGTACAGAAAGTCGAACCAAAACTTCAGGGTAGCTCGTTTAGCACTGAGGAACATTAAACAAAAAATGGATGCTAATGCTAACGAACCTGAGACAGTGGATGAGTTCATCTCCAGATTCCGCCTACAGGCAGCACAGTGCGATTTCTGAAAAATAAAACAGGGAGACAAAATAAACTGTGAGCTGGATGAGAGACTCATAGAGCAGACCATCGCCGGAACAACATACCCAGAAGTACAAAGAGAGTTACTGGCAGAAGATAAGAAAATGACACTGGAAAAAGCTGTACAGATAACGAAAAATCACGAGGCCTCAGTAAATCATATGAAACAGCTACAGCTCACACAGAGTAACAGTGCTCAACCACAGACCCACAGACATATGCCCAGCCTATGACACTGAAGGCCGAAACTGTGGAAAATGAAACCACTGGGCTAGCGTGTGCAGTAGGAAGAAAAAATATGACAAGACAAAACAAAGTACCTCCTCACAGGAATGACCTAGGCCAAAGCACCGCCAGTGACAAGCTCGAATTTCACACAGTGAGCAGCTCAGATAGCCATACTGAAGTCACCACAAAAATAAACATCCGGGTGCCTGGTAGGGAAAAACAACCAGCATAACTATTGATAAAAGTAGACACTGGAACAGAAGGAAATATTCTACCACTTAAAATGTACAAACAGATGTTCCCAAATCCAGCAGCAGACCTACTAGGGAAGTCTAACACCATACTGAATGTATACAATGTAGACTGTCATCCCACAAATTGGCACTCTCCAACTCAAATGCAGGTACAGCCAAGGCACATGTTCCACAGAGAAATTCTTCATTGCAGATACGAGTGGACCAGCCATACTGGGACTACCAAGCTGCCGCAACCTCAAAATTGTAACACTGCATTTGTGAGGTAAGCGAGTCTACCATTACTATAAAAAACACTGATGAACTGATACAAGCTTACCCGCAGCAGTTTGATCGCATTGGTCACTTCCCAGGCATGTACCATATAGTCCTCGACCCTACTGTACCACCAGTCATACATGCCTTACGAAAGTGCCAAATTCACTTCAATTATGAGATGAAGTGTGAAATGGACAAAATGGCAAAAGAGGGTATCATAAAAAAGGTAGAGGACCCAACTGACTGGGTCAACAGCCTGGCATACAGTAGAAAAAACAATGGACGACTGAGGATAAACCTAAACAAAGCAATCAGAAGAGGCCACCACAAAGTCCCCACCCTTGAGGAAATATCAAGACTACCAAACAAAGCCAAGTACGACCCAATAAACCTGGACAAGAGAATTCAGTTTGTGCAGTTCAGCAAAAACAAACTCACAAAGCTGAAAGAAGAATCCAGAAATGACCCTGAGATATCAGCCCTATGAGAGCTGATATTAACTGGCTGGCCAGACAGAGCAAAGGATGTGCCGACACCTCTCAGGCCATATTGGTCATTCAAAGATGAACTGTCAGTAGAAGACTCCCCGGCACTAAAGGGAGGAAGAATACTGATCCCCAAGGCATTGAAAAGTGCATCCTAAGGGCCAAAACATGCGTATACTGGCCTGGACTCAATGATGATATTGAAGAAGTCGTCAAAGACTGCCCCACATGTCAGAGATATCAGAACACACAACTGAAGGAAACCTTGATACCACATGAAGTTCCATTCAGATCATGGCAGGTAATCAGGTCAGACCTTTTCCACCTGGATGGAGAAACATACCTGCTGATAGCCAACTACCATTCAAAGTCCCCATTTGTCATGATGTGGTATGTGCTCTGAAGTCATTAATTGGGGAACATGGTGTCCCAGAACGTGTGGTCAGTGACAACAGTCCTCAGTACGAAAGCTACCTATTCGAACAGTTCACCAAAGACTGGGGTTTTGATCACATCACCTCCTCACCAATGTATACCCAGTCCAATGAGTTTATTGAAAGAACAGTGCAGACAGTAAAAAAGACGATGAAAACAGCAAAAAACAGCAAGACAGACCTGGACATGGCTCTGCTATGCCTGAGGACAACACGAATTGACCACAAAATACCAAGCCCGGCAGAGCTACTATTTATTAGGTTTAGTCTGAAAATTTAAAGTACATCATACTCTTGCTACCTCCTATCTCACCTGTTGCCGCTTCACCAACACTTTGCAACATATGTATCTAAGTTTTGTCAAAATATAACCTTCCACAATTTTTAAAAAGTTTTATATGTATTTCTGTCTGACTAACCTCACCCTATCTCCACCCCCACGGTTTTCACTTCATTTCTGCACGAATTATGAGGGTTGGTCTTGCATTCATTTCATATTTCTACAATACATAGTCACCCAAATCCACAAACATTTTTTCAAATTTTGCTAAATCACTTGAAAATCAACTTAAAAGTATTTTGTTTAAAAGTATTATAACAATATTTTAAAGTTTAAATTTAAGACTCACAGAACACTGAGAATTAGCAAATAAAGCTCTGGAGTCAATAATTAATTTTGGTTTTCTGTTGTATTTATTTTGATCTGTATTATTTTCAGTAAATTTTATCAAGAAAATGGAAAACTAGTACTGGATGTTGGGCCTTACATGAAAGCTCTGGAAGTAAGTAATAACCTTTTGGCTTTTAGAATTCAAGGAAACTCATGATTTTCATCGCACTTAATTTGCATGGAAGAAATTAGCCCAAAAGGCTATTCTATGATTAAAGTCTTTGTTATTGACATTTTCAGATGATATATACAGTACCTGTCATAAGTATTTGAACAGACAACTATTTTGCTTCCAATCGCCTGGTTTTGGGAGTTATGACTAAAAGCATCCCTTGTTATGTTGATTGCAAAAAGTTTTGTTCATCTTGCGTAATGTTCCTGTTTTTAACTCTCAAAACCAATCGGTTAGAAGCAAAATGGTTGTCTGTTCAAATACTTATGATCGGTACTGTATAGATCTTTAATTTAATGCCATACAATATTTACTGTATTTGGTGGCATATAACCCCCTCCCCCAGGGAATATTAAGAAAACAATTTTCAGTGCATTTACAGGTAAGCATTTAATGTTACAGTAATATGTAGGTACAGTATAGCAGAAAAAACTTGGTTAAAACATGCAACTAGGACAGTAGGATAAATCTTTTAAATAATTCTGCTGTAATTTACAAGAGAAAACAAAAGCAGCTCAACTTCGCATATAAAATATTTTTTGAGCCATTTTGGGGGGGAAAAGTGGGTCTTATTTGCCATCAAATATGGTGAATATTTTTCTATGCAAAAATTGTAAAAATGATTTCTTGAATTGTCTCATTAGTGCAGAAATTTTGTCACTGTTTGCTAGCAGCCTAAAGTATAGATTTTATTTCTAACAGAATCATGAAGAAATGTCTGAAAAATTACTACAATAGGAAATTTGAACTTTCTCTAAAAGAAATCATTGTGTTAAATTGATTCTTATGAAAATGAATTCTGTATTATTGGAATCAGTTTAATTGACTATCAATCACCTTAGCCACTTTTTCAGTGATTTTAATGCTTATAGTTCTTATTGCTAGATAGATTATAGGTTATAAGAAACTGTAACACCACAAGATCACCCTAACAGAATATCTTATATGGGGAAATAATGTAGTAGAAGAATAAACACATTTTGCTCTATTTTGTTGGTCATAGAGTATATCTAAACAGCTTAGATAAAAGATGGTTGATATTTCTTTAGGGGTCCAAAAGTGAGGGGGGACTTTTGGGGGGCTAACAATTTATGGGAAACCTTTTTCCCTTTTAGGGGTCAAAATTGAGGGGAGACTTTTTTTGCCTTTTAGAGGTCTAAATTGAAGGGAAACTTTTTTCTTTCTTTTAGGGGTTAAAAGTGAGGGGGAACCTTTTTCCCCTTTTTGGGAAAATATTAATTATAGAGTAGTTTGCCTTATTTATTTATTTACAAATAATTATAATATTAATTTGATACAACGGAAGTGACTTGATATGGCTGATGAAGGCACTTTTGCCCAGCACTTTTTACTTCAACAGAAACACAGTTTTAAAACTCATGAATCTGATTAACCAATCCTAAATATATAGACAACACCTTCATACACTGGCTGCCACCAAGAGGATGTGCAAACATTGTTAGATACTATTAACTCCATTAGACCATTTATAGAGTTTAATCATGGAAAAAAGCATAAACTTGCTTTCCTTGATGTCTTAGAAACGCAAACAAAATGTGGATTTAAGACATCTGTATATAAGAAGGCAACACATACAGGATTATACAGGATTATACATAAATTTTAAATCCAACTACCTGTTCTCTGTAAAAGAATTATAATGTGTCTATACTGTTCCGTATTGGAAGGAAGGCATTATATTATGATTAAATGTCAAAAGGTTGTTTTATGTTAAGTAAGTATCATGGGTTATTCCCCTTAGGCTTCCGCAGTAAATGCAACATAGAAAATACAAAAGTGGCACGACTGTATTTTTCTCTTTAACCGGTGCTGCCAGACAAGCAATTTTAGATCTGGAAAATCTTTCAAATTTAAACATGGAAGATGGATTATTTCTTTTATATCAAATGTTAGACAAACTTTTTGAAGTGAGCAGTGATGCTACGGCTAACGAAAGAAATAAGAAAAATAACGAAGAAATAACTTCCGTGCAAAAATGAAGCAGAAAACGGAAGAAAAATAAATCTATGGTTGATGTAAACAATGTAAACAACGACTCTGAAATTAAAGTCGAGGAAAGTTCTTTCTTAGAACTCACTGAAAAGGTGACCAGACTCAAAACGGATTTGAAAAATAAAGATTCCGAATATGAAGAACTGATCGCCATATTAAAATCAGAGCAAAATACATGTGAGCAGATTTATCAGCACAATGTACAACAATGGAAGAGTAAATATTCCAAGGTTTATAAAGAGTTAGAACACTTAAAAGTTGATCATCAAACTCAAAAACGGAATACCCAGATTTTTCAACTAACTTGCAGAATCCAGAATCGACAAATTTACAACAGAAGACAAAACATTTGAATCTAAAAATAACAAATCTCTTTGTGCAGTGGACAGAGATAACAAAATTTTTTCTCAACATACTGGTGAAAGGCTTGTTATTAGTGAAGATAACAAAACAGACGATTCTTCAAAAACGAAAAAGCCACCCCCAGTGATGTTATTAGGAGATAATAAGGAGTAAAAGCCACACACTTAAACAAAAACACAGAGCTGATAAGAAAAGCACAAAACTTGTCGGAAATGTTTAAAACACCAGGTGAGATCTGGTTTAACACAAATCTCCAAAAATGGAGAAAAGATAACTTTCTCTGACAGTGTCAGAATTTCCAAAACAAGGAGTTAAAAGACATCCACCAGAGAATGCGCAGAGATATAAAAATATGAACTTTTCAAAACCTGTCGATATGTCAATGTGGATCATATGATCCCTGATTCCAAAAATCGGGAAGTTGGAAACCCCAAAATTTATAGACGAGCAAAGCACACTAGTCGCTGTTACAAATGCCACCATGCAGGATATTTGGCTAGTGAATGCTACTCCAGACAAGTCCGCTGCTTCAACTGCAAAGAAATTGGCCACACAGCACATTACTGTTATGCTGTGAAACGCTGCTACTTATGCAACCAGCTTGGTCATATTGCTTGTCAGCAATTATTGGAACTGGAAAATCTTTAAAATTTAAACACGGAAGATGGGTTATTTCTTTTATATCAAACGTTAGACAAACTTTTTGAAGTGAGCAGTGATGCTATAGCTAACGGAAAAATAACAAAGAAATTGATGCATTTTTAATCTGTTAATATCTGTCATTAAACCAAGCTTACATTTTAGTCCCATGTGGTGAAAAGCGTGCCAAAATCTGTGTGACGTCATGAAGGATAAAATTGGGAGAAAACGTGATCACCATTTGAAAGTCGTGGGTAAATACCCAAGTGGTACAGCCATTTTGAATTTTATAAGAGGACACGATAGCACGTGCATAAACAATATTCAGCCATATTGAATTTAGTGAGTAGCACGTGCATAAACAATATTCAGCCATATTGAATTTAGTGAGTAGCAGGTGCATAAACAATATTCAGCCATATTGAATTTAGTGAGTAGCATAGTCTTTTGTGTGCATAAACAAAATTGAACAATGGCAGAAAGTATGTACAAACGGAAATGAAGACAAATGCAAGTATTTTTAGACATCTTAAAAAACATTCAATAACAAATAAACATCAATACAAATGAGCACTTATGTTTTTATACTGAAAGAACAGGTTATTACAAGACAATCTCTAATCAACATGCGTTAACATAATTAAGAAGTACTTATTTGTAAGGAGAATAGATACGAAAGAGAATTAGCTGTTAGGCTAGCCCTAAAGCACGAGAATAGAAATAGAAGAGAAACAAGTGAGAACATTGCAAAATACTGTTAGCTGCATTTTTGTGTGGCAGAGAAAATAGGATTACTGAATTGAATATGTTTTGGTAGGTATGGTTGTCATAATACCAAGATGCTACCAAAAACAAAGATTCAGTAAATATAGAAAGGAAAATGAGTGGAGCTCTCAAGGCACGAGTATACACAGTATATATTTGCTGAAAGCATGCAGTTTGGGAAGTAGAAGTAAGTTAAGAAGTCTCAATGCCGGGACGGAAAAATGGCATGACAAAGGTGATATGCGTCACAGTCAAAAACATCATCGACCGGGAAGCCCAGGAAATTACTGTAGCCGTGAGGCCAGAGTGAAGCCAAGAAAAATGGAAGTAAGTGGTTTTATAGCTAGGAGCTGCCTATAAAAGTCAAACATTAAGAATCTTGAAAAACCATGATATACGGTGAAACAGTTAAATCAGGCATGGCAGAACATGCTTAAAAACATACCATCCCTCTGTGATGAGGTCATAATAATAGAAAGGGAACCAGACTGTAAATTGTGTAAAGTGAATGAATTGGCACATACGAGTTTGTCAAAATGGAATGGCAAAGTGGAATGGCAATACTCAGGAGTATAATATTTGGTGGTTAAGGCCCTCTGTATAAAAAAATTAACATCTGTAATGATTTTTGTGTTATATATTGTCCGATTTTGTTTTTTAAAATCTAGCCAGAAATCTTTTCATGTGAGCACAAGACTTCTTTACTTGGATTTGTGAGCTGTAAAACTGTGTTCCTATCGAGGAGGTAAAAAGGTACTGAGAGACACTAAATGCAATGTACACCTGAAGTAGGCTGAAGAACATATCAGCAAAACAGAATAAAAAACAACAAAAATGAGGATACTGATTCAAATAATTCATAAAATATTGAAAATACTTCATCTCAAAACATCAGATAATTATATTTCAATTATCTTTAATCTTGAATGAATAAGCTGCTTAATTTACCAATTCAGATGGTGATTTCACTTTTATTAAAACACTGAAATAATTACATAACAATCGATGCAATATTTTCATGCAATGATTTCTTTATCTTACCTGAAGTTTGCTTTTCCTATGGTTTGACTTTTTGAAAAACTAGATTTAACTTTTATTTTTAATCCATTATACTAATAATAGCATTTTATTATGTCTGTATTATTCATATAGCCTAATTAAAAAAATATATATATTATTATTGTAGTATGCCTGTGATATTACTGCTGAAGTTGTAGGTAAACCTTCCCCTGATTTTTTCAAAGCAGCACTCAATGATCTTGGCCTTAAGCCTGAAGAGGTAAGATTTGATTTATTTATTATGAGTTTTTAATGACATTAATGGGTTGTTGTTTTTTTGATGGCTGTGGTATTGTTTAATAAAAAATGCTTCTACTAATGTTTTCATTAAGAGTACTGATATTTGTTTAGTTTAAAAATTTGCCAATGTCAGCCATGAATAATAATGGCATTAATTTTGTCTTACAGTGGGAGTTTCAGATTGATATTTGTGAGAAGTTTGAAAATATGTGGCTATTTTTAATCAAGTTCTTATTTGAATAAATAAATAATTTGTATTTTTGGAAAAGAATCAATCAATTGTACTAAGATTTTATCTTTGAAAATATATTTTCATACTTATTATTTTCCATTTCATTGCATAAATTATTCAAAATACCTCATAATAACATGTATTTATTGTCAGTGTTATTTTGCATTTGTAATACAAAATCCTTTCTTTCATCCAAAAATGCCATGTTTAAGAGAAATAGCAGGTAAATGCCATTGAAATTTTATAGTATCAATTCTCTATAAGCAGTTTTTTCCTTAAGTACTGATGAATCAATCTCTCATGTCAAGTTTACAGCTATTTTTGGCAGACAAGTTGTACATTAATTCAGATGTTTACAGGTTTTACAAGTATATGGTACTCTTGTTTTATACAGATAGAAATCCGATTTAGTAGCATAATAGCTTTATCTACTACTACTGTTATCCAGTAATGTTCTTACTCCCTAAATTAACTTTGCTTTAAAATATTTCTCTCAGTAGTCTTGTACTTACTGAGAGAAATATTTTTCCTTATTATTAACTTTATCTTTTATCATATTTTTATCACTTTTTCAAAATTTTATTTTCCCTTCTTGCTTGGAGTAAGTCTCCCTTTTTGTTGATGACAAGACTTATCAATTTAGTCCTAGAGATGAAATCTCACATTAAAAAGCTTCATTCCAGTAACATTCTGTAATGTCCCATACACCCAAAAACAAATTCCTTATAATGCAATTGTCTGCCCTTATTTCAAAGTGTAAAGCCCCATACATCAAAAATAAGGTTTGGTTATAACACAGTTATCTGCCCTTGCTTCACACACACTAACATGAGCACACACACATTATGTTTAGCAGATGTCATACCATACACACAAACTAGTGATGCCACGTGCACATGGTATAAAAACAATGTGCACAATTCAGTCTCTCTCCTGCTCAGCGGCTGTTAAGTTAAGGGCCTTGCTTCATGCTGTTCTTAGCTTTGCATACATTTACATACAGATACATACACATTTCTCCAAAGACTTATTCCCATGTAATTGCAGGAACTTATTGACTCTTTCTGGTCATATTTCTCCAAAGCATCACACTGACTTTATTGTGTTATCTTTCTGTACTTCTGACTTTTAGTGAGACATCTTGTACGTGTTCTTTTTAATCCTTGTTAAAAAGGATACATTCCTGCTTTCTTTGTGCAAACAAATATTTTGTTTGCTTGCTCAGTTGTCCTTATTGAAAAGATATAATTCTTTTCTTAACTCAAACTTTCTTCAGACGTATTTCTACGACTCCTTTCTAACTATTGTTAAAAAGCAGCTTAACCAAAGCTTTCTTGTTGTAAATGAATATTTCGTTTTGCTGACTTAATTGTCTATCTTTTTTCTCTTGTATTAAATTTATGTTTTCTTGTTCAAAATTTGCTTCTTCTTGAATGCCCTGGTTGTGCCGAATTTACTTGCAGACACGATACCCTTCTTGTGTAATCTATCCTTGTTAATTCCTTTGGATGTGATCATGTTTAACACTACACTTAATTTCTGAAATATATCTGTATTCATTAGAGGGATATTTTGGGAAGTTTTTGAAACCAAAAATCCTGGCTTAGCGAAACAATACCATTAAGCTATCTACAAAGGTATCTATGTGTGTATTAGTATTAAACTTGAAACTTTGTATTTTGAAAGTAAAAATTATGACAAATTTCAGATTAATTTACAAACACTATTTTGTAACATTTGAATTAAAAAATAACATTTAGTAAGATGATTATTCAGAATGTATCTTTATCCTAAGATAAATCTAAAATTAACATTTTTACAATTATACCTTCATATTATAATCATAGTTTATCATAAACAGTTCAAATATTTTATAATCTGTGAGAATGTTTTCATTTGAGTTAGATGAATTAATGAATTTGACTGTGGACAAATTCATGCAGAATACTGTGACAAGATGCTGTATTGAACCAAATGTATTTTCTCAATTCTCTGAATTATAAGGCTTAACAAATAAATGTAATCATAAGAATATTTCAATTAATATCTATCATATAAATGTCCTATCATTATAATTTTGAAAAGAGTCATTATCTTTCAAAGAGTGAACTTGAGTGAAGAGTGAACAACATTTTGGCCAATCCATTCTACAGCCTTCATCAAATGTACAATTCATAAGGAAAGAGAGGGATCTCTTTTCTTCAGAGATTGGTAGTGAATATAAAAGAAATGATGGCTAATATACTGACTGGCTCAGCTCATTCCCGAGCAACACAAGCCACACAGACGATTCTTTCCTTATTGATTGTACACACTTAAGGGAGGTCGTAGAACAGATTGGCTAACACATTGTAGTAACAACAAAAGCAACATAAATAATTTTTGAGGATGGCAGAGGACATCTATAAAAAAAATCTATTTTTGTAAACATTTCTTTGTCACTTTTTTCTGTTGTTCTTCTCTTGAATTATTATTAAAATACAGAGAATTTCAATAATCCCCACTAGATATATAATATGAAGAACCAGGTTACTCACTAAACCACTGAAAGGCGATCAATTAAAATAATGATAAAAATAAAACAAAATGTGAACATAAATAATACTAATGTTTTAACTGCCATTTTTAAATAAATGAATAAATGGTATTTGCAGTTTTTCATGAGCATTTTTGTTTCCTTAAACAAATAAAAACTGTTTTTATCTTAAGGTTGTGATGATTGGAGATGACATTGTGAATGATGTTGGAGGTGCCCAGGCCTTGGGAATGAGGGGTGTTCAAGTGTGCACTGGAAAATATAGGTAGGTTTCAGAGCAACAAAATAGATTATCTTTGAATGTTGCATTTGATAGGTTGTTGTTGGGTTATTTATTATCTTGAAGAACAAGATCATTTTTTAAATGTTTCTTTGTTAACACATTTACATGGAGTGCTTTGTTAATGGTAGTATAATTTAAGAACTACATATTTCTCTTTTTACTGTGAAGGAAAAATATTAACTTGTATTTCTCAGCAAATCTTACAAAAGATTTGCTGAGAAATACAAGTTAATATTTTTCCTTCACAGTAAAAAGAGAAATATGTAGTTCTTAAATTTCTTTAAGAGAATTTAAAAAAATATATGAATATAGATTTCAAGTGCTGATTTATTAAGGAAGTTGATAAGTATTAGAAACATTGTGCCACACCAAAATTAATAACTACAAAAAGACAAGGATAAGATGAACATACAATTTATGATAACAACCCATTTTGAAGACCAGAATAAAGCATGTATAAAATACATTGCAATATTATTTGCCATTGTCATTCAGTAAGCACCTTGATATGTGATGAATGCTTGTATAAACAGACTTCTCAAAAGTTTAAGTGAATAAGTGATTGGCTCTGGTGACATGAAAGATTCATTTTTCAACTTGACTAAGTTTTGTTGTTGTTTTGTTATTTACTTTAATCATATTTTTACAGGCCAGAAGACAAAATTCACCAAACTGTGATGGCTGATGGATATCCACAAAATTTGGCTGAAGCAGTTGATTTAATTTTGTCACATAATTAATTCTTCTTCTTAATTAATTAACCTTCTAATTCACAAAACTTTTTTTCGTAAATGAAAACCTACTTTTCCTACTTTCCTTTTACTTTCTGTTGTATAACAATGATTCATAATGAATAGATAATTTATAATTTCATTCTTAAAATTTGAATTAATTTAAATTGATATGCCCTAATAAAGTATCACATATCTTGTACAGTTTTCTTTGTGTTACATTTTTTTTATTTATCAAAGTATGATTCTAGATGTTTTAAAAATGAATCTACACCACTTTTTAATGGTATTTTAGGGACACATATGTTCACTGGTGTGAGTTTAATGACGTGTATGTACGCTGGTATGATGATTACTTGAATGTAGAATGTGAGAGTTAGTTAGCCCTAAAAAGGGCCGTTAATAGAAAGATCACACTAATGAGTGTAGTGTCTCCCAGCTCGTGGGAGATCTCACTGAAAGGGAAAGATGAAGCAAAGGAACAAAGGACAAGGACAAATGTGATGCTTACTGATCGCCGTCAGCGAGAGAACTGTTGTAGTCTCGCTTCTGAGCGACCTTCTTTATTTTCCCCGGCGCATGACCGGGGACTCACTTCCTTTTTATGGGTTTGTGGCAAGGGAGGTAACTCGTGGTATTTGCTCCCTTGTGCAGCCTGGCAGGACATCACAATGAGGAAGGTGAGAAGGTGAGTTGTTTGGCCCTTGTGTATTAAAGGACCACAGTGTAGAAGGTGAAATTTAGTCCTGAGAAGAACTGTTGTATTGAGGAGCACGATAGGCACACATGTGGATGCTTGAAGAATATGAGCTGGGCTTATCTGCCATTGTTGATGGTGTCGTGTGCACGTAGCAAGTCACGTGACGCACATGGAGCGTGTGGATTGGTCAGAAATACAAACAAAGACACGAAAGTCATGTCAGAAAAAAGAACAAAGATGTACATTTGTAGATTACAAATAGAAGATTTGTTTAATAAAAAAGGGAGATACAGGGACATGTCGATTAAAAGAAAAAGCCAAAAATAAAGATGAGAAAGGCATGCATTTTGAAACGATCATAGAGTGAGAAGAGTTGAGCTTACAAAAGAATGAGAGGGTAGTAATTCACTAGTTTGTAGTGACGAAGTCCTGAGCCCTAGGTGACTAAGGGAGCCTGGTTCCAAGAAAGCTACCTGAGAGGTTAATTACAGTATGAATGGAGTTTACAAGTGTGTTTGTTGGTTGAGGCGAGAAATGTGATTGTTTTCGAATCGCCTGGTTGACAGAACACAACTGAGGTCTCAACGTATGTGACTAACAAAAATAACATAGAATTGAGTTTGCAGAGAAAGAGAAGTGGAAAGGAAGCTAAACAAGAGATTGTTAGGAGAGTTACATGCTGACAAAACAATTTGTACTGAAATGCTTATTCAGAATACGTTCGACTATTGGCTAATCGATATTTGAAAGGGGTATCAGTAGAAGGAAAGAATTTCGAAGAGGCGATGAGAAGGGTATACTCACCGAAGAAAAGGTCTTTAGAGTTTGGTGTCTATAACTCTAGACAAAGAGATCGCTAGCTAGACGTAGGAGGTAGTCGCCAAAAGGAGATAGTGAAAAACTGGTATGAAGAAGTAAGCAGAAAGAAAGGTTTTACGTGTGTAAGGTAACACATGGACATATCGATGAGAGGGTCACTGAAAACTGAGGTCAAAGAAAAGCCCTTAGCACCTGGTATTTATAGTAGCCACAACCAACAGCAGCCAGCCGTTCTTAGTTTTGTATTTCATGACATCCATCCATTAAGAAACAAGTAGGCTGTTGCAGTATAAAGGTTATTTTCAGGCTTTTGCTTAAGGCCATAAAAATGCTTAAAAATCCTAAAAACTAGGCCCTCATATGTTATGGTTTGATACAGATTCAAAAATTACAATAGGAAGTTTAATTATGAGACCAGCTTAAATTTAGATAGCTTTGCATGAATAAAAATGAAATTTCCCTAATGATTAAACATCTAAAGAAAAGCAAGAACCCAAAGCTCTATTTACCATTTCACCTACTGCCAATCATCTTGACACTAGAAAAGCACAGTGTAACTACAGCCCGGCTCGTCAACGAAGAAAGTCAAGTAAAAGGGTCTGACGCTTCTTACTGATGTACATAAACGATTTTTATTCTCTGAAGTCTTAGTACAACATGATATACATAGACAATCTTTAGTACAATGTCTTAGTACAATGTGAAAACTGCAATACAATGATAAAGCCATGTATTAGGCAAAATACACAAGTACAGTTAAACTCAACACACATAACATTTGAACGTATAAAACTGCAATACGACGATGAAGCCCCGAATTTAGGCAAAATATATAAGTACAGTTAAACATTGTAAATCAACACACATAACATTTGAACGTAGAGAACTGCAATACAACGATGAAGCTTCGAGTTTAGGCAGATACGAGTGCGGTTAAAACAGTAAGAATCAACAATAAACAACATACGTAGCATTTGAACACAAAACGATAATACAAACGAAGTACGATTAAACGGCGACAATATACAACATTCGTAGCATTTGAACACAAAATGACTCAACAAATACACAAGAAATTTATGCATCGCTCCAAAGTTTGGTTTTTGCGAGACTGATGTAGTCTGTCTCGGGGCTCTTTAATATGAGCAAAGAAATGCATGTTTGTTAAACACGTGTTTTTCATTAACCCCGGTATCATAAGGTCATATTATTCTGACCCCAGCTTCAGCACAAAGAAATCTGGAGTCCCCTTTTTGTGAGACTCAGATATCCACAAATTCACTAGGGGGGGGGGGGTCAGCCTACAGACTTGCTGAGTTGCTGGAGTCCCATCAGTTTAGGAATGTCCTTCTAGGAACTCCCTGGAGACTTTGGACCTACTTAAATTATCTTTAGCAAGAAACAAGGCCATGCCTTGTCCCTTGAGGGCATCGCTTTTTATCAAGAAGCACCATACTGCTGCTCCCTACCCAATATCCTTCACCTCTGGACACCTGGTTCTTTGTGAAATTATTTTTTCAATGTATCTCTGTACTGCCGCCAGCTACACACAGCATAAGAGATTGTGGCCAACCGTATGTCTTCTTCAGTATGATCTAATGTTATACATAATTCTCTTTTGAGAATGATGTTTGACAAAAATTAGGGATAACTAAATAAAACAAAGAAGCCTTAGCTAAACATAGATATATATAAGGGGGTCTCTAATAAGGCCACAAATGTAATTAGGTGAAATTAATACATATAGACTCACAGCACAGTTATTTTAATGTGAGATATTTTTTGTTAAGAGTTCAAAAAGCCTTTTTAATTTTCAATGCCTAAGCTAAAGCCTAGGTAGACACATTTAACCTGAAATCATCATAAAAATAAATGAAGGCATTGATAGCTTTAGAATCTTTTTAAGCCTTGATGACATGAACTTGCTTGCTGAGATTAGGTTGGAAACAAATTAAAATATACAAAAACTTTTGCTAAAACCACAGAATGTCCATGAAATATCTTAAAATGTAGTTAAAATATTTAAAGCTTAGAACCATTTAAAGTCAAGCTTAAAATAGGCCTTTAAAATTGACAAAATGAATGCATTCTTCATGAAAATATGATAAAATACAAGCCAGGCTCCTGCAGGGTCAAACTCCACTCCTACTTCTATTCCAACTGAAGATGATTACTGCAACTAATTGTATATATAATAAATAAATTCAAAGATATAAAAAACTTGTTGGCTTGGCTCAGTGGGTAAGAGCTGCCTAATCACTTGGTCATGATTTCAAATCATGGTAGGGAAATGTTAATTTTATATATCGGTTTGAATTAACGTGATCGGATAGACAAACAGTGTAGAGTTTACTCCCCTAAATTTGGTGAGGATTGTTCTTGTTCTTCTTGTTGTTATGGGGGGAAAACAAAGTCAACTCCAACTTGGACTGGAGTTTGACAAAAAGCAGTTTTTCATGTGTGTTTTTGCCTCTTGTAATGAGTTTCAGTTAAAATTTTAATAATCTTTTTAAGCAAACATGATTTTAGCTATTTGGATAAATAATAATATACCATCTATAATTTTGTGAAATGCCATTATAATTCCAAGAGTTGTTTGTACTCAAACCATCCTTTCTGTGTGAAGAAAGAGTTCGTTTGTAGCCTTCAACACATCATGCAAAGGTCATCGTCAATGATCCTGGGAAACTGAAGGAAGAATTAAGGGATATAATTAGCACCCTCCAAAGTAACAACTATCTGTTCTATATTATCTCTCAGATGGGGAATAGGAAGATGAACCCCAGAGACTCCAGCTATATAGCTACAGTAAGTAAACTATACATACAGCAGCTGAATGAATCCAAAGGATTTGTGGACATCACAACATCAAGATGGTTTTCAGTAGTGAAACCACTCTTCAAAACCTCTGTACTATAGTCCAAGAGCATTAGGTCTGAAAAGTGTCCAACCTGGAAAAAATGCATGTAAGCTGATTTTTTCAGAATAATTCCCTGATATAGTGGGAACAACATATTAAAAGTCCCCTGGTTTCCTCCTTGTGATTTTTCAATATGGCATCCAAGATGGCTGCAAAATCCTTAAAAATTATTTATCCTAGATAAGGTTTCTCAACGGTTTTTGGTAGTATCAGCTTGATAACATATCAAAAGTTTATCACAATCTGACTACTGGAAAGGTATGATTTTCAAGATGGCCACCAGCCAAATCCTTAAAAATGTTCATTACACATTCATTATTCATCCTAGACAAGGTTTTTGAATGGTATTTTGTAGTATCAAGTGTATTTAATAACATAATAAAGGACTACCACAGTCTAACCACTGGAAAGGTTTAATTTCCAAGATGGCGTTTGTAATGTTTATGTATTTGTGTATCTTTTCATCTGTTTGTTTTAATGTAAATAAACAAGCCAACGGAAGCTACCAGAGGGAGCCTCATTTCTGATACTGGAAGTGAGGGCCTGCAACTGGAAGTAACAATGGCCCTTTTTCAGTGATCCAGTATAGCAATCAGAATTGTCTTTGTTTCTCTCTTCTTTTCTTACACAGCTAAGTATGGTTTTAACCAAACACATTTTTAACCAACACAGCAGAACACACAAACTAACAAACCAACAAAAGCAAAAGACATAATACTGGCGACAAAGAAAATAAAGGAAAGAAAACGCCATAACACTGGCAATGACAAAAAAAGAACTGAATGAACAACAACTTTATCCAACCCACATGCGAACAAACCAACAAAAGCAAAACGCCATAACACTGGCAATGACAAAAAAAGAACTGAATGAACAACAACTTTATCCACATGCAAACAAATAGATCTTGCACATTACCCAGTTTTAGACTGTAAATCAGATGGTCAGATCATCCGATGGAGAAAATGGGTTAGCAGATTAAAAAATCTCTTCATTGCACAGATGATAATGGATGACAGAAGGCCCTCCTTTTAATGTTTGCTGGTGATGATTTAAATTGCTTGGAGGATGATGAAACACACTTCAACGACTCGTCAAAGCGGTGGAAAATTATTTCCACCCACAACCTCACGTTGAGAGCCGACAAAATAAGCCTGATTCTGACAGCGATTATGTGTTCAGATGTGATGTACCAGCCCAACGCATCATGAAATGGATAAACTCACTATCTGCGGAAAATGCCAGAGATCTAGAAATTTATATGCACTCACAACATGCCAAGATTGATGAGTTGGTAGAAAAAGTTGAAACTCACAGCCGCACATACACACACAAAAGCTGTGATTTGGAACGACAGTTGGCAGCGGACAGTTGGCAGCGGACAGCTGGTCAGCTGAACTAAAACAAAAATACCTTGACCTAGAGAAGAAATTTAATTTCTCTGAACAGCGCCTCATCAGAGCCAATGATCAGTTTGGAATGATTAATTGGAAAAAATAAGGAAAATAATCTGGGGGTTGAATACTTATGCACGCAACACTTTTCGGATTTTTATTCTTTAAAATTTTTAAAACAAGTTTTTGTTTAAAACAATTCACTTCACCAATTTGGATTATTTTGTATAGGTACACAACATAAAATTTTTTTTAATTGGTGAGCGGCCCTCTTTTGGCAGGTTTGTTGTTGTGCCATAGTCTTTCCATTTTGTAATAATGGATTTAATAGTGCTCCATGGGATGTTCAAAGTTTGGGATTCTTTTCTATGACCCAACCCTGATCTTATGCATGCACAACTTTTCAGTTTTTTATTCTTTAAAAATCTTTAAAACAAGATTTTTCAATTATTTCACCTCACTAATTTTGACTATTTTGTTTAGATCCATGGCATAATTTTTAAAAAATCCATTTAGATTACAGGTTGTAATGCAAGAAAATATGAAAAATTCCAAGGGAGTCGAACACTTTTGATTGCCACTGTATAAGACCATATGTGTAAATTTCTTTTGCGTTTAAGAAAACTTTGTTTTTTGGATTTCTTATTCGGCATAGAAATTATGTATATATTATTTATTCATATCAATAATCTGTGTATTAAAAAAAAATAATTGAATATTTGAATAATAAAGATTTAAAGACTCTGTGTATTAATTGGAGATGTGAAGAATCTGTGTATTAAAACATTTTATTAAAATTAAATAAGTTAAAAAAAGAATCACACATGCACATTTTTGTTAAAAAAAGAGTTAAAACTATGTATTTATTCATTTTTTGTAAAAAAATAAATATATAATTTTAATTTGATTAAAGGTTTACATAAAAATCAAGTGAAATCAAACTTTTTTACAAAACATAAGTACATATTTTTCTAAAGCAGAAGATGTTTATGCATATGATCTTCTGTAGCGAAAATTACCAATGCTGAAAATGTGAGAGGAACCTTTGATGAAAATTAGCCAAGATTTGTTTAATTCTAATTTATTCATTTAATTATTTAAATAAGCAAATTTAAAAAAAAAAGGGTTTTCCTTGTGATTATTCCACCCCTCACACACACTTAAATCATTTGAAAGTAAAAAATTAGCTATATAACAGAGATACATACCTAAATAATACAGTCATTATTGTAAATACTCAATCGAAAAATCCTTTTTTTCTATACATCTTAAACATGATATATATTATAAATATTAAATCTTATCATAAATAAATACTACATTTAATAAATTGTCACTTTTTTTTTCATAACATCGCACTAATTTTTAAAAGTAAAAATTAACCAGTGTTTTTGTAAATAATAAAGTATGAAAGAAAGGACAGTTGGGTAACTCAAATTGTTTTCCTTTGTTTTTCAAGCTAATAAACAGTCGAGAAGTCAGCCAAGTCATGATTCGGCCAATCAACGTTTGGCAAATTGAAGTTCGGGAAAGTGAATTTCAGGAAGATGAATGCCACCCATGTAATGCTTACACAACATATCTCATCAAACATTACCATAGTGGTGCTACAGTTGTGTTTCATGGTTATGATGCAACTCCTTTCACCAAGTCAGCAGAGCAAATCCGGAGAGCAAAGAACAGTACTTCTGCTGATATTGTAGTTTCACCTACTTTGCAAACAACTACAACTCAAAGTGTATTCCTTGGGAATAACTGCAACAAATCATGTCCCATTCAGACATTGGCCCCAGATCTTAGATCCAATGGTCTCACTGTGAAACAAGCAGTCAGATTCTGATGTACTAATAGTTTCAACAGCACTGGATATGGCCAAATCTGACAATGATCAACCAGTAGTAGTTGTTGGAACAGATACTGATTTGTTGGCCATGTTGGTAGCAAAAACATCATCATCAATGGATTTGTTTATGCTGTAGCACAACAATCCTTTAACTCTCTACAGCATTAAGCAGCTTCATCAAGCACTAGGGAATACAAAAGAGCACATCTTGTTTCTACATGCCATCACTGGGTATGATCCAGCATCAGAACTTTATGGACAAGGGAAAGTGAAAGCATTAAAACTAGCTCAGAAAAAGGATGAAGATTTATCTTCATACATGAATGTATTTACACTTTCTTCCAGCACTCATGGTGATATAGCCACTGTAGGGGAACAGTTTCTGCTCAAACTGTACAGATGTGGTATATAAATACTCAGTGGCTAAAACATCAGCAAGTGGTACCTTCATATTGGCTAGTCTTCCACCGACCACTGCAGCAGGTAAGCAGCATTCTACCAGAGTGTATCTATAGGTTCAGCAGTAGTTTGGTCGATACTTGCCTCCCACTGAGTGGGGGTGGAAATCAGAAGAAAACAACCTGATTGCGATTGCCAACTAGCTAGACCTTAGGCGCTGTTGAAGCTTGTCAGCTGTGACTGTGGAACTGGATGTGGGAAAGCCTGTAATTGCAGAAAAGCAGGGATGGTTTGTATGGGCTAGACATGTAGTAACACTGCAACCCTTTCTGTAGCTGATGAAAAAAACTGAATTCATGATTGAATTCTTGAAATAAAACTTTGTATTTTAATATATCAGAATTTGTTTTGTATTTCGTATATCATATTACATACTACATATTTTGTTTGTGAGATAAAAACAACTTGTTTTTGTCAAAAAAGCAGCTATTTTGAATTTTAGTTATAAAAAAAAGCAAAAGGAGGAAAACTGGAGACTTTTAATATAATATTCCTCACTATATCAGGGAATTATTCTGAAAAAAATTAGCTTACCTGGATTTTTGAAAGCATTAAAACTAGCTCAGGAAAAGGATGAAAATATATCTTGTACGCCATCTTGAAAATTAAACCTTTCCAGTGGTCAGACTGTGGTAGACTTTATTATGTTATTTAGCGCACTTGATACTACAAAATACTCTTGAGAAAACTTATTTTAGTAATGGGCATTTTTCAGGATTTGGCTGGTGGTCTACTTGGACACCATCTTGAAAATCATACCTTTCCAGTAATCAGATTGTGATAAACATTTGATATGTTATCAAACATACCTGATACTACTAAAAACCATTGAGAAACCTTGTCTAGGATAGATAATGAACGAGTAATGGGCATTTTAAGGATTTGGTGACCATCTTGGACGCCATATTGAAAAAAGCACAAAAAGAAGAAGTGAATTTGTGCCTTTCCCAAGTGCATTCATATGAAGTGAACACAAGCAGCCTCAGCAAAAGTTTGAAGTGTTTGCCGATTAAATTTTAATATCTGCCGATATAATAATTACGGATGTGATTTTATTTTTCAAATGGTTCTTTCGGA
>VCCN01002162.1:920035-935168 GCA_006491835.1 Architeuthis dux | reverse complement strand
CCACACCATTTAAGTTATAAGACATTTCTTTCTGATGGTACTCTGATTTCCCATATCAATTGATTAAAATAATGTCACTTGTTCCTACTAAACTACTAATCTTAAGGAGAGGGATGTAGTATTGTCGCCTGCTCCCTATTCCCTCTCCCACTCCTCACTTCCTCTTTCCACTGTTTACTTCCACCAGCCTCGCTTCAGGTACAACCCCTTTTTGTACAAAGACACGTTTGTTGTAGATGTGAAATAAACACGTAAAATAACAAGATCTATTGTAACTACTTATTTCACACCCCTGCAAAAGTAGTTATTTGAAATCAATATTTGGTGTGTCCGCCTTTATTTTCTACTACTGCTTGTAGTCTTGATGACATTGACCTTGCTAGATTTGCAGTCACTGGAATGTTTTTCCATTCTGACAGTATGCAGTCTTTCAATTCTATCTTGTTGGATGGTTGTTATTTTCCTACTTTCTGTTTAAGTACATTCCACAAGTGCTCAATTGGATTTAAATCTGGTGACATGCTCAGCCAATCGAGCACTTTTACATTTTGCTTCTTCAGAAACTCTGTTGTCTTCTTAGCGGAATGTTTTGGATCATTGTCATGCTGGAACATAGCTCTTCTTCACATGTTTTCTTTCAATATTTTGACGTAATCTTCAGCATTCATGACTCCGTTGATGAAATGCAGCTCACCAGTGCCATAGAACCCCTGATCATGACATTTCCATCACCACGCTTAACTGTCGAGACCAAACACCTTTCCTTGTACTCCTCGCCATGATGCCGCCAAACACGTTGGATGCCATCAGATCCAAATAGGTTGATTTTTGTTTCATCTGATAATAGTATGTCCCAAAACTTTGGATTTTTAACTTTATTCTCATGTGCAAACTTTAAATGAACCTGTTTGTGTCTCGATGTCAGTAGCGGTTTCTTACGTGGTCGTCAGCAATGTAAGCCTATCTTGTTCAGGGCATGTTTGATTGTTGTAATCGAAACATTCATGGCACACACTCTTTTTACTTCATTAGCAAAATCCACATCTGATTTTCTTCGGTCTTCATCAACTAATCTCCTGATATAACGAATAGACCTTGGGGTCAGCTTGCATGATTGACCTGGTCGCTTCTGTACACCTCCAACTTTCCCCTTTTCTTTTAATTTTGCATAATTTTGGCAACAGTATTTTTGCTTAACATCAGTCTAGTAGCTATTTTTTGGTAGCTGTTTGTGCAAATTAATAATACGTTCTTTCAAATCAGGGAATAAATATCTGTACACTGAAAACTATGTCTTTATAAGAACTATTTAAACATTGCGTGCTCTATTTATATTCAAATTTATTTAAATCAATTTTGTTTTTAAAATAAACGTACTATATAGAATGAAATAAACTTTTTTCATAGAGGTGTACTTATTTTTGGATTGTATTTTCAATGCTGTAGAGTTTAGTAATAAATAATACCTAATAATATCTGTATTGATTGTATAATGCTTCACTAGAAATAATAAAATCCTGGTACGTTTGGTTTAGAAGAAAATTAACTTTTAATTAACTAAAAAATTGGTAGGGGAGTACTTATTTATGGGCGATACTGTATGTCCATTCACACCTCTGTGCACACAAATACTATGCAAAGGCCTGGTCACCATACTTGGAGAAGGATTAAAATCTTTTAGAAAAAGTCCAGACGAGAAACTAAGTTAGTACCAGAATTAAAAAGTATGAGTTATGAGGATAGGTTAAAAGAGTTAGAGTTAACATCGTTAGAAGATAGGAGGGACCGGGCAGACTTAATAGAAATGGTTTAGAATTAGTAGACTCTGATGTATTTTTTACTAGAAGGGAGTACAAGGGACTGAGAGGCCACACATTTACGGTAGAAGTAAATAGAAGTAGATTATCAGAAAATTCTTTTTTAGCAATAGAGTGGTAGGACTATGGAATAGATTACTGGAATTAAAAAGTGCTATCAAACAGATGTAAATGATTTTAAGAAGAATTGTGATGTTTATTACACCACCACAAAGGTCTAAGGCCCTATATATTGTGTAAATATGAATCTTATGATGTGTGCTTGCATATACAATTTATATACTTTTTTCACACTAAAATAAATGTTAAATGTTAAATGTTAAATGTTAAATGATAAACTATGTACATAGAATTGTACAAATGAGTTTGTGTGTGAAGTAAATATCAGTCTTACTCCAGAAGGATGTATTTTTACTTACTAACTAAAAAAAGTAATTTGAATGAAGGTCAAAATAAAAGTTATTTATATCACTTATATTGCTGACATTTTTCAACTGTATTTCTCACATAACAGGAAGTGCCTACTTAACAGAAATTTCTTACACTTCAATCACTATTTGACAGAGATCAGCTCAGCAAATTTTTACTGAAAATGTTTTTAACTAACTGAGATTTTTTGATAATGGTGAATTACTAATATATTTGTGCTACCCTATTTTTAAAAAATCTGATGAGAAAATAAAAGGCAAATACAATCGAATGATTAGAATTTCACTGTGAATTTCTGTAAATTTCCACTATTTCACAAGGAAAATCAAGCATTAAAAATAATTTGTACTAGTTTGATTATGTTAGTTGCTTTGATGTGATAGGTCATTTGCATGAAGTACTTTCAGTCCCAGAAAAACTCAGAAAGTTGACATTATACTCACATGGGCTTTTGGAAAAGAATCAGGGACATTCTTCCAATATATACAGACTCTATATAAAGAACAGGGTCTGACTGACTAAAGAAAAGCAGTGGTGGGAACTAGCTATCAAATAGCCATCAAATGATCAAAGAAGCTCTCCTTGTATGATTAACAAACTAAGAAAGTTCGCTCACACTACTATCTTGATAAAATAAATAGCACTAGGAATAAGAGTATAAAAATGTTTAAGAAAATATTCTATTTTTAATCTATAACACTTTTTCAATTTTTTTTAATAGAGAACTGAAAAATATCATCAGCTGTTATATCACAAAGATGTGGTGATGATTAGTCAGAATATGAGGTCAGGTAAAAAAACTAACTAACAAAATTATCTGAACGTGAGGTCAGGTAAAACAAGTTCCAAAAAAAGTGTTATCAGAATATGAAGTCAGGTAAAAATATCAAAGTAAAAAATATGTTATCAGAATATGAGCTCAGGTAAAAAAACAACTTCCAAAAAAAGTGCCATCAAAATATAAGGTTAGGTAAAAAATAAACTTCCCAAAAAGTGTTATCAGAATACTTTTTAGAGAAATACACTAGATTTTGTGCCATGTATATTCTTGATGGCATCAAAGAAATTGGATTGTTGTTTAAAACTCAAAATAATAAGACAGGTATAAATGCATTTGATTTTTTTTTCACATTTTACTATGATGCATCAAAGTAATAAAAATATCTCCAAGTACAATTTAATTAAACTTGTTGCTTATTAAAAAAAAAGAACTTTCAGTAAAATCCCAAATCTTTGACAAGAACAAGATTTTTAAGTGCCTCTTGTCAGTCAGCCGAGTGGGTGGTTCTTAATCAGTTATAAAGAACTTACCAAGTTCTAATCCCTGAATCTGAGGTCAAGTGGCTAACCAGACAATTCCTTTCTGTCTTCCTCATTTACCACCTATTTCTTTAGTTTGTTTATCTCTGCTTTATAATTCTATTCACCATCTCATTATACACTTTAATCCACTGATTCTATTTATTTATTTTTGCATGTATGTAATCCTATAAACAAGCAGCAAAAATCACTTAGATTCATAATGTCAATCAACATCAAAATATTAAAAGATGAATTCTTGTTTGTTAATCAAATATTGATAGCATACATTTTGGGGGTTTTATATTTGGATGTGCATGTGTACTGTGTATTAATAATTTTATGTTTAGGCAGATTGAAACAAAATTAAATATGAAGATATTGAAATAAATTTGAATTTTAAAAGTTTTCTGTGAGAAAGTATTAAAATATTTCTCAAAATCTAACATAATAGCAGGAAATTCTCATTGACTTAATAGTCTTGTGGGACCACCAAGTAAAGTTTAATGTGTGAACAAACTATAAAATTCAGTAGTAAAGTGAAGTTTGATTTTGTGAAAAAATTGGCTCCTAGAATTTCCCTCCCAAACAAAGCCACCAACATATAACAGCAATAATTCAAATAAAAAAAATAAGTTGGCAACAGTTACAATTTGTTAGCCAATCAGACACAAAGATCAGAAAACCCAAATCGGCTCGTTTGGAGCCTACCGGGAAACTTAAAAGGAAGTCGACTTGAACCGCAATATGGAAGACTACAAGGAGACACAGGAGAAAGTAGTCAACTCAGCAGGTATTACAAAATCCCCTGACAACCAACTACTTTACTCTACCACACCTGTACGCACACATTATTCAGCGATGAACTATGTGAGTACTTTTGCCACACACGGAAACACAAACACACACTTTCGAATTCACAAATAATTCCGAAGAATACACAACTACATACAAACATCAATGAACCTTACAAACTTTTCCCTAACAAGAGACTTTTCATTCCTTTACCTATGAGGAAAAATTCACGAACTTTAAATCTGCGACCTATGAACATTTCTTTGAACTCTTTTGGCAGAACAATCACCTTTACTTTCACAAAATAAAACTAACATCAAACATTATTTTTCTATGAACAAATTTGTTATATGTTACATACATATTCATCTTTTCAGTCATTTCATTGAACCTTGAACAAGGTCAATTTAAAATATTATTGTAAGCAGATATATTCTGCTACTACTGTCTAGTTTGAAAAGTAGGTCCCAGGATTTTTTTTTGCCACCTGTTTTTTCTTAATCCTTGAAGAGTCTATTTAATGATTCTGCCCAGTAATAGGTTGAAATAATGTCCCATGGGGTTCATTTTTACTCTATATTACACCTATTGCAAACCAAAACCTGTACACCAAAAAATAGGAAATTGCATAACTTTTGAAGTAAACAACATACAGTGGAATCTGTAGTGGAAACTGATCTCTCTCTAAAATGAATGGTAAATTGCCATCACTTGGGCAGAGTTTTAGCCGTGGAATTAAAATCTTTGATCCTGATCATTTATTATTAATCAACTCTGCTTCTATGCAGGTATCATGAAGGTTAGTAATCTTCATTCTTGTTCCATTGCATAATCCTTGATGAATGGATATATTTCATAAGAACATAGCTATTGCGCCACACATTAAATCTAATTTATGAGTAAACAAGTTCAAAAATTCAAGAGAATAGTTAGCTATATCTTCATCACTTCCTTCTTTAATTGCATCTGCACTTGGATATTAAACTATTTCTACTGGCAATTTCTCTAGCACTTCTTCATTAATAATGAGTCACTATTTTTTGGAGTTAATATTGTGCGTGATGCATTGGAGACAACTCATACACTATAGAATTTTCGACTAAAGTCTGATCTGGAACCTCAATGACTTTGGAATTCAAAGTGTGGCCTTCTGCTATGAGTCTTCCATCCCCAAGCTCAAGCAAAAATGCAACAAATCCTCGCTGGTCTTCCCTTGCACGGATATTTTGAACAAGTCTATAACGAGATGGATTAAATGTGTTAGGTTTATTTACTATCTGACTCCATTAGTATTACCTATTACTTAACCCTACCACGTAATATTTGATACTAAGTTCAATTCTTAGTTTGGATAGAGACGTAATGATATAAGTAATGATAGTAGTAGTAATAGCTATGGCTGAAGGGACTGTGGCTGCTGCTAGTTTGGAGATATAGAAAGGGTATGACATTATGTGCGTAAGGAAGAAGATTTGTCCGTCCTTTCTTTCTCTTTGAGTTGTCGGCAAAAACATTGTTACAAAGTGAATGCATAAATGAGTAATTTAACATCGCTACCCCTGGGTTGTTCCATCGCTTCTACCTCATCCCTGACCTTTGAAGATCCACAAAATCCAGATGACAAGGAGTTTGATTGAAACATCTTCACAGCACAGGGGTGCTGGTTACAATCACAGGGACAACAAGCATTCCAAATGATGAAATAACATTGGTCTAACAGGAACAAAAAGGCTTATTGATGACAGGGTTACAGATTCAAGTTAACCACTGGTCAGGTGATTTTAGCAACCGTATGCTCTATGGGTGTGTAGCAGCAAGAAAAACAGGGCTGCACTTAGACAGGGAAGTTATCTTGAGACTTTGATCAAGTCAGGTTGTCGTAATGGAGGTGTGTAGAGGCAGCAAGTTTGTGTAGTGTTGGGCCACAAACTACCGACTAGATTGACTAAATGGCTAATTTTGGGGTTTATTTATCGGGAACTTTAGAACAGGGGAAGTTGTAGAGGGGATAATTAATGTCCAGTCTCGATAATTAACCCAACTCCTACGCATTTCTGCATAATTGACAAAGATGCCCCTTTTTACTTCCACCACGCAATTTGATTGGTTGAGGACCACATACTACCACCAAAAGGGTGTTTCCATTTTTACGTCAGATGACTGACCAATCAAAGGGGCTTATCGCTTCTAGCTCCATATTACTAGGCGGGGACCACTGTACCTTTTTAGGTGTGATTAAACTTCTATTTGATATTTCAAACAAAACAAACGGAACTCATTATCTTTCTAATAAAGTACCCTCACAGATTTTATTGACTTTTTGTACATTGCCACTGTTTATTGTTTCCCCTGCAGCCCTATCTCCAAGAAAGATCTCTCTGAGTGTTCACCTAGGCTGACCATCTGGTTTAATTCTTGGAAAAATTTTACCTATCTCTAATTAAAGTATCCTTGGCAACACTCTAGAATTTCCCAGGTTGATAATTAGATAATTATCCCTTGAAATAATGCATTTGATAGCAAAATACTGCATAATGATATGTTGTTTGGAGACTACCCACTTTTTTAGGTATTGATACAAAACCTCAAAGCTTTTTGCTGTTTCTGAGAATACTTTTGCCATCTTACATTCATTCAATGCAGTTTCCATGAATTGTGAAATAGCAATAGGTGAGTCTAAAATCTCAAATATATTTTTTTAAAATTGGATAAAGGAAGGGAAACCTGAAAATATATTTGCTTAAAATAAAATCACTGATTAGGTATCTTCTCTTTTTAAATTAAAAACGCATCAAACTAAGATATTAAGCTAGATAACCATAATGGAAAAGCTACTGATGTACTTTACTAATTTAAGTGTCCACATGAGTGTTGCCAACTTTATAACTAAAAATATATTGAAAAAACTAGTATTTCTGTGTGCTGCAGCTTCACCGTTTCTCTACTATGCTTCAAAGTGAATTAATTAGGATTATTCTTGTTAAAACAATATTTAAAAAATATTGGAAGTATACTTTGGTATTTATACAGGCCTACCCTGTTGTAATGTTTATGTATTAATGTTTATATATGTATGTATTAATGTTTATGCTTAATAATAAATAAACATGCTGAAGCAAACTCCCAGCAGCCCCCATTATAACAGCAAAAACCCTTAAACATAAATGAAAATGCCATGATACTGGCCACAAGGAAAACAACAAAAAAAACAAACTATCCAACCCACATGCAAAACATGCATCTCCCACAATTTCCGATTTTCAATTGCAAAACAGAAAGGAAAATCATCAGATGGAAGAAATGGGTTACCAGAGTAAAAAACCTATTTATCACACACATGATCAGCGATAATATCCGCCAGAAGGTCCTGCTTCTAGTCTTCGGTCGAGACAACTTAAATGACTTGGTGGAATCACTATCAAACACGCAACTTCTGCCAAGAGAAAACCAGACACATTTTGAAACAATTGTTAAAGCCGTGGAAAAATCTTTCCATCCAGAAATCCAATCAAGAGCTGATGAAATAAGCCTGTACAGCAATTGTGTGTCCAGATGCGATGCCACACCAGCCCAAAACAGAAAAAATGGCTAAACTCATTGTCTGAGAAGGGCGGCAGAGAACTAAAAAACTGTGTACTCACAGCAAACCAGGATTGACAGGTTGGAAGGGGGGTTGCAGGACTGAGCAGAAGTTAGTTGCAGCTCTTGAGATAAAACCGAAACAATCAGAGTACCAGGTCAAGAAGCGCCAACAACAAAACGAACCCACACAAAATAAGCCGCAAAGCCAGTCAGACTTTGACATGAAAACAGAAACCACATACGCCTGAAGGATTGGCATGGCGATACTAATGGGCAAAGATTTTGGGGTCCACCATCCACCCACCTTATATCGTGAACCGCGCTATAATGAACCACATTATAACGGGTGAGGCCTGTATTATGATTAATATGCAAAACAAAAAAAGTCAATTTTTAACACAGTTACATTAGGTGAATTAAATTAATTAAGTCTAATTCTATCTGTGATACACTAATTCTATCTATTATACACAAAGAAATACGGTAAGTGATATCTAAAAAAGATAAAAATATTTTTAATAAAGTAAATGTTGAAGATTAAAGTCACATTTAATTTATTAATTTTATTTATGAATATTTATGTAATATATTTCCTAGATTTTAGATATATATTTGGAGAATCTAGATGTTTCAAGGTGTTTTTAGATGTTTTTTACTCACTTTAAAATAAATCTGGCAATACTGTCGATAACTGCGGAGTGGGTATAGGGGCGATATTCAAGAGCGGGCAATAATAAATCAAAACGACAGCTAACATCATATAAAGACTTGTAACATAGGTGAATTAAATTAATTAGGTCTAATTCTATCTAACTCCATCGGTTACCTTAAAACTTAACTCTACCTCATTAACATTTAATACTAAGCTGTTTACTTAGTTTGGAAGAAAAACGAAATGATATAAACAATAGTAAGAACTATAGCTGATATAGTAGTAGTAATATATAGAATACAGTTCCTTAATGTTGATTGAAGATGTAAAAGTTGATAAAAGTGTATATAGTTCATATATGATTGAGTGTTCATATGTGTTGGTGGACAGAACTTATGCGTTAGTTTGTATATATATATGTATAAATGCGCGCATGTTGGTTAATTGGAACAGTCCACAATTTGCATTCTGTATGGAGCAGAATACAGGACTGGACAAAGATTGTGGCGTATGCGTCTATTTATTGAAAAGGGTAATTGTGAGGGATGTGAATTACAGATATTGTAGCTTTCGGCATGGATTGTGTCACACCTTTAATTTATAATTGGATGCAAAAAGAAGTTGGACTTTTCCAGACATTGAGTCTGCAATGATGATATATTACACTATTTCGGCACAAGTGTTGGTAGAAAGATTTGTATTATCTGCAAATGTACTTGTGAGCAGATAAAAGTTTTAAGAAGTTTTCAACCAAATATGTGTTTTTATTATTTTGTTTTGTTTTTACTTAAGGACCTATTTTTTGGGGTTCACTATGAAAGTGATATATATCCTGTTACAGACTAAGTGAGATTAGAACAAATCAACAGAGCATTCTTTAATGTTTTTCATTAAATAATACCATGAAAATAACATATATTACAAGGTATACCAAATTTTAAGTGAGTCTTTTGATGAAATTGTTTTTTTAATTCACAGTTTTTTGCATGAGCGGATGATAGGCAAAGATTTTGGGGTCCACCATCCACCCACCTTATATCATGAACCGCACTATAATGAACCACATTATAACGGGTGAGGCCTGTATCATGATTAATATGCAAAACAAAAAAGTCAATTTTTACAGCAGTTACATGCATAAAGATACACTTGCAGTAAAAATAGAATGAATAAGCTAAACAACAATCAATCTTTACTATTATTATTGGATGAAGTAATTATAACACATTATTTTAATCAAACTTGACTAGTTTTTACCTTCATCTTAATTTTAGTTGTTTTTATATACAACTTTCAATTTGGGCCGCTGTTTCTACAGCAACGCATAACAGCACGGTCGGATAATAAAGAATAAGCCTTCGGTGAGAATCGAACTCACACCCTCATTGTCAGAGAGAGTCTAGTTTATGCCTAGTTGCTTTTACCAATCGGACACAAAGACTTCATGGATTACCAGAAGCTGATATACACTTTTAAACTCACTCCTTATATCCGACTCTCAGCTCTTTTGTTTTCAAGTATGAGAACTAGTAATCTTAATAAATCAATCTTTATTATTATTATTATTGAATGAAGTAATTGTAACACATTATTTTAATCAAACTTGACTTTTTTTCTTGACAATATTTACCTTAATCTTCTGTGTACTTCAGTCTAGCATTTCTTGTTGCTTAGTGAGAACACAGCCTATTATCATTAAAATGAACTTGCATACCAGATATGGTTCATCAAGTGGCTTAAACACAAATCGATGAGAAAAAATACTTAAGTAGCTGTTAGCTTCAATAAATTTTGTTTCTGAACTCTCGTTAGTTACAATAGCTGAAATACTAGGTGAATAAACAACTACACAAGGCAACATCTGTTTAACAAGATTTTTAAAAAACACCATGGTATCAGAAACTACAATACAAAATTAAAAACTGTAAATAATATGGCATCAAATCAAAGATTAGTAACCTCTATCATTCCAAACCTATTAATCTATTATTCATTGAGTTATCCAGATGAGGATTCTCATCTTTGTTGTGATCAAATGTTGGCTTGTGCACTTTCTGGCTTTCCTCATATATATATCATATCTGGTAACTTTTAGAGATTTATTAATGGAACCTTTTGTTTATTTGGGGCAGGGCTAGATAATTTTTAAAAGAAAATCCTTTTGTCATATTCAACATCCTTCCTGGAAATTGAACTAACAACCATTTCCCATAATCCTTCATATGGTGCTGCACAAATCTTTCTATGAGATGATCTTCTTTTTCCTTAAGTTTCATGAACTGCCAGGCTAGAGACAATGAGAGAATGGACCACATCATAAAAAGATTAGTGCATCTCCATCTGAAAGATTCTTAGATAAAAAAAATTGGTAAAAGAAAATGTTGTGAGTTCAATTCCAAGGAAGAATGTTGATTCAACGTCCCTAAAGTAAATATTCTCAAAAGGATCTGAATCAGAAGCTGAATCAAAGGATTTAAAATATGTACCACAATAATTTAAAATTTGTTAAGTTTATTTTACAAACACATTAATTTTTGGATTTCTAACCAAAATTAAGCTGTTTTAAAAATCATTTGCATCGATTATGTTAGGTTTGTTATCTAGATAAAAATTTTAAAACCCTAAAAATAAAAATATTCCTGAGAAGCAGGATTTGAAAAAAAACAACAAAAAAAATCAATAATTGCTCAACTAAATTGGGGAAAATGTTAGATTTTTTGGTTAAAAAAACCCACAAAACCAACATTTCCCCTACTTATTGAGGGGAGTGTGTGTACATTTCAAGTTTCTACTATGAACAGTTAGGGCTGGGCGAAGTCCAGATACATACATATAAATGTCAGAACACATGAATAACCTAAAACCAGCAACAGTGTTTAAACTGGTCTGTTGTGGGTAGCAGTGATTAATGAGTACATTTGTTTTTAACTGTGATCATTATTTAGTTTTTGTAAGGGGCATTGTTGATTATTAAAATTTAGTCAATCAGTAACTGTAAACAGCCTTTTCAAACAGTATACTACTATCTTTAGTTAGCTATATTGCATATAAACACATTTTAACAGAATTTTCTCCAATTTTCATTCTTTTTAATGGCACAAAAGTTAATAAAAATTGAATTTTAAATATAATATAGAGCCCTCCCCACCCTCATGGGGCATTTTCTTGCATTATCAACACACATGAATATAGTGGTATATAGAAGAACCATGTAAAATAAACAAATAAAATACCCCTATAACAGAAAAGTATTGCAGGAAGTTGTCAGAAACAGACCTGATACAAAATATGATTTCCAAGTGTTTGAGATAAGTTTTCTTTAGTGATAGTAAATTTTCAATTTTTTTGTAATTGTAGAAAATTTACTAAATATTACTAAAACGCACAGCCCTACCTAACTCCTAACCTTTGGAAATCATATTTCCCGCAAACCAACGTGCCTAACTTCATGAATATCTATATCTGCTTCTAATGGCGACTTACGCAATTTGCAACTGACATCTTGCAGTCTTAAATAAATATTTGACCAAAAAAAATTAGATTAATCGAATAGTTTGTCGGAAAGAAATGCAAAAAAACATTAAAGCCGTCCAATTTTTATTATTTTTTCATTTTACAGTGTAAATATTCTAAAACACCAAAATAGCTAAGTTTCAAATTTTGTATTTTTTTCTTTTGGTTGACGTTTTGAGTATTGACACTACAGTGACCAACACAGAAAAAGTCCCACACTAAGTACGAAATTTGGCACACTTAGTAGTGTTTTCACATAAAATAGAATTAGCATGTCTTTTTGGTTATAATTCATTATAATGAAACTAGAAAAATGCTTTACAATACTAAAATTTAAATAGCTTTTACATCAGTGAAATCAGGAAGTCATAGAATTACGAATCAGCTGATTAGGAGGCTCTGAGCCCGAATTCATGTTGGTCGCGAGCACTAGCAGAAACGTTTTTTAAATTTAATTGTGTCTCTAATCAATTTACACTCAAATTTGTTCTTTCGAAATTAAATCTGTAATCAATTACTGAATGGATGAATAATGCATAAACACAGATTTTGCCAAGAAAAAAGTTGCCGATAAAAAAAAGGTGTTGTCATGTTTTTTTCGAAATTCAATGAGTAAAAATAAAATAATTAAGTACATTTGGAAGTAAATTCTTCGACTTGAATGTTGTTTAGTTACTCTAACCATATTTGTTTTTCCTCACAAACTCAACGTTTTTAGTTGACAACAGCACCAATTCCAGCATAACGAAATCCAATCTTTCTGCTTAACATTGTTTTTTTAAAAAGAAAGTTAGTTAATAAAAATCGAATAGAAAAAGTATGAAGAAAGTAGTAGAAAAAAAACATTAATGACAGTGAAAATTAAAAAAAAAATTGGCGAAAAATAAACATAAATTTTAATTTTATGAAAAATGAAAAGTGTAAAATAAAAATAGCAAGTTTTAAGAAAAGTAAGAAAGCAGCAGTAGTAGTAAGAATTGTATTCACTATAAAACTAACACACATCATAGATAGATAGAGACAGGCAGAAAGAAAGTAGAGGGAAACAAGCAGTAAGATAGAACGAGAGTAGAGAGAGAGAGAGAGAGAGAGAGAGAGAGAGAAAGAAAGGTGTAGACGGGGAAACAAGCAGTAAGAGAGAGAAGGAGAAATTATCACAACTGCAGCCATTTTGTTTCCGTGTTGTGTTATGTGCGAGGAGATTTGAGGGAGGTTTTATCCGCGGTTTAACAGAACGGCCAGTCGCGACCGTCTGGAGATATCCGGAGGCCTTAAGGACCTCCGCTGGTCTCTCGTCCTACTAAATGGAACTAGAAAATATAGTTGCCAATACGGTCTATATAAAGGCTCGAGAAGGTGAGTTTAATAACCCTAGTTTAACTCCGGAAAAAAAAACCTTTAAAATCCACTTCCGTCTTTTAGTAATGTCACTTAAATCTGCCAGCAGATTGGAATCTATGCAACAAAGTTTGTTGTAGGCGTGTAACACGTTAGGTCTGTAGAAGACAGCTTGTTAAAGGAATCTTCAGGTTTTTTTTATGACCACTTGTTTTCAAAAAAAATCCTGCAAGTAATGTTAACTCTAAAGCAATGTTTCCTTTAACCTTTTTTCTTCTTTTTTTTGCTAACTAGAAATTAGAAATTTGCATTTTTGAGTTGGAGGTTTATGCAATTAAATTTTAACAAAGTGGTTTAGCAGCAGCCATCGATGTCTGCTTCCTCATCTTAATTATTCTTACTTATCTCTGTATTTTAAAGTATCCTAGAAAAATCATTTTTAAATTCGTAATGGAACTCTCGACTATAACCTATATTCAACTGAATCGTTATTAATGGCTTTATGATGCATCATTGCATATACTTTGATGGTATTTTCTGAGAAATTGCAAGCCTCTTGCACATGGAACAATGTGCGCTGCCATCTTTAAATACCCAGGATGCTTTACTGTTCCTTTTAGAAGCAGCTTTTGCCAGATTGCACTTTAATACGTCCAGTTTCATTTAAAATAACATGAAGTTTTGATTATATATAGCGTCAAGCATAACAAACTACGATATCATTTAGGCATGGAAGGTTTTACTGCAAAACTTACAAGGATGTGCTCGTTTTTTCTTCTTCTTTTGCATGTGCATTAGTTCGTCTTAGTGCTCAATAGATTTTCTGATAGAATTTAATTTAATTCTGTTGTAAACATGGTAGTATTTGAAAAATAAAACAAAGAGCCATTAGAATGTTGACAATTGTTCTTGGTAAACAGTTGTCTTTTGTCTATGGCATAACAACAGCTATTTGTGTCTGTTTTAATGTTTTCGATATTTATTCCCGATACAATCCGACGTATGAAGTAGATCTTTCATTTAAATGTGTTAAAGTTAAAATATAAAAAGACGCATCAATACTCCAAATGATTATTTTATTGTACAATGTTTTAATATTTTAATTTCCACGCTCTTTCGTTTTCCCTAAATTATCCCTTGAATAAAATCTAAAGACTGAATAATATGAGTAAAATTAAATAAATCAGAAATCCGCAGATACACAAACAGGCAATTTTGTCAAATGAGTGTAACAACTTAACAGGAGTTTGAAAATCCATTTTTTTTTTTTTTTTTTTTTTTTTTTTTTTTTTTTCGTTTTGTTTTTCAAACTTGTTTAAAAGAAAAGGAAACGAGTTTAAACATCGTTTTAGGGTGTGTTTTGTGGTTGGGGAATGTTTGTAGTTGTTTACAGGCTAGGCTGCAGCAGACCAGGAAGTACACCAATAACGGCTACATTATAATTGAAATGTTGCATGATGACAGTGACTTGAATCTTCGATCGCGGTAGAGAAAAAAATGTAATTTAAAAAAAAAATATTTTGTGAATTTGTTTCTTTGCTGCGACAACTCATGACGAACAAAGTGTTAAGTGTTTGTTAGTTGTCATTGCACTGTCGTCATTATCAACTTTACCTAAAACAGTGGAAACCACTTTTGTAATTTTATAGGTACTAAATCATTTTCCATGAGTTTAGGGTTTGTTTTTCATATAATAATAATAATAATA
>VCCN01002162.1:895630-914287 GCA_006491835.1 Architeuthis dux | reverse complement strand
TTTACAAACTTGTAATTCCGTAACATAACAAAGAAATGAATGCCTATGTTGTCTGCTTTATCCAGATTTCTGAAAAATTCTTTCGTGATTGATCACAGCATAATGTATAGAGATTGTGACAAATGTATTAATAGCATAGATAATTTTCAATTTGATTCCTGCTATGCCACATAGTCAAATTTACATCTAATTGACTATTACATATAAACAAACAACAAAAACAATTTACTGTATTAACATAAGAATCTTAACAATTGTCTACTTTTATGGGCCCGGCAAATATAAGCTACTCCTAATCATAAAATTATAAATACTTCAAACTGTTCCAAACCCTTTAATATACACTTGGTGGGTGGTATAATTTATTTCAAACATTTATTCAAGAATTAAAAAACAAAACAAACCTAACCTGGGAATCTTTTCCAAAAGAGCAGAAAACAATCTAAACACGTGTGCACTTGTTTGTTGTGTGTAAACAGTTGTTTGGGAAAAAAAACCCCTAAAAAATGCACATATTTTCTCGATTTCTTAATGGACATTTGAATACAGAATTTTCTCAGAAATTACACTATACTTTAAGTGTCTGAAACCATATTATAAGGTTTATTAAGGTATGGTTCTGAATTTTTAGTAGGTCATATTTCCCGCATCTGTAAACTAGAAATTATCAATTTTTAAAAAATTATTTCACTTTTCATTTTTATTGTATTTCACTTCTACTTGTATTAATTTTGAATGAAGTTTACCATTATGAAGTATTTGTTGTCATTTTGTTTTGTTAGTGATATGAAAGTTGATGCACATTTTTTAAATTTAAAATTAATCTTTTTTTTAAATTTTGATTCTCCATTTTTACTATACAAGATTGGTAAAGGTGACAAGATTCCAGTTGCGAATAAAACCTATTTTTCACTAAATTAAACTTTTCCTTCAAATTTCATAGTGAAAGTTCCATTTAATGTTCTTGTAAAAAAAAAAAAAAAAAAAAAAAAATATAAGTGTTACAGTATCCTATCATTTATATTAGTATCAAAATAATGTGTACATTGCCTATAATGTAACATCAACTTTTTGGGTCAAAAGCAGATTTCTGGAAATTGGAAATATGTGTTTATTTTAAAGGTGCTGTAAAAACTGACCAGCATATATTAAAAGGATGAAAGTAAATCTGAAAAATATTTGAAAGAACTTTTTAATGTTTGTTAATTGTAAATGAGTTAATTATACTTTTTGGATTTGGTATTGGCCAAAAATGAACTTTCATCTTACAAAACACATTTTATATAACATGCTCAGTTTATCAAAGTGAATTATAATTGAATCGGAAATCTTTCATGGCAAAGTGAGAAAAAATATAACATGACTAGACTCTTTCTTTGTTTTTCTTTTTTTGAGTAATATATATTGCATGCAGGGTCGCGGACGTTTTTCGGAATGGAGATGGTAGATAGGGGGATTATTGTGCACTGTTGACGTTTTTGGCAATTTTTAAACATATACAGGAAGTTTCTACAGACATATAGCTCTTCAGAGTATTTCGAATTGAGCACTTTCGTAAATAGATAAAAACATATGGGTTTAAAATAACCTACATCCACCAAGGTGACTTGGAGCATTGGTAAGATGTCAGACTGCTGGACCAGAGGTCCAGTTTCAATCCTAGCTCGAGGCACCAAGGTACTTATAGTCAGTAGCCACACTGATGAGTCGTAAGACGACGAAACAGCGCTGTATGTGGATTTGACTATATATATATATATATATATACTTGTCGTTATAATAATTATTATGATGTGGTATTTATAACAATAGTGCTCAATATTAATATAAAATAGAGCTTGTATAATATAACAATATTATTGTATATCCACGACAAAAAAGAAAAGTATAAATTAATGCTAAATCTATTTTAGATTTTTTAGATAGTCAAAAAGTTGTGATAAAAACAACTAAAAATTAGATGAAGGTAAAAACTAGTCAAAATTAATAAAAATATTGGAGAATGAAAATGTTCTATATTTAAGGCTTCAGTAATAAAAAAATTTCTAATTGAAACAAAAGTATGATTACCAAGCTTACTTTCACATTTCATATCTAATTAGGTACAGAGTTAAAATTTTAATAGTAATTATGCTATATCTTTCTATTCAAACCACTGGATATGAATTAGTATGATTCTGTAATTTCAACAAACTATTCGGATTGATCTCTAGCAATAAAAGTCTAGTCAGGTATGTATTTGAAAATATCTGTTAAAAAAACTGCCTACCTGCATGTCAATGAACAACTGTTAGAAGGATGTATGTTTGGAAATCAAAGAAAGAAAAGTGGAGAAAAAGAAATACAGTGGTACCTCTCTTAACAAGGACAATTCGTTTCACAAAACGTCTGGTTAAAGAATAATTAAACCTATGAGATTTCAGTAATTTGTTCCAAATAAAAATATTGAGACCCCTAAAACCTTAATAATAACCTTGTAAATAATGTACTAATTACTTTCTAAGTAATGTATAAATACAAATAAACATGTAAATAATGTAATAAATAAATAAAATACATATAATAAAGGCAGATTTATAGGAAACATACAGACACATTAATAACATTCACACACTGGACTTCAACTGTGCATATGTCCATCAAAGATAATGCTGTCCTCAACATGAGGGCATAGCAAGAAGCTTCAAGCAAAAAAAAAAAAAAAAAAAAGAGTTCAACATCACTTCTTCTCCAGAGTTACCAGTCTGTGGAGCAGTCTCAGTGAGAAAACAGCGACCTCCAAAAATATAAATACTTTCAAAAGTAATCTAAAAAATAATATTGGCAACAATGTTTACCTACAAATTCATTTATGAATTATCTCAAAATCTAAAATATTTTGCTGAGAGTTTGTTTTACTTGTATTCACAAAATAACAGCTGTGTATTGTAGTTCACATAAGTGACAAACCTGCAGCTATGACTGCTTTTGCTTGGGTAAAACAACTTGCAATATTTATTTACTTCTCATGAGTGGCCACCCTACATATGTGGCCAGCAGATACTTTGCCCCTGTTAATTAAAGATCTCCCAGTTTAGGGTTTATTGACTTCTAAAGTGAGTTGAATAAAAGGACTGAGTGAACAAAAGTAAGAAAGTGGCATGATTTTTTAAAAATAAATCTGTTGTGAATGTGATACTTATTTTTTTACAAGAGACAAATGCTGTAAAACGGGGGTTGCATTGTACATGAAAATAAAATATAATCAAACATTTTACCTACAGAATAGAGATTTGCATTACACCCAAATAAATATGGAAATGTATGCAAAATACTGTCAAATTTTGTGATCATAGATATTAAATATATTAATTTTTATAAATAAATTAATTTTTATTTTTGATACATAAAGAATTTGATAGTTAACAATATTTGATTAAATGAAAGTAATTAAGTTGTTTTTGTCAATATTTTAATGTTTATATTCATGCCAACCTTGAAACATTATTTATGGGAGTGACATTTTCTACTGATTTATGTGAATATAGATAGGAAAATACATAAGCAAAAAAATAGAACATATAGAACTAATTGGAATAATGTTACAGTAAGTGGTTAGAATTATAAAGCATTGATGAAGTGATTGGAGAATAAGGGTAGATAAGTTGTGCCAAAACTGTTGGGGGGGGGGGGTTGAACCGTTATATTTATTTAATGATGGATGGCTTGTTAGTGAATAAATTAACATTTTTAGCTTACATCATACATTACATTGGGTACATCATAATTAAGTGGCAATGTATGAATATTATTCAGATAAAAAATGCAACTATTAGAACCTGATATAAATAAAAGAAAGATGTATAGTGAGAAGTGTCAAAACTTTTAGCTTCAGTTATTTTATTAGCAAAAAAAGGTATAACTTACATAACATTTCTTTTTAAGATTTAAAAAGTCCTGTATTTTAATATGCATCACAATAGGAAAATAGTAGTCCCAATTTATTTTGTCCTTACATTCATATAAACTAACATAATAGTAAAATATTTGATAGTCTGTAACATTTCTAGTTCTACACTGTCTATTTAAAATGAATGCCAACAGCCAAAGTATCAGTTTTATGATGCCATAACTCTAACAATCAAATTGGATATCACCTATTCTTAATGAGATTGAATAAATGTTCTAAATTAGGCTATAGAGTGCAGTGGTTACTTTAAATAGGCATTTTCAGTAAAAATTTTCTCTCTTTACTATAATTTATTTTGTATGTGGAAGAACTCGGAGAAGCAGAAAATGTTAGTATTCAATGATTTGTTTTGAACCAGCATCGTTATTTTTTATTATCAAAATGTTTCAGCTAGAGTACTCTTTGGTTTTTATAACCTTCAGGGGTTTTTGCATGGAACTCTTTATTTCTTGCTTTTTGTCATGATTTGCCTCCTAGTGATTTGAATTCTCAACTCCTTTCTTTCTGCCAGTAAATCTTTTTGATGATACTGCACTGCTCTCTCATCAATCAGTTAGTGCTTTACATTATTGAGCCATTGAATGTTGAGTTCAATTATAAAGTTATGAAAAATTTAGGTAGATCCATAGTTGATCAAATAATTTACCTGGTGAATAATTTTTAGCAACATATAAAATCTTTTGTTTTTGCTACATTTCTACATTCTTCTTGATGCAATCTTATAGTAATGGAAAATTGCCTTAAATGGTTGAAACAATTTTTCTCCTTGAAAATTGCATTTTATCCCAAGAAAACGGTTCTATGCAAAAGATATTTCACTGAGGCTTATATCTATATTTCCAAAGAGTTCTGTGAATCTGGAAGTAAAAAGGATTTTTTGGTCCAGCCAAAAACTAACATTCATAATTTGCATGCAGAAAGCCTAAAAAGGGAATACAAGATCAAGTTGCATTTTCTTTTTATTGCGGACTGATGTGTTTTGAATAAATATGATCGTCATTTTTGAGAAATATTAAGTTTTAAATTTATGCCTAATACGGTTATTTAAAAATATTAAAGAAATTTTAACCCTAACCAAAATCCTAAACCCAAATCTACCACGTTTGGGACAGATTTAAAACAGTAAAAAAAATGTAAATTATAAAGTTGATTTATAATACTATTATTTATTCCGGCGGGGAAAACGAAACATATTTTAAAAATTCAAACATTAAAATAAAATTTGGTAATGGCAAACAGAGATTTTCCATGACACATTGTTTACATTTAAAAGATGTTACTAATGATACTACTGCTATCTCTAGCTACTGATAACACAGCTCTGTAAAAACTTAGACTTATTGTATATCGATAAGACGACACTTGAAACATCCAAAAAACACTCCCAAAAATAGGGTCGCCCTATAGCCCAGATACAAAAACAGTGACCTTTAAATTCTACTCAAAATACCACTTGATTGGTTCCATAACCTGCCCAGACGCCACCCTATAACCAATTTTTAAGATACCGGTATATTATTAGTATTACCGGTAATGTTGGGCAGCCTACCGTAGATGGTGGCTGAATCCCGAACAGGAGAAAATGAGCCAGTTTAGACTGTTGAACACCACTTTTCTGTTGATCTTGAAAGCCCTCCCCTCATTACAGACGTGTTTATTCTAAGATCCTTGCTACTAGATTGCAAATACAAAAACACTAACCTCAAATTCCCGTACAATCTTTCATAATGGTGAGGCAGCAAAGGTTGTTGGGGGTCTTCAGTCTTGAAAAAAGCTGAAGTAGTGTAAACAATTTTTATTTTGCACTAAATCCATTACTAGCTACCTACATACACTTTTAAAGCTCTTTTAAAATGTATTGCAATAATTAAATATCTTCTCTGAAGGTTTAATTTTGATTATAATTGCAAGACAGTAGCATAAAGTTAGTCTCAAGAAAAAATAATTTTGCATACTCACAGTGGGTTTCAGACCATATAACGGTTGGTTTTACATTTTTGCCAACAAAAACACTGAATGCGCCATGATTGATGAGTGTGACATCAGATAAATTGAAGTTCACCACACTAAACTCCACCACAGATGGTTTGGTAGTTTGGGGGTCGTCTTATACTACTGATATGAGCTAAAACCATGCAATTCAGACTGAAATTGTGGTCTCATCTGATCTGAAGGTTGCCTTATCCACAGAAATATATGTTAATTAAATCACAATTTCAAATTTCTGATTGTGGTTGAGATGACTGACATCTAATTGAAAGGTCCAGCGATCGAATCCTGGCTAGGATATCTTACTAATTTGTTTCTTTTCTTTTTTGTATTAAATACATTTATACTAAAAAATATAAATTTAACAGTTTAAGTAAATAAATTCCAGATTAAATATCAGTAGGCCCCATTTAGATATCCCACAGGAACTAGCTGGAAACCCATCTGATAGGGCGGGTTTTCAGCTAGTCATTATAAAAACTGGGTTATATTGCATTTAATTATTTGGTATTAGATTTAAAATAAGTCCTTAAATTATTAGCATTAACCATAAAATAGAACTAGCATTCCTAGGGAAATTATGAATCACCGCCACCCATATATGTTGTAAAAAAAGTTGGCAAAAAGGGGTGATCAATGAATAAGTTACTTCTCTCGCCTTTTGTTGGGCTGAGATCACTAAAAAAGGTCTGAATTTTCAAAAACAAGCGGGCACAAACTAGTGACCAATTTAGCATAAACTTACATTACATATTGAACCCCCACTAAAAATCTATTTTGGAGGGGAATTTTCAAAAAATAAAAACATTTTCCCTACTCCTTTTGGGGTGTGTGTGTGTGTGTGTGTGTGTGTGTGTGTGCGCGCAAAATTTCAAGTTTTACTATGAATGGTAAGGGCTGGACGAACACATAGATACATATAAATGTCAACACATGAATAACCTAAACCCAGCAACAGTGTTTAAACCAGCCTTGTGGGTAGCAGTGATTAATAGTTTACAGATTTTCATTTCATTTTAATGTATATTGACATCTATACAAAAGAGTCAAAGAAAAGGAAATTATGTTATATACATGCTGCCTATGCCATTTAATAATTTAACTTAATGAGTGCACAAAGATATGAAAGGATTCTAACTTGGTTACTATATTGGCACTGGTTCCATGTTGTCATTTGAAATTTCTCTAAAATGGCCAGTGGACATTTAATAGGCATGAGTAAGTCAGGAGTTGTTTTCTCAAGGACATTTGTTCAAGTTCACTTAATAAAATTCAGGTCACCTTCACTCAAGAGTGGACCATCCCTTCTAAGGTTAGGAGTGGATAGCTTGACCAACCTTTGTAAAGCAGATGTACTTCTAAAAGAGAACTGTTTGCTGGAGATAGCAGCCGTAGGTATTTGAATAAGCCTATTGTTGTAAAGATGAAGATGTCAACAATCCTATGAATTGAACACTTTTCCATTTTGTTAGTTCAATACATCATATATTTGTGTGCATATATATGCAAAGTTACTGTATATATTTATTGCATTTTTATCATGAAAATGTAATCTCAGAATCTATTTTATCATTCAAAGGTTTTTATATATTTTGGTCTGGTATTAAGAGTTGTTTCTGCTAGAATTGTTGAAAAGACGGAGTTAATTTGAAAGAACAGTTTTATTTTTGGAAAAAAATTGGAAATTTATTCAAATTATGAGAAATCTTTCAAAGAAAAAAATCCTAGTAAGGGCCATATTTATAATAATGATAGTATGTTTCTATAATGTTATTATACATTCATTTAATTTAAAAAAATTAAAACTGAAAAAAGCAGTTGATTTTAAATTAAAATTGAAATCGGCTGCTTTTTTCATTTTGCAGTACATTTTCCATGTATTTTTATTATTTTCACTTGCATAAAAAATAAAATATTTGAAACTTAGATTATAATTGCTTAACATCCAATTTTTAGTTTTTTCCTTTTTGCCTTTTTTGCTTATAAAACCCAGTCATGTATTAACTTGATTTCAACTGAGAAAAGTATGTTAACCAAAAATTACAACTTAATTTTGACTTTACTATGTCACACAAAATTTTGTCCAATGAATCCAATTATTTAGTTTATACGGCTTCATTTTTAAAGATTGTAAAATATTTTTGCATTCAGCACATAAAAAATATTGATTTTGTTAAGAATTCGATGCTGGAGAATAAAAATCACTCAGAAAACCAAAAGACATTCTTCATTATTACTAGTCTACAATTGTATCCAAATATGAAAGAAAAAAAATACAAAAATATTCAAACAGGCCTGGTTAGACATTCAATAGAAACCATCACATGACCAATGTCTTTTAGCAACATGCTGTGTTGGGGGTGATCAATGAATAAATTACTCCACTTGCCTTTTGTTAAGAAGATAGCAATGGATATAATATGATATTGAGGTGATTACTCAAATAGTTGAATTTTCAAATAACAAGTGTGAATGCTGCCGGACACAAACTAAGGGACCAATTTAGCATAAACTTGCATTACAAATTGAACCCCCCACTAAAAACCTACTTGGGGGAAATTTTGAAAAACAAAAACTTTTTTCTAGACATAATAAGAAGTAAAAGTTCAAATTTTCACCCCTCTAGCTGCATTGGTGTGGCCTGTATGCGTGATACATATATACATACATTGCCAGCCAGACCAACTTAAAAACTGAAGAAACCTATGTTGACGGTTTCTAATTCAGTGATGGAATATATAATTTATTTATGATTTTAAGTGTTTAATTGAAAATTTTATTTTTAATAAAGATTTTGGAAAATAATATAGTATTTGTTGTGTAAATAACTGATTGTTTCTTAATTTTATTTGTACATTTGTGGCTTTTTGTGGCTATTCTTTAGATATTATTACATAAAATATTGTCATTGTAAAGTGAGCTGACTAAGACTTTCATTAAAAATAGGTTCCATTGGTCATCTGTTTAAGTGGTATTTCCTTTAATCAGTCTTGTTGTTATAAATATGGTTGGTATACTCACTAGTCAATGCATTGGTTGGATTTGCAATGCCCAAATATGCAATATCTGTTAATAGTTCCCAAACGGAAAATTATTATAGACTTGATTACTTTGATTTAAAAAAAAAAATTTGTTAGCATAATTTCTCTATCAATGTCTTCATATGATTTAATAATGTTATTAAATGCTGGTTATGGTGGTATTGCATTTTGTAAAAAATGACTAGTTAAGGAATTAAAAAAGATTGTTGCTTTTGTTAAAGTGGATCCTGAAAGTACATGCTTATGATTGTATTTAGTGGTATTAATCTAATCAATTAATCTAATAATCAATGTCTTGAGGAAAAAAAGAGAGATTATGGTAAATGCATGATGAAAAAAGCTAGCCTTCTAGGTTAGTAACATGAAAGTTATGTCCATTCTTTTTTTAAAATAAAATTTTTTTAGTAACTCAATCTGTAATAGTGTTAGACAGTGCAAGTGCAAAAGCTTAGCCGAAACTTTCAAGCTAATTATGCATTTTGTGATAAAAGCATATAATTTGGTAAACTTATAGGCAAAGGCTTTCCCCAAAAACTTAGATATTGGGCCATCACAAATTTTCAACATGTAGAGCTTACACATTCCCTGTTGAAACAATCTTCTCTCTCAGATGACATACCACAGGAGGTAGAGGCCACAATCGAGGGGTTTATTATCCTGCTCTATGGCCGAACCAGCACATGCACAGAAATAGGAAAGGCAAGGAGGAAGCTTTCTGTGAAGAGTGCAGTCAATGCCTCCTACCAATGCTGTTCTAGAGGAACATGTTAAGAGAGCAGTGTACCAAGGAGGTCATGTGTGGGGTCAGATACTAGTGTCCACACTAGAACTACCTTCACTGTGCAGATGGGGCTTGTCAAAAACATCTGAGAGCTACTATGAACCCTTCTGAACATCATTAGATCATGTTAGACAGTGCAAGTGCAAAAAATATTCCTTAGTCTGCACAGCCCTCTGTTACTGTGAAGGGGATTGCTGAATAAACTTTCCTGTGATAGACCCTAGCATTTAGCAGTTATTGTTATCACTTATTTTGAGTCTTGAATTGTGAGAAGGAAGCTTCTGGGCAATTCTAAAGTTCCGAATTTGAATTCTGCATCATAAAAAATGTATGATTTGACACCGAGATCATCCATATCAGACTAGTCTACACAATTTTATTGCAATTACAATTCTTATACCAGTCATTGTAACAATCTTGAATTTTCGATGTATTATCCAAATGGCAATTCCCAAGGAATATGTCTGCTAAAATATTCAACTAATTATGTCCTCAATATCATATATCCATCGCTGATAAGAAAATTTATGTGAAAACAGTTGTCACTGGCAGTCATTTTTAAAATGTACTGAGATCAGTACAGTTATAACATATTTCATGTATTGGGTAACATAAAAAGTTTGGTTTATTTAATAAAACCATACTTTATTTTCAACATTACTTTAATGAATAACATATTTACCATTTTGTGCCATCTTTCAGGTAACTTCATGATTCAATCAGAACTTTTTTATCTTTCACAGCAAAGAACTGCTATAGGTGTGCTTTTGTAGTCTTCCAGGGAATTGAAATTAAGTGAATTCTATAAAGACTGGAATAAATGGTGATCAATATTTAGTGAATGAATGAAAACTTACCAGTCAGGTTGTAACAATTTTTGCCTAGTCACCAAACATATACCTCTGACATGCACAGTAGCTGTCATTCTAGCCACATGTTGCCGGTTGTAATGTTTTAGCTCATCAATGTATACACAACACTACCTTGTTTGGATGAAGACTGGCCTTTGGTACAATTAGTGGGAGTTCATTTTGCTTACCCCATAATCTCATACATTTCATGCTTGCATCACAATTTGCTTAAAAACCAGAAGATGTGATCTGATAGTTTTTTTTTCTCGCTTAACTTATAACCAAGCTGGTACAAATGATTTTTTCACACTTGATTTTGATATTTTGAGTATGTTGGCTATCTCCCGTATCATAATGATTATTCTTAAGTAGTGTCTTGATATAATTGTTATCAATCTCAACTGGTCTATCTGACCATGGAGCATCGTGAAACTTTGCAAACCACTTTTGACACATTCAATCATTCACAGTACATTCTCCCTAAACTACTAAAATCTTTTTTTGCATTTGAGTTGCATTTTTTATTTTTCTTGAAATAAAAAATCATAATATACTGAAAATGTTGCTTATTTTCTTTCATCTTCAGTGTAAGAATCAATAAACAAAAATATGCCAATTTCGATAAAATTTAATAAAAGAAATCTCTGCTTATATGACAGCTGTCACAATGCATCTTTTTGAATGAATTTAGATGAAACTAAATACTTCCAATGCCATCTAAGGACAACACAGAATGAACTTTTTGGCTAACCCAATAGATTATCTGTTTTTAATACTTTGTAGGTGACACATAATAAATGTAAATAATGAAATTTAAACTATCATTGATCATTTATACTATCAGTATCATTGCTGTAAAGAATATTCATTCCACTTTCCAATAATCTGAAACATTAAGGATAAGCAGAGAATGTCCATGAAAGATTTTTTATTGTTCATTTGCCCCATTGAGGTATTTCTCTTAATTTAAATATGAAATGTATTAAAAGAATAAATATTACAGATAAATTCTTTTAAAGATTGCCATTAAAAATCTTTTTGAATATGTCACATTACTGATAAAAGTAAAATTAAAAGATGTGATTTGCTATCATTCTCCTGATGGTGTTGCTGCTGCCAAATTATCTGCTATAATTTCTATGAATACTTTCCTCCAAAGTGACTGAATTGCTGACTTGTGTTTTTGATATGACATGCTGGGAAAACAGTTTGTGTAATTCTGCAATGAAAGTGTAACTAGCATTCCAAGAGAAATTATGAATCACTGCCACCCATATATGCTGCTTTTTACCCCGTAAATTAAGCAGTGGTGGTGGTACAGTTACCATGATGAAAATACTACCAGCATGGATTGAATTATAAATTTGATTTATAAAAAAAAAAAGGTCTGGTTAGTCACTCAATAGAAACCGTCAAGTGACCACTGTCTTTAGGAAGCATGTTGTATTGGGGGTGATCAATGAAAACACTGGAAAAAGGGGTGATTATTGAGTAAGTTATATTCTTAACATTTTGGGGCTGTGATCACTAAAAAGTCCAAATTTTCAAATAACAAGTGTGAATGCTGCTCAACACAACCTAAAGGACCAATTTGTAAATTGAACCCCCACTAAAGACCTTTTTAGGAGGGAAAAACAAACCATATACCCTACTCATTGGGGGGGGGGGGCGCCAAATCTCAAGTTTCTACTATGAATGGCTAGGTCTAGATACATATATAAATGTCAGAACACATGAATGACCTAAACCCAGCAACAGTGCTTAAACCGGTCTGCTGCGGGTACCGATGATTAAAAATGATTGAGTTCTTCAAGGAGAAAATTAACAAAACATTAGATTTTGATTACCGTAAATATTTGTGTAGAATACGCCCCCCCCCGATTTTTAAACATAAAACTTAGGGTTGCGTATTATACACGAGAACCAAATGTTACCTTTTTTTTCTCCGGCCTAGTGCATGGCTATAATCGGGACAGCATGACCGAAAGTAAGTTATCTATTGTCCAAGCTAACTAATGTGTGTCAAAGAAGTTAAATCACTAGCCAAACACTGGAGTTGTTTAAAATGTTTTATTCACATCGATATTAAGCACCATGACATCACCATTTATGTTGTCAGCGGAGTACAGTTGAGCGTCTGAAACCCAGCAATTTTTAAGAGTTAAATAATTATTTATTATTTATAATCAATTTTTTAAATTTATATTATTTATGATAATTGTCAAACACCGTTTCAAATGTAGATATATTCAATTATAAAGTTTCTTTAAACATCTAAAACCATCTTATATTTAAATTTTAAATGCAACAACCAACATAATCTAAATTTCGATTTAAGGTGTAGATGTTTACATCTAAATTGAAACACTGTAGACACCCGCCGTAAACAAGCGTAATTTTCAATATATTTTAAGTTTTTTTTCTAAATCCAGTCAGTTAATCATTAAATTAACTGATTTTCTTCGAATCAATTTTATTTTTGGAATATTTCAAATTAAACGTGTACTGTAACAGCTTAATTATTTTTCTGTTCGAAGTAATTTGTTGACAAAAATGTAAAATTTAAAACCTCTAAAAACCTGCTTTACGAATAAGTTTAATTAATCTATGCATATAACTTTAACTTAGAAATGATAAAAAAAATTGGCAGAAAATCGACACCTGATGAAAAAAAACATTTATATAAAAGTTTTATTTGCTATCTTATCAAATAACTGTCAGTCTTACTACGACGTGTTGATGTTTTTCCGATAATAAAAAAAGGAAACAAAAAACATTGACTTTGAAATTCTACTTAATAATTAATGAAAATTTGTTTTTCGTTTCTTTAGACAAAAATTTGGACTTTTTTCTTTCAATCAAAGCCAAAAAAAACCTGTGAGAACGGAATTTTAAAAATCTTAATTATGTTTTTAAAATAAAATGTTTCAAAACATAATGTAAATTATATAAAATCTTATTTTTAGTCGATACGAACCAATTAAAAAATTAAACAAAGGTTAAATTTAGCCGCTACAAATTCTAAAAGTCATTGCGTATTATACACGAGATGTTTTTCTCCAGGATTCCATAGCCTATATTTAGGGGTGCGTATTATACACCAATAATTACGGTTGTTGTCACTGTCAGATAGATGATATTGCCAATGAGTTGTTCCCCTTTCAGCAGATGTATCACTGTAGTATGAACTCACAAAACTTTCTTGCACATAATCTGCTATAATAATGCACCACGTGTATTTGTATATTTATTTTTTGTCTGTGACATCCCAAATCAAAATGAATTGGTGAAGGATTAACAATTTCATTCATTATGTTATATAAAGTCATAATAAATTTTCATAATTATATTACATGCAATAATTGGAAAAAATATATTTAAAGATTTGCATGTTTAAAACCATCTAATAATAATAATGACATAACAAAATAGAAAGCACCCAGAGAGTGCATACCTCTGCCAATGCGGGGATGTGAGGGGAAGTGATTGTGCATGGATCTTCCCAAAATTCCATTGAAATTTATTGAGAACTTTTGGAGATATCGTGTGGACAGACATGAACTTTTGGTAATATTATGTGTTGTGGACATATGACTATGACGGAAGGGAGGTAATTGTGGATGGATCCACGCCAAAATTTAATCACTTCTTCTGTAGCCTCCACAAAATTTCATTTAAATTCATTGGGAACTTTTTGAGTTATCAACAGACATGATCATATACATAAATGTATGAAAAATAACCGGAAAAATATCTTGCAATCAAAATAAGATTTCTGGATCCTCCCAAAAATGTTATCACTTCTTCAAAATGTCATTGGAATCCAATTAGTGCTTTCGGAGATATTGTGTGGAAGGAAAGACTTGATTTAATACATATACCTCTCCAAGTTCGTTGGCAGAGGTAAAAATTACTTTCATTTGCTAAACCAAACCTTAGCCCCATGTCGCACACAACATGTCTTGTAAATAATATGACTACTACTACAGCTGCTGCTGAGAGGCATCTGAGGAGGCAAAAAATTAGTTCTAATTCTACTTAAATTTTATGAAGCAGACTATGGACTGTTAGTTGAGATACTTGCCTGCTAACCTACAGGTTGGATCTTTGAATCCTAGCAAGGTTTCCAAAATTTTATGTATCTTTTTGCTTTATGTGCACACACACACTCGGACAACCAACTTTATACAGGCGTCCCCCATTATAACGCGTGTGTTTGGGTTAAAGGAAGCTAGCCAAGCGTGATAACTGTGAGTTGGGTATGGTTGATATTCAAGGGTGGATGATAGATGAAAGACGGCAAACATTGTGAGATTTCAACATATAAACAAAGGCATTCTTTAATGTTTGTTATTTATTAAATAGTACTACCAAAATAACTTTATTATTTTACTAAGTATACCAAATTTCAGTATTTAAAGACAAAATATTAACATATTTACATCAATGAGTTAACATTTTCAACCCCTAAGCTGCTGCACCTTCTGATACCATGTATCTAAGCTCCTGACGGGGGAAAATATAATAGAACTAAAAAACATTCAGAGAGTGCATACCTCTGCCAACATCATTGTGAGGAAGTAATTGATCCGTCCAAAGATTTAATCACTTCTTCCATAGCCCATTGCCCACCCTTCCACAAAATATCATTGAAATTCATTTAGAACTTTTAGAGATAGCGTGTGGAAAGATGGATGCGACTGAATACATATACCTCTCCAACTTTGTTTGCAGAGGTAAAAAAAAATGTTTTTGCCTTATTTCATTTTATTTTCACAGTTGTTTTGCTGGCATAAGTCAAATATATCTCTTAGTGTGTGTTTGTGTTAAAATATCCTGATAATGACTTAGAGAGTAGTTAAAATACTCAGAGAAAATATAAATGAAAAAATTAGGTAGCTGAGTTCTAGCTTGATTATATAGTACAATAGATGTCATTGATCCATTTGAACCAGAGGTACTGATACAATACTGAGGTCCAACGATTAAGACAAAAAAGTTATTGCCCTTGAATTATTAATTTTTTTTTTTTAAATTTTCGACGCTGGACATACACAAAAAATCCCTTAAGAAATTTTTATTTTTTAATCTCAATCTTTAATTTGATTTCCTTTTTTATTTTGAAATTTATTTAAAAAAACTTTTTTTTCAATTTACAAAAACAAAAGTTGGTGTGATTTCTCACAAGTTCTTTGACTTATCATTTATTATTTTTACCTATTTACGTTCATCTTAATAGTTTAATTGCTCTTTTATCACTTTTTTTTTACTTACGCAATCGAACATTGCGGTTTTTGGACAAAAAGTTGTGATAAAAAGCAACTAATAAAATTAAGATGAAGGTAAAAAGTAGTCATAAAAATTTAAAATAATATTGTTATTTAATTGTTTTGTATTAAAATATTTTATTTAGTTTTGTCCTCTAAATAGTCTTAAATGAAAGGAAATTTATTTGTTATGAGCTATATGAAGTTTGTTTTTACTTGCGTGGTCGAACATCACTGTTTGTGGGCATGTCTATTTTTGCAAGGGATTAATTAAGTGTATGTCCAATCACAACTTTTTTTTTTTAATTCAAGGGGAATAACTGGTTTGTCTAAATCGTTGGACCCCAGTATTGTATCTGTACTGAACCAGATTTTAAATAGACTTAAAAATGCTGATTTTTGACCCACTTGCGTTGCTCATACTGACTGATCATATTCATGACCATTTTAGATTTCTCATTTCTGTTACGTCTGTGAAATGAAGTTTAGAATTTCCAATTTTTTACAAGTTTAAAGATTCCAAATCGTGTTCAGACAGTTGACTTCCTTTGTGTTCTAACGTTGTCAACGTTTTGAACGATTCATTCTTCAGCCTTTGTCAGGTGTATAATGTGTAAGAAAAGAGGGGAAAAACCTAATGCTCTCAGTATGTTTTTTAAAACAGTAATTGATTTGGCATGCTCAAAAGAAACAATTACTGTATTTTTAGCTTGTACCACAAGATATTCTTTGTACATCACTTTTGGAGAGATGTGCAAAGATATAAAAAGGAGGATTGCTATTACCCAAAAATCTTTGGCCTTCACAATTAATGAAACTTGTCTAAAAGAAAGTTATCTCAAAAAGTATAAATTGTAGCCGTATGTTGACAGGTCTCATAGATAATTCCAGGGTGTCTAAATGCTTCGGGTGTATAGTTGCAACGTTGAGTGAATTGAGAGGTTTTTTATAATATAAGATGCTTTATAATTGACTGTGAATTGGTTGTATATGTTGTCTATTTAAAATACCATGGCAAATGAGCCAAAATGTGAAGAAAGAAATCCATGACAATCATCTATTGTAATCGATTATTATTATAAATTAACATTTTTGATCAAGCAAATAGATAAGTGAAACAAAATCAAAGCTGTTCATTCTTTAACAACTTACATTCTATGAAGTGTAGTTAATCTCATTTATATCTATTCTTGGACCCAATTTAATCAATCCAAACTGTTCATTTTACTGTACAATTCAAAATCTGTCCTATTGTACATGAAAATTACTTTTAGACACAGAATAACAAAGATTTTAATTCAGCAATTCGGGTCATTTAAATGTTATCTCTTTTTTACTATTCTAGATAAGATGTAACAAATGTAAATTTAATAGGTGGCCTAACCTATACAATGGGCTAAGGGCTAGGGCTGCATTTCACAAAAACAAGCATGTATAGGTTAGGCCAACTGTTGGAATATTTCTATATTATTTGGAATGCACCTTTCGAGTCAGACAGTCTTGGAAGGGGGGAATGACAATATGAAATATGGCGAAAAGTGTGCATTTAGGTAAAAAAGGTTGAGAACCACTGTCGGAGATTAGCCATACAGGCAGAATTGGTGAACCCTTTTTGCCATATTTCAGAATGTCATCCCGCCCCCTTCCAAGATTGACTAGAAAGGTGCATTCCAAATAATATGCGTATAATATCGAAATATTCCAACCGTTTGAATCTGCCAATTTGTCGTCTCAATTTCCCCCCAATCTTAAAATCCCCCTCCCAATTTGAGAAACTCTGGCATTATCTGTATGTCATTAAATTATTCTGTAAGCATTGAGAAAATTATTGATCTAATTGTTTTATTTTATATTTTTATTGCATAACATTTATTTTCTTAAATTCAGGTGGTGGTGGCAAGAGGAAAGGAAAAAGCAGAAAATGGAAAGAAATTTTACAATTCCCACATATATCACAATGTTTGGACATAAAAAACAAAATTTGTAAGTTTATTTTGCTCTTTTATTTGTTTATTGTCAATTGTGTTATTTTTGGAAAAATTTTGTGTCAATCTAACAAAGATTTTAAAAAAAAAGTATCTACACAGCCTAATGTTATTATTTTTTTAAAAATTTCTGTTCAAAATAAGAAAATGATCCATTACTAAAATTAAGGACAATCTTACAAATTTTGTAGAAGACATATGTATCCTCTAAATATTTTTGAAATAAGAATAAAATAAACTTCTTTTTGATGAGCGAGCAGTTCATGTTTGAAAGTAAAGGTAATTAATGAATTTGTTTTATTTTTAAAAGCATACCATGCTCCTCTGTTTTCAGTAAAGGTAAATTGATGTTATGACTGTAAGGGGACATGTGAGCATTGTTAGGCTGGTTATAAATACATTTTATAATATGAGCTTGCATGTTCTGATCAGAAAATTGTATGTTTGTGCATGTGTGACTGGGAGGAGTGTGTTTTTCCATCCTTATCTTTGTTTTCTTCACAATGATTTGGCTATTCTGTTTTGTGGCTTTCTTCAAGTAAGATTTGGCCCAGTGTAGAGTCAATCAATTCTGTTTATAATCCAGTCTATGGTCTAAATCCTGTTATTCTAGTTGCTTCTTACTGACTCAGTCTTGCTGTAGCTGTCAGTTCCAGTTTCTTTCTTTTTGAAGCTTAATGTTCATCACTAAGTTCATTCTGAAGACTTTGTCCCTTTCTTTGTGTGAGCTTTTGTTTACTTTCTCTTTCAACCATGTTGGATTGTATTGTTTTGGGATTATTTCATCTTGCTGT
>VCCN01002162.1:880644-894936 GCA_006491835.1 Architeuthis dux | reverse complement strand
ATGCTGAAAATGCTAATTCAATCAAATAGATGGTAACAAATGATAGAGCTGCCATAACTTACTCAGACAGTATTGATAACTCGGCTTTAGCTTTCAAGTTTTTAAAATTTGAGTTTGAGATTTGAATTCATACAAAAGCTATGCAATTTTTCTTGAGCTTTCAATGACAGATTTTTCACATGCTCCATATCTGTGATAAATGGTTTTTAGATTCTATCTAATTGATTGTCTAATTCCACTAGGAAATATTTTGCAAAATGACCAATTATTATCTGCTTAATCAAAATAAAACAAATCATGTTCAAGAATAAAAGCATCTGTATATTAAAACATTTCAAATGAGTCATTTTTCATGAATGCTTGAAATTTAGATTTAAGTGTAAAAAAAAAAAAGTTCTACCCTTGCAGAGCTATATTAAATTTAACCATCATTAAATTTTGACTAGTATTTCTTTCATCTTAATTTTAGTTGCTTTTCATTGCAACTACTCATCAGTCTATGGCAGTGAGTAAACAGTGCAGATCGGAAATGATCATCTTGATCATTTCCTATCTGCGCTGTTTACTCACTTTATCTAAATTATCTTAATTTAGATAAAAGAAATACTAGTAAAAAAATAGATAATTGCAGACAATGCTTCATCTAATAAAAAATAAATCAAGATAATATTACGTATTAAGTTTTGTTTAGTTCTTCAAATATATCTGACAAATAGTATCATTTCCATAGACATTGGGGGAAAATTCAGCAAAATCAGAGTTATTTTCAGACAAAAATATCATTACTTCATTTTTTAACTCCAGTAGCCATCTCAAAGCTTTGACACTTCTGTATTCAGTAAAAGTTTGCTGAAATTGAATTCTGTTTTGTTAGATTTGCAAAGGGGTGACCATTAAGTGCATGACTTTTTAATAAAGCTAATAACTTTAACCACATCTTGTAACACATTCAGATCTGAAGAAATTTTCTTAGCTACTAATGTCATTTGATAAATCATGCATTCATTGAGTGAAAGTAGTAGGTGCGTTGTTTGCAGATTTAACTTTAACTTGAAATTAAACTTTTCTTGTCATTGCTGCTACACAGTTGATACATTTTCCAAGACAGATTCTATTGCAGATATACTTCCTTGAAAAATTCATCCCCCTTTAGAAAAATGTCTTCACCTGTTCTATGTCCATCAAACAACTGACAGAACAGTAAGTCTTCATAGACGTTGTTATTGTAACAATACCTGACATATACCAATATTTGTCAAGTTTGTAATGTCATTCAATTCATCCAAATTAATTGAAAATTTAGAGCTTTCTTTAATTCTTCCAATAAGTTGCTGAATATGGTCATTGCTAACTTCTAAAATTCATCTAAACACAGTATCATTTGACTGAAATCTTTCTTATTTCATCCAGATATATTTTCCATGAATAATTTCTGTCATTTTAATTGCAACTGGTAACACAACTCTTCACCAATAGTGTATTGTTTGTTAGGTTTGGCAATTAATTATGCAGCTTCATAACATGTTCTTATGCACTGGTTTATGAAAAGTACTTGTTTTTCAATAGATTGCTTTTGTTCATTCAAAGATTTCAATAGCTTTAAAAAAAGCAAAACTCTAAAGGCTTACTGGCATAGGAAGGATGTCTCGTTTCAAAATGTCTTTTCGATTTTGCAGGCTTCATACTTTCACTTGCTAAACATTCATTATAAATTAAGCTGATGGGTCAGTGTTCATTATTTTTGAGAATGAAAGTAGATCCATATTGCAAAAAATATTCATTGTACACTCTCCTTTTTGCACACGAATGCATAATATCTGCAGTTTTACCTAGTTGCAAATTTGTTGGATGATCCAATACTGCAGGATCTATAGTTTCTAGCATTATTATCAGCAAACGTTTGAAGCAGCAGGGTTGCCAAAATGTTTTGTTTTTTTTTTGTTTTTTTTTTTTTAAATTAACAAATTCAATGCCAAACAAATTTTAAAGCTAAAATCAAATTAAATCTATTACTGATAACCTTTTTATTGTTGCAAAACAGCAACAGTTGTAATTATAGAATGAATGACTCAGTAATGACATAATTTGTGAAAGCTGCCAATAATAAATAATGATTGCGTTGGTGTTTATTATGAAAAAAATATTTTTTTAAAATAAATTACAAAAACATAAAGCTCAAATTGTTTTGTTTTTTTTTTTTTTTTTTAAAGAAAAGTTTAGTGAATAGGATTGAGCCATTTTATTATAGCTCCAAAAAGAATGTATTAAAACTCATTAGTTAATTAATTAAAAAAGAAAATGTAATTCAAATGTTTCTGTGACTCCAAATAATCTTTATGCAACCCTCTGAGAGGTTGCGACCCTTTGTTTGGGAAGCCCTGACGTATACCACAGACTAAACTACAAGCAGAACTGATCCACCATAGACTCTGCACTGGACCAAATTTCATCTGAAGAAAGCCAAAGAATGAACTGGTCAAAACATGGAAAACTATCATTCCAAGGGAAATTATGAATTGCCGCCATCCATATATGCTGTGTTGGGGGTGATCAATTAAAAAGTTGGATAATGGGGTGATCAATGAATAAGTTACTTCTCTCGCCTTTTGTTGGGCTGTGATCACTAAAAAAGGTCCAAATTTTCAAAAAACAAGTGGGCACAAACTAGTGACCAATTTCTAAAAACCTATTTAGGTGGGAATTTAAAAAAAACTAAAAAACATTTTCCCTACTTATTGAGGTGCGTGCGCACACATGTGCAAAATTTCTACTATGAATGGTTAGGGCGGTGCAAAGTCTGGATACATATAAATGTCAGAACACATGAATAACCTAAACCTAGCAATAAACCAGTGTTGTGGGTAGCAGTGATTAAAAATGAGTTGGTTGCATCAGTACTGAGAATTTTTTTAATAAACATTGTATTAACTGAATGCAGGGCTCTGGAGTTGCAGGGTGTTAGCCAGGAATTTGATTTCCTGACCATTTTTATATTATTGGAAAGTTTCCAGAGGTCCGCAATTTTGTACATACAGCTTAATTGGGAAATTAGAATTAGGTTGGGAAAGAGCCGTTAAACAGCTAGTGAGAAAGTCAGTATACAAAATCTCTGAATCCTCAATTTCTGGTACCTTCGACTCCGGTCAAGATTAGATTTTACAAAATTATGTAAAAATATTTTCCCCATGTATGAACAACTTTGACTGAATTCTGACCTTTGTTTCTTCCGGAAATCTTTTGTTTTTGAGAAAAAGTAACTTTTATAGGGGGAGCGAGTGAATTGGCTCTAAAATGGGTGATCGATTTACAATGTACATACAATGTAAAACTGGACTTTGCACACCTCCTTGCAGCACAAATGTTCAATTTACAATGCGAATATCTGCTAAATAGAAACAGCTTATATGAATTATCTCCCCTTTGGATTGAAAGATGCTGCAAAAACAAAAATTAAAATTTTAAAATTTTAATTCTTGTAAAATTTAAAATTGAGGTTGGGGTTGATGGTCTTAAAGTAACTGGAAGATTTTAAAATTTTAATTCTTTTATTAATTTTAAATTGTTTAGGGTAAAAATATTAGTATTATGTTTCCATTTATCTATATTTTGCATTTGCAAAAAGGTGGCCACAAAGTCAGTATCCAGTTTAGCAGATATTTACATTGTAAATTGAACATCGGGTGTCACAAAGAGGGACACTATGTCAGTCCAGTTTTACATTGTATATACATTGTAAATCGATCACCCAATTTAGAGCCAATTCACTTGCTCCCCCTATAAAAGTTCCTTTTTCTCAAAAACGAAATTTCCGGAAGAACTGAAGATCATTGTCTAAACAGTTTATACTGCATACAAAAAATATTTTGTCATAATTTTTTACGTAATTTTGTAAAACAGAATCTTAACCCGCCTCCTCTATTTGTAATTAGACTAATTATATATTAGAAACTGTCAACCTAGAATGTCACCAAAAATGTCAACATAGGTGTCTTCAGTTTTTAATCAAGTCTGGCTGACTATCATGCATACAGGCCATATCAATGGAGCTAGAGGACTGAAAATTTAAACATTCACTCCTTATTATGTCTGCAAATAATAACTTTTTTTTCTTCCTTTCTCTTTTTAACACCACCCCCTCTATTAGGTTTTTAGTGGCGATTTCAATTTGCAATGTAAGTTTATGCTAAATGGGTTCCTTAGTTTGTGTTTGGCAGTATTCACACTTGGACTATAAATTTCCCATAATGAAAAAGTTTTATGTTTTGGTTTTACTCCATTGCTTTCCGAGTCTGCTAATGTTGTTAAAAACTTCTTTAAAGTGTAGAGAAGAAAAGAAAGGAAAAAAGTAGTGATTTTACAAAAGCAGCCCCTTTATATTCTTTAAAACAAATCTATATGACAATTCCATAATGACATGAATCGAGCTGAAAAGTTTTTAAAAATTGCTCTTTTAGGAGGGAAAATAGATGTTTATTTTCACATTTAAATAATATGATCTCTTGTGTGACACATCCATTAGTTAAAAATACTAAAAACAGTGTTTTGGTAAACCAACATACATTTTAGCTGCTCATCTAAAAAGTAAAATCCTACTTTACTACCTCCTCAATATGACCAACTTCCACTTTAAACACTTTAGCATCCTTCAGACATGTAAGTATATGAGATAAACATCTGGAAAACTAAAAAATATTATTGTATGATTTGAAAATAAAACACTGAAAAGCAAACCCATATGTATTGTATGTATATTTTTTAAGTTTTTGATGACATTTTTGGTTTAATTACAGGATAATTACAATAAGTTGTGAATTAAAAAAAAAAAAAAAAAAAAAAAATACAAATTTTACCATTAGCAGCTAGCAACACGTGTGTTTTATTCGTCCAGAACCATGTACTTATACTCAAGTCAATAAATATTGACTTGAGTATAAGCTGAATTTCTGATTTTAGGCCTTGTTTTTCATTAAAAAAAATTTTTTTAAATTTGTCTTACATCCAAGTATATACGGTAGGAGTCTGTACATTGTTTTCCGACTCTGACTTCAGTAACTCAAAATTGCTTCCAACTCTGACTCCACAGCCCTGGCTGAATGTATCTATATAGCTACGGTTAATTGATTTATTTTGTCCCACTTACAACATACAGATTTCTTTCTCACATATTTCTTCTTTTATTATGTATATATCTCATCAATTTCTCTCTTGTATATTCACCTACTACAAATTTTGTGACCTTCACCTGGCAAACTTAAGGGCTTGTGACTTGATATTCTTCCATACTCTTCATCTTGTTTGTACACTTGCGTACACTCTCTCACAATGACACTCTCAATCACACATGAAATTCTTGTTTGCGTAATGCATCAGAAGAAACAAAAGTATTTAATTAAAGTAGGAAATTACAGAATACTTTGTGATGCATTAAAAAAAAAAATCAACACATTTATGAACCTTTGATTCAATTCCTGTAAAATATAAATAAGTATACTGTTAATGTTCCATCGTGGCTGTATCTTTCAATTTTATTTACATTATTTAAATTTAGAAGTTTTCTTATTTATTATCGATTTTTCTCAGGTGAGAAAATGTTTCATACTATGCAGCTGATTTTTTTAGTTTCATTTTTGATATGAGTAAGTAGATACAATCTACATTGAATTTTACATTTAACATATTAAACTCTGTATTATTCAACAATGATCTGCATAGCTTACACACATTACCATACATTACCTTACTTATGTTTACCACAAGCATGCTTTACAATCCAATATCAATTTTCTCCTTGCTGAGGTTTCCAGAATTCTAAATGCTTATTGCTGGATGGACTGTATTACAACTGTCTTTTATCATTACTAACTGAAAACCCTCCCTATAGTTGGGTTTTCCAGCCTTGGGGCCTTTGGTCCTACTGAGAGGTCAAAACTGATTTTTCACGTTTACCTTGTTTCTATAACACTGGCTACAATGCACCATTTTTGCTACTTAGAGGTCAGATACAGACAAATGGAATTGGACTTTTAGTATTATTTAGATGGATAGATAAATGGAAATCAGTTCATTATTATTGGAGAGAGCGTGAACGCAGACCCCACACTAAAGCAAGATTTTTTAAAAAGACTAATATGCAAAAAACATGCTCCAGGGCCCTTTAGAAACCACAGAAAATGTGGTTGCCACAGCTCTGGCTGTTTTGTTTTGCTAAAAAAAGAAAGACGGTCATTTGGCAAATTAAAGTAATAGTAAGTTTTTCAGATAAGCGTGAACGTAGCCAAACAAAAAATAAGGGACAATTTAGCACAAACTTGCATTGTAAATTGAACCCACCACTAAAGACCTGCTCCAGGGTCTGTCCTAACAGTGACTAAAAGAATTTGGTGGCCATCGCCATGGGTGTGGCTGTTCTTGAATTTTGCAAACACAGGCATCAGACAGACATTCGGTGAAGTAAGATGATGAAGGTGGAAAATAAGATATATCATCTACACAGTGATAGGCCAAATATCATTATACAATTCTGTTAGTAATTTTAAATGATATTTCCACTAAATTAAATCTAGATTAAAAAAATGATATTTTAAATTAACTAAAATTTAACTTAGTTACACAGGTCGCCAAATGGGAGAAGGGCTTAATAAGTTAAGAAAGATTGTTACGCCCATATCTTAGGAAGTTGGGAAAAACCTGCCTGACTTGCAAAAAAAACCTCAAACACCTTTCATTTGCATTGGTGTTAAATATACAACCCCGTCACATAGTAGGTTACTGTTAATTAGTAAGATGGATATCTGTCCTATGGACGGATTATTCAACTATAATATATGATGAATGGTTTTCTGTTTGTTTCTCTCCACTTAGTTTTGGTTACATGTCTACATCAGGATTAATAATAATATATTGTATACATGTTCTCTCTATTATTCCAATTTTAGCATATGTACTGCAAGATGTGACACAAGGTCGGTTTAATGTGGGTCCTGAATATGAGAAGTTAAAAAAAAATATTATTATTAGCTGTTCCCGTTTATAATATTTTTTTGTATGCTTTCAATATAAATAAATTTTCTTAAAAACACAGGTTAAATTCTTTGACTTTGAAGTGGTATTGTGTTTTTTACACCGCTTTTTTTAAAGTGTAGAAACAAGTTTCAACCACCAATGTTAATGTTCTAGAATCTTTCTTCTTCTTAATAACACAAAGGTTATTACACTAAAATATACATGGTTAGTAGTTTAGGGTATTTTATCAATATGTTGTTGCTCCGAACGATAAAACTCATAAAAATTTATATCAAAAGTATAAACTGACTGTCATATACTGACAAAATGTGTAAAATTCCGGTCGAAATAACAAAAAAAAAAACAAACAAAATCTCTAGTACAAATTCGGTATTAGTTTTATGAGCACTGGAGCCGCAACCCGGGTCATGACGTCAGACTTTCTATACCGAGCCTCAGTAAGACCTCATCAGCTACGGTATTGCACCAACGCAAAGCTACTGCAGAATATACTGCAAGTAGATTTGTTGCATGCCATCATTACCTACATGTAATCGACATGTTGCTCAGGGTAGCTCATTTTCATATATTTTATATAAAATGCAGAATAATTAATTACAGGTTTCAGAAATACCAAGATTAAACATGATTTATCATACAGCTGACTATTATTAACTAATATTTATCTGCAATCTGTTACTCGAGTGAATTAATCAAATATTGTCAACAAAGAAATTATCATTTACCCACAAAATACAAAGCCAACATAAGAAGGTAGGAAACCTCAATTTATCAGCAGCAGTTTCAGCTACATCCTTACATAAAGTTCATTAGTGATAAAGATATATAGATGATACTGTATTCATCATAGTCTGTCAACTATTATGATAGTTTGTATCGCCAATGGTTTTGGATTAATAGCAAAACAGGTAATCCAGGTACGTGCTTTATTCTCTACGGCATAGCCATGTTCTTACAATACAGGAAGTAGTTTATAGTAGCATTCAATGGATAGGTGACACAAAGATAGCATCAGTTACACATGTAACAAATCTACTTTCTAATACATCTCCCTCCCTTAAAGTAAGCTGAAACTAGTTTACAAAATCAATACAAATCTAGAGCATTCTTATATCTAGTATTGTAAAAATCAAATTGTGAGAAGAATACTGTTTTAGTATTTATGAAGTGTGTTGTGAATAAGAACAAAATCTTTACCATAAATAATGGCTTTATTCAACTTGAAATAAGATGTACAAAAATTATACAATCAGTGTTAGTGCTTATATCCGTAGAGTGGACCTACTGGATTATTCCATAACTTCCACCTAGGGGAGACAGTTTAGTAAAGTTCAACTAAAGCATTGGATCTCCCAGTATAATTATTAAGTAATATATACAACACTCACTCCGGCTCATTAATTTCATAACCTATAGCGTTGAGGAGCCCAACTTTTCCACTGGGAATGACGAGGCAGTGGTTCATCCAAGCTTGACCAAAACTTGATCTTATAGGGGAGGAGGGTGAAGAGTTGAAATTGTTTTGTCTATCAGCAGTGTTATTTTGGGTTGCTGGAAATGTAGATTCTCCGGAAGGAATTTCTTTAGTCGATGTCTTTTCCCCATTCACTTCACCTATTGGCATTTGTGACAGACAAGGAGCCAAGTCACGTAGTGACACTGTTGACTCTCAGCTATCATCATATCTGATGTGTGCATAGGTATGGTTCACATCCAATAATTCCACTTCTTGCACCTGTGGATCATTTTTAGTGTCTCTTATGAACTGGCGTCGAAAAACTGGTCCTGGTTTTAATAGCCAGGATGGAAGGGACACTCCGATTGATGACTGTCAAGAAAATGAGAAGAATCTCTTGTGAGGAGTTGTGTTTGTAGCAGTTAATTGTATAGACTTGATGCTGTGCAGAGTTTGAGGTAGCACCAACTCCCAATGTGATTCAGGTAGGTTTTGTGATTTCAGGGCAAGGTAAATAGATTTCCAAATGATCCCATTGTATTGTTCGACTTGTGCATTGCCTTGTGGATGGTAAGGGGTTGTCTTGCTGGAGGCAACTCCATGCAGCAAGAGGTATTCCTGCATATCACAAGTTAAAAAGCCTAAACCTCTGCCCGATAGGATATAATTAGGTGCCCCACATAAAGAGAATATTGATTCCAAACATTGAATGACTTGGATGATGTCTCTTTGATGTCTTGGATGACATGTCTTTACATGGAATTGCAAATGGGAACTGCGAGAATTCATCTACTGCTACAAACAGGTATTTATTTTGCAGTGAACCATTGAAATCCAGACTTAAGAGCACATGAGGCAAACTGTGGTTTTAGTTCCGCACATGCTCAACAAGATGAGCACATTTCCTTCACCTGGTCTGTAGAGAAGGGCATGTTTTTAGCTCTCACATAGTGCAAGACTCCTGGGTGACACAAGCCAACATACAATTTTTTGAGAGATGGTGAAAAGTTAGCATTACAGTAGGCTTAGCTCAGAGTATCGGCTACAATATTTTAGCATCCCGGGTGATAACGAATATCATAACAGAAATTAGCCAACTCTAACTGCCAACTCTGGATTATATCGTTTTTAATTTTGGACCTTTTGCGATTGTCCATCATGAAGGCTACGGATCTTTGATCTGTCACGATTGGCCAGACAGAAAATGATATCATTTCCTCGCAGCCTCAATCGCTGTGGTAGCCTCTTTCTCAATAGTAGGGTAATGAATTTTGTGTCGATTCAGGGTCCATGACATGAATGCAACAGGTTGCCCAGACTGATTCAATGTAGCCAAAACGGCAACATTCAAGGTATCACACTCTATTACATATGGCGTAGAGTTGTCAGGACAGTGTAATGCATCATTCATAAGCAGCTGCTTTAAACTGTTGAATGCTTCACAAGCATCAGTATTGAGCGGAAAACTCTCTGCTTTTATTAGGTGTTGGGCACAATCTGAGAAATGGGGAATCCACTTTGCATAATAAGCAAACATGCCCAAAATTTGCTTCAGAACCACTGTTTTTGTAGGTATCTCAAGATCGGGAAGAAGCTGCAACCTAGATTTCTCTGGCCAAATTAATCCATCACTGTCTTCATAAACAAGTACAGATATTCTTTTGACTTTAAAGTGATATGTGGTCGTTGAGCAGGTTCGAAGCATAATTTCACACATTTATCATGTTCTTCTCGGCCTCTTCCTGCAATGTTAATGTTATCAAGATATGGAAACATATTAAGGTTTTTCTCATCAACACGTTTGTTGATAGCACGCTGAAAGGTTGCCACACCATTAGCGACGCCAAATGCTATCTCTGTGAATTGATATAAGCGTCCATTAGCCTCAAAAGCAGTGAATGGTTTGTCGTCATCACACAGCGATTCTTGGTAATAGGCACTCTTTAAATTGATTGTTGAAAACAACCGATAGCTTGCCAGATCATTGGCAATGGTTGCGATCCTTGGCAAAGGGTTAGTGTCAAGCTCGGTATAACAATTGACTGTGTTAGAGTAGTCAACACACATCAGCTTTTTATGACGATCAAGTTTCTCCTTCACAATTATGACCTGTGCTTGCCAGGGAGATGAACTTGGCTCGATAACACCATCTGCCAACAAGTGCTCAACTTCTTGAAAGGACCTGCTGATCTGCAACACTATATGCACAAGATCTACTTTCTATCGGCCTCACATTTGGACTCATGCTAGTAAATAATCGTGGCACAGCTAAAGTTGATGCAGTCAAGCCACAAATTTTACTCTCAGGACCACTAATCCTTAGCTCCTGTTCAGGTCCACCATACAAAATGGTAATGGCAGTATGTTGTTTTTGAAAGTCCAGTTCAAGAATGTCTCCACAGAGGTTTTCCATTATTTCAAAACAAGTGTTCTTATACAGCTTGTTGTTTAATACTATGTTGGCATGACATATCCCTTTTTAATGAACTTGGCAAGTCACATTTAGAGGTCATAGCTAATGTAAACACATCGTACACCAGGCTTAATCCTTAGCCTTAGTTTCCGTGCTAGTTTGTAGTCCATGAAACTACCAGAACTAGCTGAATCAATTAGGGCTGAGGCAGTATAGCCCTTTATTAACACAGGAATGGTGGAAGATGACAATCAAAGTTCCACCCCTGACTAGCAGCAACTGCGATTTTATGTTTTTGCTTAGACTGACATACTTGTGCCCAATGTCCTGTTTGGCCACAGGAGGCACACTTGCTTTTTCAAGCGTTAATGTAGACTGCCGCCACAAAACCAGCACTGCCTCTTTATAGCAGAACTGCTATTAGAAACAGTGTCACTTTCTAATGCAGCGCTGTTATCAATAATAGTGTCATTTCCAATAGGTAGAGCAGCACTTACCTGAGTGGCTGCCCAAGCATAGTTCTGCATTGAGCATGCTCAAGTGACCTAGCAGTTTCACAAGCCTGGCTTTAAAGTAATTGCTGACGTATGGCTGCAGATTGAATTCCATTTATAAAAGTGTCCCGAGCCAAATCCTGGCGGTATTGTTCGGCAGTGATGTCCACAAGCTGACAGTCCTTACTTAATTTATGTAGTCCTTGAAGATATTCGTTGATAGTTTTGGTCGTCAATTGCTGTCTTGTAGCAAGAAGGTAGTGAACAAAAACAGTATTTTTCTTCTTAATGTAAGACTTATCTAGGACCTCAATGGCAGTTTTGTACATAGCACAATCCACAACGAGTCCGTACACTGAAGCAGAGATGTACTTGGTTAGGTGCGTTGTCGCTGTACTCATCAATAAAATTATCAAAAGTTACTTTCCAGTCAGAGGTATTTGATTCAATGTTCAATCTGTCTGGACATAGTATACACTTCATCTTGGTAATCTCTTGGTAAGTCAAGTTGAATAAATTGTTGTGAATAAGAACAAAATCGTTACCATAAATAATGGCTTTATTCAACTTGAAATTGCTACAATCCCCACAACTATAGTCGTGAAGGTGTCAGGGCGAGCCCAACCCTCTCCTTTTAGTGAAATGGGGAGGTGCTTCCCCGGGGCTTACTGATCCCCCCGAGATGGGGCACAGTAATTTTTTGAGGCCACAGGACAAATCCTAGGCCTCTGTACTTAGCAATAGTGTGTCAAAGTGCCGACGTCATGCCCCGGTTCTGGCTCCAGTTCTCATAAAACTATTACTGAATTTGCACTACAGAGATTTTGCATGTTTGTTTTTTTTTTTTGTTTTTTTTGTTATTTTGACTGGAATTATGCTTAATAAGAAATTTGAGTTTTAGTGATTTTTATCAATTTTTTTTTTTCTACCCAGAAGTTGCATACGCTGGCAAAATGACTGTTCCTGTTCTCACATTTGGAACAAATTTTGCCTCTTGGGACAATCTCCTCAGTTGTGACCATTACTGCAAAATCTGCAATTTAAAAAATAATCTCTACCACCTTTTGAGTCTATTATGTGAGCACTGGCCTTGTCATCCTGTGGAATATGGATCACCTCTACCTGCTTCAAAGTTGTTGTCTCTGTCTCTACAATGCGTAGGGGATCCACGATAGTGAGATCCCTCCCCTCTTTGAGTAAATATCTTTGGGTCAACTTGAAATGTATCCCAAATATAAACAAATCTACTGGGATTGTTTCTTCAACTATAGGGTTGTACTGGAATTGTTTCTATTGTCTGACGCAGTTTTTGGAGAAAGGCATGGACAGATTGATTGGCCTTTTGCCGGCATTGCAAAAGTTGAGACATGAAAATCCGACCTTCGGTCTAACATAAGCTTTCAACTGCTCAATGTAATTTTTTATATCTTTTGCCTCCTCTCTTTGAAAGATGAATATATCACTTATTTCTTGGCCTTCTTCACCCGTCCAAATAAGGAAATAGTTTATCTTCACGTCAGCACCGACAACACAGAGTTTAACCTGACGCAAAAACTTGTCCGCTTCCTTAGCTAAATTAGGACTGTCAATTTATGGTCAGTGGTGGTAAATCACAGGTTGCCATGGCAATAAAAATGGAGAATTTGACAAGGAACAGTTGTAGTTTGTCTTACCTTGACTGTTAATGGGTAAGCATGTGGGTTCCTTTGATGCGTGAAGAGTCGATTAAACTTGACAAAAAATATTGTAGACCATGATTTTTCAACAAATAAATACTTTGTTTCTGTTCATCATGCCTGTCTCCTCATTCTGACACCATGGCTTTGGATGGCTTGTATCGCCAATGGCTTTGGATTAATAACAAAACAGGTAATCCTGGTACTGCGTGTTTTATTCACTACAGTGTAGCCATGTTGTTACAATACAGGAAGCGGTTTATAGGAGCATTCAATGGATAGGTGACACAAAGGGAGCGGTCATTTACAGATGTAACGAATCTACTTGCTAACACAAGAGTAACAACATATTCAATCATCATACTCTCCAGCCTTCTTCAGGTATCTGTTGTATTTTGAAACCAAACCCTTTATTCAATCCATGAGGGTAAAATATTTTCATTCCACCATCCATGCCAGGAAATATCTTGTATCAATTAATTCTTCCTCGTGATATTTTCAAATTTTCAAATAGTTCTTTGAAAATCTTGCATAAATTCATATAAATATTTTTCTTTATAATAGAAATCTGAAATGTAATTTAGCAAATGAAACTGAAATCCTGCCAAATAGTATTTTATTTTCTATAGTTTTGAGAAGGGTCATTAACATTCAAATAGATCTGTGGATGATTGAACTCCTTCTTGTTGTTTGTGTTATTAACAGAATGTTTCGGCCGATCCATTCTTCGGCCTTATTCAGGTGTAATATCCAAATGTGATGGTGGTAAACAGAAGTGTTAACAACACAAACAAGAAGTTCAATCGTCTAAAGAACTATTTGAAAGTATATTATTTATTATACAATTTTAAAATTTCCAATGTCAACTAATTATTTCTTCCATGATTTGTTTTTAAAATATTTTAAATAGTTCAGTTTCCTAAGTAATTAACTGTATAAAGTATAACATTATGAGAGTTATTTACATTAGAAAAAAAGCTTCTTCTCTAAAGTTTATTACAGAGGGGTCTTTTAATAGATAGATAAATTTAGTTTGTGATGAAGTAAATATAAGAAATCTTCTCAAAATCCAGTAATCCAAAAATTAATTTTCATGGATTTTAAAACATTGGCTTAATGAATATAAAAATTTCCACTTGATTTTTATTATGACATCTTTTTCAAACACCAATATCTCCAGTTCTATATATTGTATACAATTTTTATATAAGAATCTTCTTTTTTTTTTTC
>VCCN01002162.1:853200-880634 GCA_006491835.1 Architeuthis dux | reverse complement strand
TTTTTTTTTTTTTACTGCATAAAGTTTATGAAATTCAAAATTTACTTTTATATACAATGTGAAACTTTTTCTCATGAGGGTCATCTCATGCCATTTTCTTACTGAATACTTGATAAAAAAATATATAACATTAAAATCAGTTTGCTTACTAAAATGTAATTTTAGTAAGCAAACTGATTTTAATGTTATAGTTTTTTTTTCCTCAAGGAAGTAGGATTTCCTGTTGAGATAACTATTATTGGCAAGACACTTAACATCTGTGACCAGCCAGTGACTGTTTTTGAGTGCTTTTTGGAAACAATCTGTCTAGCTTGTGTGTATGTTTGCTACTTCTGTGAGTATATCATTTTTCAGCTGTAGTGCAAGTGACCATAAGCTCGGGTTTCACTTTTCTTTTCCTTATACATACAGGAAGGAAGCTGGCTCTTGCAGTGTAAATCAATAAAGATGTTATTTTCGATGCATCCTCCACAAATGTATGTCAAGTTGTTTAATCCCTACTTATTCTAAAGCTTACATTAGCAACCTCTTGTTACAATCAAAGATATTTTATGGTTAAAAAAAAACCCTCAAAAATTTGCTCATAAAATTTGCTTAGAAATGTTCTATGGCTTCTACTTATTGTTTTATTTCTACTCTACAAAGTAAATTGTTTTTAATTGAAATGCAATACTATTTAAAGGCTGAAATTATTTCCAGAAAACATTCAATTAATAAACATGAACATGTGATTGGATGTTAATTTTTTGATTTTGTGAATAAACATCATCTTCTAAACAGTATGACTGGAAGTGACTTGTTATTTTTCTATGAGTAAATTGACAATAAATAATAAAAATACAATAAAAAGTTAATTAAAACAAAATATAATAAGTGTTATGTACAAATTACATGAAATAAAAGCTGTTGTCTAAAAAAAAGATTGCAATATTCATTCTCAGTTTTTTAATTTGTTGCAGTTGCAGCATAAAAATGAATTGTTTTACTTGAAGATGACAAAAGATTTTCACATTATTTTTTTTCAATTTTGAAAAATATTTCATAATGTCATACTTAGTTATTAGTCCAGACAAAGTAGCCTAATTTAGGACCCGAATTGGAAAAAATTAAGACATAATTTTTTTTCTCTACAATGCATTTCTATGAAGTCTCCAGAACACCATACTAAAAGTCCCAAGAAATCCCAGTTGAAAATCCAAGATAGCGGCCATTTTTCAGGATGGCCACCAATTTGACCTCCCTAAGTTGTTTGGGGCCAGAAAGCCCAATGTTTGTACAGATGACATCTGTATCCAGAAATTTAATCGTGAATAAATTAAATGCTGGAATTTGCATTGCAGAAATGGCTATTTCTTAGCTACTTTTTATAGCCAAAACGAGACAATAAAGTCAGCTGAATCTGGTGTCGCTTTTAAGCAAAGTAAAGACGTTGTTTGAATGAAATTATATTCACAAAAACATTTATACTGTCACCATTTACTAATATTTTAGTAATATATTAGTTATATATTAGTAAATGGTAACAGTATAAATGTTTTTAATGGGTCTCAATCTTATTTTTAGTTCAGTTATGAAAGTTGAATATAACTAGCAGCAAAAATATTGATACTATTGAACAAAAAATGACTCTGAAAATATTTATTTTTATTTGTATGTAGCATAGTAAAGTAAATTTAAAGTTAAGTACGTATTTTTAATCATTGTTTTTAAAACGTGTTTAAAACATGTTTTTTCACATCTCTGAGAGTACTAAGGTAAGGACAAAAAATGTTCACCAGAAAATCGATAACTGATTTTTAAAATTTTTTATGTTTTTATTTTTTTTTTTTTAATGTTTTTCTAGAAATAAAATAGCCCAAATTTTTGTCTGAACATAAAAAATAAAATATTTTCATTAATTATAACGTACATTTGGACTGTAAAAAATTTGATGTTTTCTACATTCAGCAAAAAAAAATCAATAATGATGCCATTATTGATGACAGTAAGAAAAGTTTTTTAAATTTAAATATCTGCAGTTAACCCCCCCCCCGAAAAGTTATTTTCACTTAGTTTTATCATCGGTCAACTAAACTACGCTAAAAATGTCATACATTTTGCAGTTTGTTTTTAAAAAAAAAGTGAAAACTGAATTTCTAAAACTATCTATTGGCGACATATTTTTATCAGCCATAGACGGCTGATAAAAATATGTTGCCAATATAGTTTTTTTTGTTTTTAAAAAAAAAAAAATTTGTCCTTTAATAAATAAGTATCGAAAATGTCATTAAAATTGAATAATATGCTGATTTTTGCCAGATTTTTAAATTTCCCATGTGTCCATTTCACATGGTTTATTCGTATTAGCGACACCAAGAGAATATAATTTCATTCAAACGTCTTTACTTTGCATAAAAAGCGACAACAGATTCAGCTGAATTTATTGTCTCGTTTCGGCTATAAAAAGTGGCTAGGAAATAGCCATTTCTCCAGGCGATTAACTTTCCCTGCGACCAAAGTGCTGTAACCCGATGACTTTCCAATGTTGTATCTTGTCAGTTTGTATCTGTTGGACAAAAGAAGTTAGACAAAAACGTGAAGGTAGGTATTCCAGCATTATACCTGTGGAAGAAGTATGTTCTGCAGAAATTCTGGAAAGAATTCAAAGTAAACTTGACTAGAAAAAGGAAACAATGATTGAGGACAGCAAAAAAAGGTGCAGGGGACTATGGAAGATAAGTAAGGGTTGTTATATTAAAAAAAGATTATTCAAATAATTTTTGAAAATTTTTAAAAAGAAACAAAAAAAAAAATATATAAAAATTCTATTCTCGTCATAACTTTACCAATGTTATCTACACAGCATTTGGTAATATTCATCGTTTAACTTTTGTCGGATATTTACTCCATGGAAGAGAAAAAATTGAGAAAAAACACCCTAATTATCAAGTGGCAAAATATAGAGGGGGGGGGGATTTCTCCCGTGCAAAATTGTGTTTCTAAAGTACCAACCAGATTAGTCCAATTTTCGGTGAGTCCATTATGCCAATTGGATATAAAAAAGCGTGTATATGTTGTGAAATATAAGGGGATTTGCTGTCAAATGTCCCCGATATATTTTCTTTTGAATTTCTCACCTCAAATTCATTGTGGAGAAAAAAATTGTTTTACTTTTTTTTCAATTTGGGCTAGTTTGCCTGGACTATAAAAGTGTATGCTGGAACACCTACCTTTTTTTTGGGCCATAACTTCTGGAAATGCTGGAAAGCTGACAAAATTCCCTTTCTCACCATATATCATGTCATCTGTATAAACATTGGGTTTTGTGTGTGTTGGAAAGAGAATGTCATCGGTGTGTGCTGGAATACCTACCTTCACATTCTTGTCTGTAACTTCTTTTCCAGAACAGATACATATTGGCAAGATCCGCTGTTGGAAAGCTGACCAAATTCCCTTTTCAATCATGTCATCTGTATAAACATTGTGTTTTGTGTTTATATACATATAAATATAAATATATTGTAAAAGCTATTTCATCGATGTGTGCTGGATACCTACCTTGATGTTTTTGTCTGTAACTTCCTTTTCACAACCGATACAAACTGACAAGATACAATATTGGAAAGCTGACAACATTCTCTTTCCAACAATAGCATGTCATCTGTACAAACATTGGATTTTCTGGCCCCAAACAACTTAGGGATGTCAAATTGGTGGCCATCTTGAAAAATGATCATCTTCTTGAATTTTCAACTAGGATTTCTAGGGACTTTTAGTATGATGTTCTGAAGACTTCATAGAAATTCATTGTGGAGAAAAGATTTTTCATTTTATCCAATGAAAACCATAGTTTCCAAAAGTTCTCAATGAATTTCAGTGAAATTTTCTGGACAGGTAGGTCATGGGTAGAATTGGTTAAATTTTGCGGCAGATCCAGGATTTTCTTTTTGATTGACAGATATTTTTCATTTATGCATGTATTCATGTTTGTCCACAATATCTCCAAAATTCCTCTATGAATTCTAATAATCTTATCGAAGAGTAGGCCATTGGCTAAGGAAAAGTTTATGCATGGAAGACATTCACGAGTGTTTTGGACCTTGTGGCTTGATGAAGAGTACTTCCAAGGCCAATATGTTTTGAGGTCCACATTTTACCTTTGCTGGTATTAAAAACAAGATTTTGTCACACAGAAAGTATCCTGTTTTCATGGTCATCACTAGCATATTCATCTCCATCCTATCCACCAAACAAACTCGTCGCTGGCCGCTCCACACCAGCCATCGCCCTCCCCACCTTGTGTGAAGATCAAGGACGGAGTACTGGTACTTCAGTTGAAGCATCTCCAGGAATGGGCGTTGAGGTAACAAAAGTAAAAATAAAGAAAAAAGAAACAGGAGCCACAACACTTACAGGTGTTTATTTCTGTGGGGGTTATATTGTCATCAGTCAACCCTTTGCAAAACCAGAGGCAATGTGATACATTCTTAGTCAATCGATTGGTCAGTCAACCGTCGACTTGTGAGACAGATGGGAAGAGTTTGTAGTGGCAAAGGAGACGTGTAGTGTAGTCAATGCAGGGGCCCCAAAGGTTTCAAGCCTGCAACCAAGAAGTAAGAGTTGATCTTCTAACTGCGGTTTCTGTCTTAATCAAACTCTCCGGGGTAGTTATGGTCTCAGCTTTCACTCTTAGGTCCCAACGCCAATCCTTTGTCTCTGCTAATCAACTCATAACGGCTATCGTTTGTCAGTCGTCAGGCGACTATTTTCATCTGCTGCTGAGAGCCAAAAGAAACGGTCATTTTTTGGAGTCAGGGTTGACATAGTATGGGTCCAGATTATTTACCCATTGGTCCCAATCAATCAAGCTCCCCCCCCCCCAATCCTAAGGGTTTCCAAATTTGGTACTTATTTTAACATCTTCTCTGCATTCGTCTCCATTCCCTAGGTTCTAACTTACAATTCTATTGGTCCAATTCCTCACCCTGTCCCCACTAAGGCGGGACCACATATCTTTACGTTACTTCTAGTGACCAATCAGTGGAGACTAATTGGCCACATGCCCTTTTTGTGTAGGTGTCAAAAATGAGGGTCCTCAGAGGGTTTATTAATAGGGTTCATAATATTAATAAATTATGTCTCCACTTCACACACCCATCCAAACATGTATGGTCGGGACCTTTTTCACACTGCTAAAATCTCCTTGGAAAAGAAATGTTTTGGTAGGTCCCATGATAAGACATACAAAATCGATATTGGGAAATGGTAGCCATAATTTTCTAATGTACTTTTTTATGAATTTACAGTTTTTTCTAGCTAGCAAATTTCCCTGGCTTGTAGAATCCACTGTATTTTTTATCAACTTGTAAAATTTTAGGTAGATGCCACATATTTGTAAAATCCGGGGAATATCTTAACTTCTTGTAAAATCCCACTACTGATAGTATCAACATAATTTCTGGCTGGTTTGTAAAATCTCGTTATTTATAATATCACACACACACACTGTCAGGTATGTATGAACATTCACTGCTTCATTTGACACTTTGAAAACTTTTTATTGTGGATGACACAAGATGTCTGACCTCAGTTTTAGAGCCACATGCAGCAGAGATAGGAAAATGTTATCTCCTGGTTTGTAAACCAGAATTTAAAGGTGGTCCTTTTCAGTTTCTTGAGCAAGAAGGGCTGTAATGGGATAATGTGAAAATTCTTTTGATACCAAAACTGTGCCCTTGTCTTGGTCACCACATTCTATTTTCTCTTTGAAGGATCTTCTATGACTAATAAAGGACTGGGGTACATCTTCTTGTATTTCTGTACACAGATCAGTATAGAAGAGCTATACATCATCCAGGTGTACAATATGACCCTTGGATACACTGAGAACATAGCTAAGTCATTATCAGTTTTCTGTATCACACTTGTACCTTGAGAAGCATTTCAGATGATATTTTGCCTCAGTTGCAATTAAATCACTACACCAGCCAAAGTACTTTTAATTTATGATTTATTATTTGATTTGCTTCTGAGCTGTTTCTGGCGGTTCAATTTTTATTCTGGCAATGATTGTTTTATTACATAAACATGAACATTGAGTAACACTCTTTGTGCCAAACAGTATCAGTTTCAGAACTTCCTAATATCCTATCAATTGAATTGCTATTTGTGTGTCATTTCTTTTCATTCTCTCCTGTGCAGGCATTTTAACAGTATTCATGCTGTGGAAGGTTCTGCACATAAGTTTTTCACTTCTATCAGTTTGACATATTAGACACTTTATTAATCAGTCTCATCTATTGGTCTCTTCAGTGTTGACAGATGCTCCATTTTACATCTTTATATCTAAAGCAACCACCACCAGTTATACAGTTATAAAATCTTAGATTCACATCTTGGTATATTGATATTTCTATGCCAGCTGACTGCACCTTTCAATCATGCAAGTGCCTGCCAAAAAGATTTGTGCTTGCCATACTCATTACATGTTGAATTTTCTCTAGAAAATGTATCACCTGAAATTTCATCAAAATCTAAAATGATGCCCATGGGACCATTAGGTGATTTGATATGGAATGACTCATATATAATTGTAGGGTCTGCTATCATGCTCATACCGATAATAATGATTGATCTATCTATTTATCTATCTATAATTAATTCACATTAATTTGTGAAATCCCCCCAGATATTTAAATTAAATGTGATCGAAGAGTTCATTATAGTGTTGATTTTCAAATAAGGTATAATTCAATAAATACATAGGTAGTTTGAATCCATGATCTCCTATTGGGGTCAAAGTCCCCATTTAGGTCTTCCACAGGAACTAGTTAAAAATACTGCGGGTTTTCAGCTAGTGTCTTTAATTTGTCTCTAAAAAGGTTTAACATTTGTTTGGAAGAAAAAACATACATGATCAATCTTAAAATTTGATTGAATTAGTCATATATCTATATCAACCCACAAAAATAATGCCATTGTTGCTAAAATGGCACCCATTTTTGAATGAGCTGTCTCATAATAACAACAAAAATGGAGAATGTTACACAGTAGATTTGGAATCCTCACCATTGAATTATGTTATATCAAGTGTATAACAAATTCTACTCTAAAATGCCTTGCACTCTTTTTAGAGGGGCCTTTTTTTTCATCTTTTGCACTAGACTATAATGTATTCAGGCATCCCCTGTTATAATGCGGGTGTTGTGGTCAAAGGAAGTGAACTGTGTTAAAACCGGGCTGCAATAACTGTCGGGATGGGGGGTTATGGACGATATTCAAGGGTGGGTGATAATAGATGGAAATTGGCAAACATTGTTTAAAAACTAAGTGCAATTTGAACAAATAAACAAAAGGTATTCTTTAATGTTGGCCGGTTTCCAGCTAGTATGTATATTGTACAGAGAGTAAGGGTTCAGTTTAGCATTATAGTTACATTGTAAATAAAACCACCCCTTCTAAAACCCTTAAAAAAATGTTAAAACCTTCCCCAATGTCCATTGAGTATGCATGCCAAATTTGATTCAGCTGCACCAATGTTAAGAGGAGGGGGTACAGTGACAAACAGAGCCAGATGTTTTATATAATAGAAGAAATACCGCCAAAATAACTACAATATATTACAAAGTATACCAAATTTCAGTATTTAAATATAAAATATTTACATCAACTTATGCGATGTAAATAGTTTCTGAAAACCACTGCCGAAAATGCTAGAACACAAATTCACAATATATATACACAACAAATTTTCAACACATAATTTGAATGTTTTGACACGTGAAAGAACTAAAAACATATAAATGAATAAATAAATAACATATAAATAAATAAAATTTCATATAGACAAGAATTTGGTACATTTTGTTCATACATCCTGGTTTCTCTAATATAATTGGGATTTTACAAAATTAAAAAAAAGAGGGGTTGATTCACTTTAAAAAATATTTCCATAAGTTTTTCTTACAAGTTTTCATAAAAAACTAAATTCATAAACGAATAAATACCGAAAATTTTATTGAAATCTGCTTATTTTGGGGCCAAAATATTTTTAATGAAAATTATCACGTTACACTGTTTTGCTCATTAGTAAACAACTTTCCAAATATTTCCGGATTTATATTGTTTACGCAAATAATTTTTATATCAGAATTTTCTATATTCTTTCTTAGTAATGACAAAGATTTTTATGGTAAAATTAACACGTTACAAGTTTTGGGTGGTTTCATCAGCATGTGTTGCTTTGTTGTCAAAAGTCCATGAAAACGCATTTCCATATATGGTTGACAAACTTTTCTTGTTTTTTTTGTTTTTTTTTATAAATGGGCAAACTTTTATAAGCTGATCTGAACTCATTGAAATTACAATAAAAGAAGTCAAAATAGAACCCTCTTTTATATTATTTCCCAAAAGAAACTGTTAGTGTTAATTAATCTGCTTATTTACTTATTATCGCGGTTAATTGGAATTCTTCAGTCATGGAGTGCTATTTCTATTGACTTTTGAATTGTTTTCATAGAGTGTCAAAGTGCTGATGTCGTCAGTCGACTTCCATTTCCAAACAAATATCGTACTATCTTGCTTATTTCTTTTAAGTTTTAATTATTTAGTCGATTGTTTTTTTTTGTTCACCCCCCCTTGGAAACTTTGAGCACTAGCTACTGTAACAAACTTTTGACAACAAAGTGACAAAGCCCAGACCACACAGAGATTTTAAGTTTTTACCATACAACACCCACCCCCGTGAAAAAAAAGAAAAGTGTGTGTGTGTGTGTGGGGGGGGGTATACTACTAATTGTAAGTGGTTGTTACATTTTAAAAACAAAACTGATAGTCCCATACATCATCTCTAAACCATTTCCTATTTCAATTTTTAACTCTGGCATTTTTTTTCCAGCTTTGACATACAAGTATATTGTAGAACAACAACCAGTAGGTCATGAATTATTTCGGCAGTTTTGTCAATACCGACCTGATTGTAAAGTTATAGAATTTCTAGATGATGTGGTAAGTATTATTTATATTCTGTAAAAATATACAATTGATACTTATACATTTGAATATAAAGACTTTTTATACTAAGATTTCTTAACTACAGTATTTAAATTTTCTTAATAATTGACTGTTTGAACAATATGTATTGCAACTTTTTAGGAGACGCTTGTTTCCTATAATTAAAAACTATCTGGGTAACAAAACTTGAAAATTTGAAGAAAAAGTAAAGCTAAGTATTTTTACAACAGGGAAAATAGCTATATATATATATGTGTGTGTGATCCCCACTCGACCATCTCTGATTTTGCTCTAACTTTGCTCATATGTTCATTTGGGTTTGAAAAGAAGTCCTGTAAAATTTTAGCTCAATATCTTTACTCGTTCAGTCACTATGGATCCAAGAACAAGGACTACTTTGTTCAAAGCACCAACAACCAAATTTCTTTTCCCATTTTCAACTAGCAACCATTCCACAACAGGACTTCTACTGCCCTGAAAATTTGTTCTCAGGATGAACTTTATATGTAGACTTTGAAAATGTTATCAGCCTAGCTCAAGAAAGCATCATTTTTTCAGAAAATGATGTCAAAGTGGGCTCCAAATTTCATTGGTATTTCCAAGAAGCCATTTTTAAGTAATCATTACTCAGAACCTAGCCAACTTTGTGTGGCAAGGAATAAAGTGATGTCAATGCACTACTAATGTTAAAATCTGGATCTTTCTAGCTTTTCTAGATCCTGAGATATAAGGTCTCAAAAATGGCCCGAATTAAAAAAAACGACAAATGCACCATATTTAAAGGCAAAAATGTACAACATTGTTGGTGTCTTGATTCTTTCCAACAGTTTGTAGCTTTAGTGGACTGGATACATAAGCATTTTCAAGATGAACATATGCCTAAAGGCTATTATCTTCAGTGTATAACAGTATATTTTAAATTAGCTCTTACATAACTGCTTTCTGAAGATTTCATATTAATTATTTTCATTATTCCACACATTTCATACTTTGGCCTCACTAGAAGGATGCACAAATACTTGGATCATGTGAATTCCATCTGACCATCAATTCATTTCACCATAGAAAAAGAACGCAACATTGAACTTGCTTTCCTAGATGTCTTAGTGACTCACACAGAATATGGATTCAAGACATCTATATATAGGAAACCAACACGTGTGAATTTATACTTTTTGTGTGAAGAAAAGAATAGTTTATTGCTTGCAACACCCAGACCACTGAGCTTACAGCATGAATTGACCCATATACACAACAGACTCCAAAACAATAATTACCAAAAGAAAAAAACTGTCAGGATGCCAAACATAAAGTAACACTAAGAAAAGTTGATAAAAAACCCCTAAAGCGTAGTTTTACCATGAAAGACTACTTTGTATATACAAAGTAGTCTTTCATGGTAAAACTACACTATGCCACCTCCTCACAGAGATCAATCCTCTGCAGGAGAAAATACAACAAAAGGCTTTGTATATAAGATCCCAAGCAGTTGTGGTATGGAATATAAGAGGAGAAACCAGGCACCTGCTGACTTCAAGGACATCGGGAAGCCATTATCTAAGGTGAAATAACTAAATCAGGCATAGACCATGTGTAGAGAGAAAAGGGAACAACACACTGCCTCCTGGAATGAAGTTAAAATAACAGACTAGAAGCCATAATGGAAAGTTCATATATTAAATTTCTGGTTTGAAGAAGACTTCAGTTTATTCCACAAAAGGGTCATGAAAATTGTATTTTAGTTTTGCTAAATGTTTTTATAGATTTTTTTTTTACATCTTGTATTTATATTTTGTATCTTGAGCTATTTCTATTTCTTATTCAATTGGCCAAGTCACTGAAAATAATTCATTCAGTATTCTAACAAATTAACTTTTGATTTAAAAATCTTAATTATTAAAAGATAAAAAATGTATTCTTTATGAATGAGCATATTGTTAAAATGCCAGTTTTAATTTTGAGTAATGCAGTTTATGGGGGGGGGGGAAGAAACTTTATTTGCTTTGTTCTTATATCAGCTATTTATATATATGCTATCAGCCATTTCTCCCATATAGCTGATTGGCTATCAGAACTGATATTTAAATTTACTAATTTCAATCAATTGGATTGTACTTATTTCTATTAATAACCACAATGTTGCAGAGAAGCTAATATTTGGCATTTTATGACTATTTGTCTGTGTGTATGCTTGCAGACCCTATAAAGAATTTTGGTCAAATGTCCATGAAACTTACCACAAATATGTATCTAAGAGATTATCATTACAATTAAAAAGAAAATGTTAATCTTTAATGAGTATTAGTTATAATGTTGTTTGAATTTCTTAGATGAAGCATTATCAATTATTATTAATTTTTGACTAGTATTTCTTTTATCTCAATTTCAGTTGCTTTTTATCACAATTCCCAGATCGTCATTCCATGATTGTTAGTAAGTGTTAGTAAGTGTGGATTTGAAAAAAGCAATTTGCATCCCTTATCCTTATCCTTGAAAATAATAGTCAGAAATTAATAATAATTGACTACTTCACCTGAGAAATTCAAATAATATTACTACTATTCAAGTTTTAGGTTGTTTGTGTTGTTAACACAATGTTTCAGCCGATTCATTCTATGGCCTTCTTCAGGTGTACTATCTGAATGTGATGGTGGTAAAGAGAATTTTTTCTCACCAATGTGGGAGGTATTTTAAAGGAGAAACTAGCAGGCTTCGCATGGTCAGACTCGAGGAACATAAAAAAGCCATTATCAAAGGCAAAATAAAACTTTCTGGGATTGCTGACCACATCTGGAGGGTTCTTGGTCAATTCATTGAATAATGTATCGCTGACAGTCAGCCAACTGCAGTTTCATCATGCGGACGTTCATCTTTTTGATGAACATCAGTTTTGCCAACTTGGCTTTTCACCGACTGTTGTTTCGTTGAATACTTTTTTGTACCATGTAGAGGTTAAGAAACGAAAAAAACTGAAATTTCTGAAAAATAATTTTATTCTACATCTTAAATAAAAACATTGGAAGAACAGGATGATAAAGCACATATTATATTATAAAATGAATTTTTGCGAATGATCAGAGAAATAATCCAGTAGATATCGACACCCTATTTTTAAAATGTAGTTAAAATTGAAAAAAATTAGTTCTTGAGTTTTTTCTTGGCTTTGCCAGAAAGAGAAAAACCCAAATTTTAGTCAAAAGAAACGAAAAATGTCATTTTTTGTTTACTTTTATAACTGATTGTTTGATAAGTTAGCAAATAAAACTTTTATAAGCAAGTTTTCTTTTTCATCAGGTGTCGATTTTCTCCAAAAAAAAAAATTCTTTTAAATTTAATGATTAATTGACTGGATTTAGAAAAAAACTTAAAATATAACTTATAGGAATGATAAAAGAATCTTTTTTGGCTGAAAATCGACACCTGATGAAAAAAACTTGCATATAAAAGTGCAGAGTTCAATTTGATGTGGCTTCAGCTACTCAACAGGGACATGGTATGGAAATCCAGGCCTAACAAAGAAAGGAAAGGAAAACATCCAAATTTTACATTATAAGCATTGCTACCATTGGTGAGAAAGATTTCTGTTTACCACCATCACATTTGGCTAATACACCTGAAGGAGGCCATAGAATGGATTGGCTGAAACATCATGTTAACAACAAGGAGTTCAATTGAGAAACTCTTTGAATGTTAATGACCCTTCTCAAAATGATAGACAATATTACTACTAATAGTACTAGTGTATGTAAACAAAGATGGTGGCAGATCAGGCATTTGGTTAGATTAAAATGACTGCAGCAGCAGGTGGCCTTCATAGCCCAATTTGTGTGGCAGCTGTTACATTATGACAGGCTTTTTGAGGATAAGGAACTTGAATTCGAGTATCCCCAGAGGCTTATTCTTTATTTCTGATCCATGCTGCTTTCTAAAGATTGTGAAATGATGATCTGGGAGTTGTAATAAAAAGCAACTGAAACTGATATTGAAAGAAATACTAGTTAAAAAATTGAGAATAATTGACAATGCTTCATCTAAGAAATTCAAAATAATATTAGTGACATAGCAAGTTCAAATGAAACAATACAGTTGTATTTTAGTGCAAACTGCATTTAAACCCTATATATAAAGGCATTTTTTCAGCTAACAGTGTTCTCTTTAAGAAAGCAAACATTCCCCTTAAAAAAAACGAAGAAAAGACTTAGATTTGGAATTAACTCTTTCATGAAAATCAAAAATGAAAGATCTTTGGGCAGCCTAACAAAATAAGCACCTTTTCCAGAAAGGCCTATATTAGAATTTTCTTTTAGATCAACTCTGTGAATATATTAGGTGATTGTTATATTATCTCTATAAAATAGTATTTTTACAAGTTGCGTCTTATTCCAGACTTTGTAAATATCTCATTAATTTTCACCTATAATGAGGGACTGATTAATGATGTATATTATTTATGCTATACTATTTTATTCATATTTTACTGTCTTATTTGTTGCCTTAGTTTATAATAAACAAAGCAAGAAGGAAGATAAATTTATAATTAAAATATTATAACATTTTGGCATAATGTTTGGTAACTATTAATATTTTAATTTTAATTTTTTGTAATGCCTTGATTTGTAAGTATTCATTGAATTCATTATTTTTGATTTTCAGCAAGAGTATGAAGTTAGTCCTGATGAAAAACGACCTTCAATTGCTCAGATGTTATTCGACAAATACCTTAGCTCAGAGGTAAGAAATCTTTAGATAGAATTTGTGACAATGTCCTTCTTCTATTTTCTTTGAAGAATTATTCACCTATGGATCATCATTTGATCCAGCTATTCTTGTTATTTTCCACTGAAACAATTGCAGTATCTTGTTAGCATTAAATTAATCTTGTTGACTCTTCTTTCATTTATATAAAATTTCAATATATTTGCCGACTTTGATACTTCTGAGAGTGCTGCTGTCACTTTCCTTTTCAGTTACAACAGAAGCATTGATAACAATCTGGTTTCCCAATTTTTTCTTCAGGTGAGATCAAACTTGTACCTACCCATGTTTTAGAGATTAACTTCCTGTTAGAAATTTCACCACTAGATCTGGAATACCTTTCTTTCATTACAATGGATATTTGAATTCTTTGTTTCTAACCAATTATTATCTCCCTTTCAAATATTTTTTGTTGTGCTAACCCTTTTTCTATCTATTTATTGGTATTTTTGTCATTGGCTTTTCAATTTTCTTCTTACTCATCTTTAATAGGCCTTATATTTTTTACTGCAATTGATTGCACATGTTTTCAAGCGCTTTTGTCCAATGGGGACTTAAGTATTGAGGTTCCCAAGAAAGGACGCTTTCTATAAATGCATTTATTATTATTATGTACTATTCAGGTATGAAAATATTTATATTGTCTGAAATGAACAGATCAGAATTGTTTTAATATATACATATTATTTAAATATGTCCTATGAATATATTACATGTCAAAGTATCATGCAGATAGTATGATAACTGTAGAATGAAAACAGCTATTGTCTAAATTTTAAAGTAAAAATCATTGATAGTTATGATAGATACATTGCCTAATTTTTTAACGTTAGAATAGTCTGTATATACCTGGAACATCTGAGGTGTTGTTTTTTATGTTATTATCACTTGAGAGCTGAGTAGAAATTATAATATTAGGGAATCTACTCTAATAATGGACAGTGATTTTCTTGTTTCGCTGTCCATAATACTGGACTCTTCCATGCGGATAAAAAAATACCTGCTACCCATCATTTCAAACTATGCACTCTTCCCTGTAAACAAAGTCAGTATTTTTTTCTTAATGAAAAATAAACCATCTTAATCCGTGAATTTTTTTCATCTGGATTAACAAGTAGATCATTTTCCTTAAAAAATCGTTTCATAGAAATTCAAATATATTTTTTCATGGGTATTCACTAGTAATGTAATAAAACAGTTTTAATTACATTTACATATTTTAATAAGACATAATGGATAGCACAAAAAAACAAATTTCATTTTATATGTGTAGCTAGAGCAATCTTTACAAGACACACTAATGATTCTTGTTTCATTTTATACACATTGGAATTTATTTTAAAGCCCATGAAAAAATAAAGTCAGAATTATTATTATAAAAAAAGATTTGATTTGGAACAATATCAATGTCTTTTGTTGTTTTTATTTCTTTCCATTGGCTACTTGACTGACCCTACATCAATCCAATAAGCTACTGATTTTGGAGAAAGGTTTTTGATTTCTACTGATGACCTGCTTTATGTAACAAAAAAAAATCTTTTCATATGTCTCTTTCCTACACTACTTATTAAAATGTTTTTATATCCAATCTAATGGCTACATAATTTTTGTCTGGATTTTATCGATAGATGAGGTATTGTTATTATTGTATATTGGTTCATTTGCTCTAATTTCCTCATCTTTTTTATCACAATGTTTTGGCCGCTGTACTTTCTTGGCCTTCCTTAGGTGTCTGTTGTATTTTGAAATGTTGATCCTTGTTCTTAAGGATGATTTGTTTCATCTCTTATTCACATCACATCTGTTACCTCTGCCTACAAGCACTTGGAACTGACCTCCCTTGACCTATGCATTGAAACTGTGGGCTTCCATTGAAATAGGTAAATTTCACCAGCTTTCCCATTTTTGAGGTCATGTTTTTGGAACCTCAAATTCATTGTTTGTTCTTTTTTTGATAATTGGTTCCCAATGCTATTGATAGCTATGCTTGGCCTGCAGATTAGATGATCATAGGATGTGTACTGATTCATTCAACCATCTTATTCTCCAATGCTGTTTCTCTATTATTTTGACTTCCTTTTATAGAGGTTGGTGTGACCCCCCCCCACCCCACTCCTTCCACACATGATCGGCCATGCCCGATTTTAAAGTTTCTCTATGGATTAGTTTTCTGATGTAACTCGTCTTATTTTATGGGGTGGCTGGTCTCAGCCTTGTACTTCCTGCCATAACTGCACAGAATGTTGTATACGCTGTTCTTGGTCATGTTTTATTTTAGTAACGGTTTCACTTTGGTGTTGTATATGCATAGTGGGACCACTTTTGAATACTGCCCTAATGTTGTATGGATTGCATATTCTCTGGATCTTCTCTGCCATGCCTCTGATGTATGGTAGAATGAGTGTAGCCAGTTTTTATGGTCTTTTAAACCTATGCATCTGCTGATGGTAGTTGTTTCTTTGAAGAGTGTCCTCTGTATGAGTTGGTATGTGTCTTGGTTGCCATATGTCAGTTTTGCTCAGTATTGTAAGCAGCAGATAATCCCTTTCTTTGTACTGTATGGATAGTTTGAATCAAAGTTCAGATAATGTTCAGTGAATGTTGGCTTGTGGTACGTGGATGTCTTGAACCCACGCTCTGATCAAGTCATTAGTACATCCAGGATGGCTAATTCACCCTTCGTTTTTTTTTCTCCATAGTGAACTATATTGAATGTCTTATAGGGTTCACATTGTCCAACAGCACTTTCACAGCTTGCTGGTGAAACCAGAGTATCTTAGCCAAGTGGTTGTCCTCTGTGGTGTCATACTTAAAGCCATTTCCTTATAGTACTCCATGTATATGTTCATCATTACTGGAGATAATGACAATCACATAGCCATATCTTCTTGTTTATATATATGTCAGAACCCAATTGGTAGTGTGTCATTTGCACATAAAATGTTAGCATTTCCATTATGTTGTTTATTAGGATTTTGGTACATTCACCGACTGTTGTATCAGATTCCAGTTTTTCTCAGACTACTGATAGGACCTTATTTGTTGGAACTATGGTGACAATGTCAAAACTCAACATCTGGATGAATTGAATGGGAGTGTCTATTTCTACAAGGATTTACAGTGTCTATTCAATTTACCACCAAAAAAAAATTTTTTTTTAAAAGAAATGAATTTTTGCACGAAAATGCATTAGATTGCATCAGACATTTTTTATTGTACATAATTATTGCATCAAGCCTTTTCTCTGGGCCAGGTAGGCTTTATTCATTTACTTTTTGTCTTTTGTCTTAATTCCGCAAATGATTAGACATTGGACTGTGTACTTGAAGTTTTCTCGTAAAATGCTCAACACCCAGCTTCACGTTTCAGGCTGTAACTTTTTAAGCCAAACAGCTACAAATTGTGAACATATACCATTTCTTTCTAACAATTTATATGTATATAACTCCTTCATTAATTAAATCCACAATCTTTGGCCTATAAAGTATACTTGAGATTTCTTTGTAAAATACTGAAATACCTATAAATTAATTACATTTACTTTTTAATTCCTCATGTCTGAAAACCATGATTTAGCCCGATATGTCAACTGGGAGACGAGATATGAATTTCTGGGGTTTTTTTTTGGTGTGTGCTGGTGGCCATTTTGTTTTGTGCAAATGAAGTAGTTCTTCCCAACTTCTTTCTTGGGAACATCTTTTTTTTCTGAAAGAGGTCATCCTAATGAACATTTTGGTACCCTACTCATAGGATCATGGGGTGGATGTGCACGGTAGGTCCTGCTGGCCCCTGGACTATATGCCACGCTGTGTACTGGCCGTCATCAAAAACACCATCCCTTTTATCACATCAAGTGTTTGATAATATGGGTCAGGGGAGGACAATTCCAAGAGCTTCCAGGCAGAAACAAAATACAACAGACACCTGAAGAAGGCTGGTGATTACAGTGGTTGAAACATTGGGATAAAAAGACCAACAAAACTAAGAAATTAGTCTGAATAATAGCTAGATATTTGGTACTGTTAGTTTTATCGGTCTGTATTCTTATTATGGTGTGAATTGAACATATGACATTTTTCAATGGTGTGAATTGAACATATGACATTTTTCAATTGTAATTGTAGCTATTATATTGAATTCTTTATGCTGAAGTTTGCTTGGATGCCAAATTTTAAGTTCATACCATTAAAGCCTGTTTCCCAAAAAAAGGCTTGGAAAAGAGTAGAAAGTAAAATCAAATCTTTGGAGCATTATAATCTCCAGAACCAGTTGAAGATATATTTTTTTTTTCAATTTGTGACTATATAAATTGGGTGAAACTGATGAGAATTTTTGATGGCAGGTTTTATATATATATATTTTGATTTTTATGATTTACATTTCTAATTTAAATCTTTTAGTTTTGTCTTATAAGTATTCAAATGTTTCTTTTTTACCCCTAAGACCAATGCATAACATTTTTTTCAAGTAATAAAACTATTTGTAAATATATTTCTACTGGATTTGTTTACGTCACCTAGCAAAAAGTGATCAAAATATATATTTTTTTTCTTTTTAACTAAACTTATATAAAATCTTTCACTTAAAATGTACGTAGACAGACATTGCATAGTTAATTTTTATATGATTGCTTATAACCTGTGATATCCTCAAATCAAATCTCTTTGAAAAGATTGGTAACCATATAATATAGAGTTGATACAAAAGTTTCCAGCATTTTTGACAAAATCATATAAATTCATAGCATCATTATTCAGTGATCAAGTATCTCCTTAGATTGCAGGTAAATTGTTTAGTCTATCATAAAAGAAAATTACAGTTTTTATTCAATGAAGTCTGTGAGGAGGTTTTCAATACCTGACCAGACAAAGAGTGTTGTATAGTGAAACAAGTCATAGTCTAAAGGTGACAAGTCTGGAGAATACGCTAGATGGGAAGAACTTGCCATCCCAGCTCCAGTTTCCGTGTTGCATGAAGACAGGTGTAGTCATAGAGCAAAATCACTGGGCGACTTACTTGTTCAAATAAAGGTCTTTTCTGTTCCAATGCATCATTCAAATGATTTAATTGCTCGCTGCAATGTTGTGCAGTAAAGAATCCCCTGTGGATCCCACCAAACAAAGAACTTTTCCCCCCCAGTAGCATTTAGGTTGAGATATTGAAGGCTGTCCTGGACCTAGCCACAATTTTCTTTGTTTTGGATTCTCATAATAATTTTGTTGTTCATTGCGAGTGACTTTGTTCAAAAATGACTTTTTTCTTTATCGAGCAAGAAGAGAAAGACGATGCTGACCAATGCTCCTTTCTGTAAGTTTATGTGAAACCCATTTTCCTAACTTCTGAAAATTTCCTAAATGACATACACCTATAATATTTCTTACTGTTCATGTGTGGTTTGTGTTGTCCTTTTCCAATTCATCAGTTTTCAAGTTCTGAGGTCTTGAGCTTTGTCCTTGAACTCAAAACCTCCTTTTGAAAACTTTACAAACCATTCCCAACACGTGCTTGCACCTATTGAATCTTATCTTTAGCTTGACCGTTGCCTAGCTTCCGCTGCACTTTTTCCCCCAGATTAAATATGTAGAGTAAACCGTGGCATATGCACATTTTATGTTCAGCCATAAGAGTATGCACACACAAGCAATAAAAAAACTGAGTAAACTTCAAAGACACTCCTAAGATTTCCCTAACATTGTGCAAAAGATAGTGCTGGGAACTTTTGCATTAATCTAATAAATGGGTTGATACTATATATCATATATAATCAATACTCCCCTCTTTGTAGAAAGTACCTTCTCCTTATGTATCCACACATTTAGGTTTGTTGCAAAGCAGATTGAATAATCTTTACAGTAGTTTTTAATATTTTTTTAATTAGTTAATTAAAATTAATTATTATTTAAATAAAACTTGTTTTTTTAGCATTTATACTTTGTATTTAAATGTAAATCCTAAAAAATATTTTAATTAAAAGATATATATTTTTTTCACAAATCTCACACTTGACCTGGTTTATTGGTGTGTTTTGTTAAACCTTTATATTATGTTAACATTTTCAAGTACTCTGTCACCAGAAATCAAAGGGAAGATTTGACTGAGATTTATCCTTATGATTTTATGATTGGAATAGAAGTATAAACTAAGTATTAGTGAATGGGAAAAACTAGATAATCAGAAACTAATGGAAATTAGAGAGGGACTTGTGTATATAAACCATTTCAGTATATTCCTTCAATAAAATTCTAACCTCTTTATAATGACATACCTGAAGTGATAGGTAACGTTGGTCAGTAGCTTAAGTGGTGAATGTAGTATTTTCCTCTCATGATGTCTGACATGATGGTTAGCTTGGTGGAAGACATCAAATTATGTCAATATTTAAGAATACAAACCTCTTTATGGATATTTCTCAGATCAAAATACATGCACCTACTGAGTTCTGTAATAGTAAAGAAGATATCAAACAAGGAAATTGTCAAATTATAATAGAGATGCTGTCTGCCTGATACCAACTGAAATCCTGGCAAGTGTCATAACACTCATCAATTTAAAAGAGCTTAATTTGACTAACACTGGTATATTCTTTTTCTTTGTCTTTGTGTCTCAATAAAGGTGGAGTTTTTTTCTTTCAGTTTTGTACTTGACAAGTATCTACCATCTTTATTTTTATTTTGTAAAATATGCATTTGTGTTTTGTCCAGTGAAAAATTCTGAAGTATTAAAATATGACATTGATCTCATACTTTTTTGCATGGTTAAAGCAGCATATGTAACAGAGATACATTTTGTCCATTATTATATTACATTGGCAGTTGTATTACTTTCATTATAGATATATAGAATTTGTCTTTTAATTAGGATACCTAAAACAGTTTATTTGTAAATCAATTTGCTAAATAATCTGATAAATTACTTATGAATCTCTTAGTTAAAAAAAATACACTGTCCATGTTACTCTGGTATACTATGCAATGCATATTAAGTATATTTCAAATTAATAACAAATGTAAAACAAATTTTCACTCATAAGTTCCAAACTATCCACTGATAGATAGAAGCTAGTATTTCAGAGCAAAATGAAGTATGTTGAGAATGTAGACAAATGCAGGTTTAGTGGTCACACTCTCATTCTGAGTACTAAAACCAACTACTGATATGAAATTAATAAATCTTCTATTGCTGTAAAGATTATTCATTCTATTATCCAACAATAATGAGTTTATGAACTTAATTGACTTTCAAGTTGAAATAGTTACAAATGTACATAAAATGTGAATTTTTAGTCACTCTCTTTGTCCTGTGAATTTAGACCATCCATCCTACTCACCAGATCTTATCACATCTGACTATTAATAGTTAAAAGGAGTTTGAAAGGGAGGAAATTCTCTAATGATTCTGAGGTGATAGCAGCAGCAGAGCAGTATTTCAATTGCCAAACATCTCCCAAATACAAAGATCTTTGTTTTTCTAGCAGTACTTTATTTCCTATACTCCGCGTATGTAAATATATGACCCAGTTTCCTGTCTAATCGGTGGTCTCGAGGAAACGAGTAGCCCAATAGAAAGTATAGCATTGAAATGTTATTAATTTGATTACCAAATAATAAGACAAGGAAATTCCTTAGTAGGTTTGTTAACTACCTCCAGTCAATAACTTTTATATAATTGCAAATACTAACGGATATAACCAGTGGTGTAGTGCTAACAAAAAGAAGTGATGGAAGGCAGGGTTGCCTGTTCTCGGATTAGGGGGGGGGGGTTTAAACCCTCCCTCACCAGGGGAATTTTTGTAGATTCAATCAATTTCAGAGATGTTTTGAGGCCATATGGGATGAGTATTTGCTAATTTTTCTCATTAGTGAATTGTTCAAATAGAAAATTTTAGCAGTATATAGATAGTAAGGGAGCGCCATTCTCATGCATTCCCTCGGCACTGGATATATAACATTAATTGTTACCTGATAATACATCTATTTACATTGAATGATGAAAAGAATTCCAAATCTGTTTGATACTTCCTTCCCCATGTCAAACCTTTTTGATGAGACAAATTTTTTCATGACCCCTCACTCACCTTGGCACGATCTCCAAATGGGGGACAATGTGTGAACTGGTTTTAGTTTCTAATTATCTGTCTTTGTGATTATATTGTTCATTAGTTTAAGTTTGTGAACCAATACTGTATCTCTTCACACTTATAAACTCATATTATATCTTGTAAACAAATTTGTTATTGTTTTTAATTTGAAGTTCAACTTTCTTTTCTTTTTTTTAATTTGGAGCTAAACATTTATAGCTTTTAAAAAAGATTTCAAAACTTAACATTCAGCTTTTCATTTTCTTTTGCAGTCTGTTGTCTACTTAACACAGGCTAATGGAACTCAAGTACAAGCAATTCAGGAAGCCATTGCACAGAGCAATTCCAGCAAAGAACTCTTTGAGCCTTGTACTGAGTGAGTAAATTTTGCTTGGATTTTAACAATGTGAATGACACAACTGGTTTTACTGTAAATATTTTCTACTTAGTCTAAGTTAGATATTCTTTGGAAAATCCTTGTCATCAGAAGAGAAGATATCTGGATCTTCCAACTAGAATTTTACCTGAAATGTAATTTTAGTCAATGAAAAGTAACTGATGGTTAGATTATCTTATTTGATTTGTGTCAATACTTTTAAAATAGAAAGTAGAAAGTGTTTACAAAGTTGATGTTTTTGACCCTTTTTTTTTGTATTTTGCTCTTTGTAAGAACTTCCTTAGAATAGTTTGATTGAAAAATACATATATTATTTTCAGTATGTATAGTTGATATTATTTACTAGTTTATTTATTATTTATTACATTTGTATATTACAATATTAGATTAATTTTAAATGATTTTTTCTAGAGTTTTTTCTTCCAGAAGAAATGCGTGATGCTAGTATTTTCAAATGAGCATACTTCTTGCTTGAATAAATAATTTTTTCATAATTTGAGTTTAGTGAATTTCATTTACTGATAATTTTCCATCACACTCTTTACTTATAAATTATTTCTAAATGTAATATTTACTTTAATCTGCCAAATACTTTTTGTTGTATAAACATTAAGATGGGAAATCTCTAATTACTTAAAGGCCGACTTTGCCAGCCATTAAGCTCGATGTCAAGTCACTTCCTTTGTATCAAATTAATATTATAATTATTTGCATTTCCCCCTCAATTTTGATCCCTAAAAAGGAAGCTTATATATACAAGATATTATTAAATTAAGTATATATAATTATTTTTTAATGTATGCATAAATTAAACTTTTTTTTTTTTTTTTTTTTTTTTTTTTTTGAAATTCAAAAACATCATTAGTCTACCCACAACTATTTATCCCTTGGTGTTTTAAAAATGCGAGTAACACACAAGATGGATGGATAGAATATAAATGTGTGTGTGTATATAAGTGGTAGTAAGGCTACTAAATTTCTCTCTTCTTTTCTTCCCATTTACTCTGAATCAGATTTATTTAGAAAATACTATTTCATAGTTTTTAAAAAAAAATATTTTTAAAAGTGATATTAAGGAAAACCAAAAAACAGCAAATTGGATATTGCTCTCCAAACTGGTATTAACAAAATCATTTTATTGTCAATAGTTTCTGTAAACAATAATGAAGGCAGAAACCTAAAGTTCAATACACATTTTTATAAGTTTTAAACAGAAAAAAAATGATTTTAACTTAAAAAATGTTTGCATAGACCACTCATCTTATAGCTTGCTGTTTTTTTGTTATCTAGTTGATAACGATTTCATGTATTTTTTGGACTAATATTCTCATCCTTGTTAATTTTATCACTACATTTCAACTGATGCATTCTTCAGTCTTCCTCAAGTGTGTAATTTAACTGGTGGGAAGGGGTTCCTACTATAAATAGATCTAGACCTAGGTGTCAGTAGGCAGTGGCAATATTTTTTTCTTTCAGACTGAAAAAATCCAGCTACAGTTGTGGGAGTTTGTGTTGTTCTTTTTCTTCTTTTCTCCTTACTGAGCATAGGTAACCATATCATATTGAACTTGATACTGGCCTGGGTTATACAACCTTCTGTCACTCCTGTAAGCAGCTTCCTTCACCCTACATCCACTCCTGTGAGGTTCCCTATCTATTTGAACCTCATCCCCAAAGAGAATGACGTGCTCCTTTTTCTTCTCAAATATGTTCAACCATACTCAACTCTGTGATATCATCTCACATTATGGCTTTCTGCTGTTCTGTGAGTCTAATTTTTAGTAGTCAGCTTCTTTATTCATTATATTCCCTACCACAACTGCAATGGATATTATAGCAATAACAAAGGTTGCATTATTTTCAAATGCAGAGAGTTTAGCAGAGTTATTATTCATATTTAAAAGTTTCAGATTCATCCCTTGTTTATGCAAACGTGCATCAATGTTGCATTCAATAACAAGACCCTTAGTATTCGGTAATAAACCTTATTTTAAGAAAGATGCAAAGAAGAGAGATGCTTTAATGAAAGATGTATATATGCTTTGAAATTATGTGACATTCGTATTAATACTAAACAAAGGATGCAGGTATTTGTATCAGAACAAATCGCCCTCAAATTTCCTCTTAACATAGCATAACATAAAAAAGCAAATGTAAATATTAGGTAGCTATATCTCATTAATCTTTCAAAGAATTTTTTATCTTCATTTAGTGAAGTATCAGATATACTTTTAAAAGAAAAAAAATTTAAATCTTTGAATTCTATTAGAAACAAAAAACACCTTGAAAAGCATGCATCCACAAATTCAATCAGCTATCATTTTGTATTAAAATGTTATTTTGCTTAATTTCTGAAGAAAATTTCTGAAAACCCTTTATTTTACTTATGTTTATCTTCCAATTCAGTATTTGCCTCAGATATCTTTAATCTATTGAAAAATGTTTTATTAACATTTGATTTGTGCTTTGATTGTGAAAGTGGTTGTAATTCTGAAAGATTTTTTTTTATTAACAAATAATTTTAATTAAAAAATAAACTGTACATAGATCGCCCCCATAAATTCTTAGCCCATGGCCCACCATTCCACAAAATTTCATTGAAATTCATTGGAGATATTTGGTGATGTGGACAAATAGCTACGATGCAGGGGAAATAACTGTGCATGGATCATCCCCAAAATATAAATTTGAGATTCTGGCATGATACTCAGTATCCCAGCCAAATTTGGTTCAAGTTGGTTGAGTAGTTTTCGGAATTATGAATTTTAATAACTATGATGCAAGGAGATAACTGCATGGATTGACCCCCAACTTTATATTTGAGATTCCTGCATGATATTCGGTATCCCTGCCAATTTTGGTCAAGATCGACCAAGTAGTTTCTGAATTATGAATTCTAGGACAATTATCTACAATGCAGGGAGATAACTGTATGGATCAGCCCAAAAACTTTATATTTGAGATGCCTGCCAATTTTGGTCCAGATCGGCAGAGTAGTTTCTGGGTTATGATTTTAAAGCTACGATGCAGGGGAGATAACTATGGATCGGGTTGCATGATATTTGAGTAGTTTCTGAGTTATGAATTTTAGGACAGGGCGTTATGTCGACAGCCATAGCCTATTAATTAGGAGATTTTTACAAATTTATTTTGTATTTTTCTCCCACAATTTAATTAAACACAAAGGTCCATAAAAAGTAGGAGAAATTGAGTTGTACAGCCACTGTTGTCTGTAATTGTTCAGCAGGATTATGGGAAAAATTCTGGTCATGTATTTCTACTTGATAATAAATTTCAAACTGTATTTGAAAAGGCATTTATTTATTTAATATATTATAAAATATCTAATTAAATATCTAATTAAATTAAAAGCCACATACAAGTGCATCTCAAAAAATTAGAATATTCTGGAAAAGTTCATTTTTTTTCTGTAATTTAATTCAAAAAGTGAAACTTTCATATATTCTAGATTCATTACATGAAGTGAAATATTTCAAGCCTTTTTTTGGTTTTAATTTTGATGATTACGGCTTACAGCTCATAAAAATCAAAAATCCACTATCTGGGGGGACTAAATTTTTCGCCCTAGCTAAATTATTCTGTTAAAAAAACTAAAGGTGACAAAACCTATTCTAACTTAACTCGGGCTGGGTTAGCATGTCTTTCTCCTGGATCCCAAGATTCTTTCCTCAACCAGTAACTTCAAGATGCCACTCTAAATTAGCTCCATTCACACGACACAGTCGTGTGACTCTCATCCACCTATTGCTGAATTCCGACGAAGACGATCTCTTCCTCTCAGCCCTAATCTTCACTTTAAGCATCAGCTTAAAGTAGGGTGAAATCCCTTCTGACGTGTCATCCAAACCACAACTCTCAAAATGCCAAATAAGCACAGGAGCACATAGTGTTCCTCCCTATCCAACGACGGTACCACATTGCTACACGTAGCACTGGCATCAAGTAAGATGCCAAGACCCCTCCACGAGCCCAACCGCAAGCACGTGGACTTGCCGTAGTTGGTCTTGGCCCCTGCCACCATCTCATACCTTCTGATTTCTTTGTTGACTTCCCCTATCTCTGCATTGCTACAAGCAAAGTTACATCGTCAACATAGGCGGTGTACCTCGCCGATGTGGTAGGACCAGTCAACGTTATTCCGTGTAGGACCGGATTCGCCTTAATTATGCGCAGGAATGGTTCCAACGCAAGAATGTACAGCATAGGCAAAAGTGGACAACCTTGACGAACTGATCTGGACAATCTGAAGGGTTTCGACATAACCCTGTTCACTTCTACCATCGAACTGGGAGACGCATACAAGAGGCGAATCCAGATGGACTCCAGAAAAAAGTTCCTGGAAGCTAGACCGGAACACCTCACAGATGCCGTCATTTGTAGTCATGTGTCGTCCATCCGGTGATGTGACACTAGCAATATGTCGACTTGAAGCATTTCGAATTTCTTCTGCACGCAATTCAGCAGCCATATTCGTCGCCTCGGGGGAAATTCTCTTTAACCTATTTCTAACTACCAGAGCTTGATCCTTCTTGTTAGCAATAGCGACTAGATCTGCATCCCCACTATGTACAGCCTCATCTACTCTAGTTTCTATTGTCGCCTGTGAGCTAATCTATTTTGGTTGGCAACGAACGACCTAATTTTAAGCTTCCCCAGTACTTATTCCGTAGTACCACCGCGTCAATTCCCGCTTTATCATTAGTGATAACTGGCCCCAAAATCCTTCTCATCCAATAAGGATGTGTTGAATTTCCAGTACCCAGTCAGTTTAGGCTTAACCTTACTTATGTTTATTTGGACCCTTACTAGTCTATGATCCGAATAAGCTACACTGTGGAAACTTGGACACCCTAAGAGCTCTACGTCGACTTTCCTAACTAATATCCGATCGATGTAACTAGAGCGTTGCACCATATTCGAGTTGCCTCTAGGGGTCCAAGTCCGTACTACTTTATTGGGGTGTTTATTTCGGTATCTATCAACCAGATGCATCCAACTGATCAGATCACAAATGGAATCCTGTCCAAGTTGTTAGTGTTTTACCCTCTAATCCCCCCACGGTCTACCCCAGGGTCAAGGACAGCATTCCAATCACCTGCTAGAACTACGTTGTCACAAAAGAATCGATTCGCCTCCGTTTGGCCATTGGGTGCATAAACCCCAATTAAACGAAATGCAACTCCTCTTATGGTA
>VCCN01002162.1:827705-844680 GCA_006491835.1 Architeuthis dux | reverse complement strand
TTTTATAAAATACATTTTGTGTTTGGAGTTGGGTTGAATATTTGATTTAGGGGTTAGATAGAATTTTTATTTTTAGAATGAATACACATAGTCATAAGGGAGAGGTACCCAAAGTGTGCATGCTAGGGCATTGCGGTTAGCTCCCAGGGAGGCTGCAGGATATTCAAAAATGTTAATAATTCCAGGCAATTGTAATTCAATGCACGGTCACAATGATTGGAGGTCTCATCTAATGGTCAAATCACTTTGTCCATCTAGTGTTGGACTTCACCGTTTCAGAACTAGATAGCGCTCAGTCTATAGACAAGGCTTACATTCTTGATTGTTCTAAACTGTGTCTAAAACTATCGGTACTTAATAGTTGCTTATAAATAACAGCAGAATCTCTGTGGCCTCATTGAAGATTGGTGGTGTGATCAAGATATTAAGTTAAAGTAATTGTTTAGATAAAAATAATAAGTTTATTTAAGACGAGTAAGTTAATAATATAAATTAAAAAGTTTATTTAAATTAAGTATTTTTAGGTTGTAGTCCTCATCTTTGTACAAATGGAAAAGTTTTTATTAAACACTAGCTGAAAATACCCACCATGGAGCCTACGCCCATAAAACTTTCAGTTAAGGAATGATTCTCAGAGGTATTACTATAGTATCTATGATTACATATCAGAATTGCCTCTGTTGATGACTGGGGATATTTGGAGGGGTTCTAGGGAAAATATGTCTCTGAAAAATTGGTCGTGGAAAATCTGGTCTCAAAAATTATGTAAATATTATTTTTTAGTAATGTGATACAAAGCAACTAAATATTAAGATGAAGGTAAATAATATTAATAAAAATTAATAATAATAATGATTTATAATACTTTGTCTACTAAAAATAAAAATGTTAACCAGTTATTTATCAATATCAATTTTATCATAGAGCAATATGTGATGAATATAGTTTTAAAATGTTATATTTTTAGATTATATGAATACAAAATAAAAACAAAACTGAACCCCTATCGAAATAAATGCAGTGAATGTAAAAAAAAAAAAAATAATAATTTTGACTTGTTGTTAACTAAAACTAAGCAAGGGTATATTGTTTATGTAAACAAAAACTTACAACAACTATAGCCGTTTTAGCCTTCCGTACTTAAAAATTCTAAATGTTCCTTTTTGTTCAGTCCTAAAAGTCTGTTTTGCTTCCAGAATCGAGAAACTCTTTGGAAATTATAGTCTAAAACCATCTAGAGTGAAATATCTAAATCCTACAACCGTTTTTGTTTTTGTTTTTCTTTTTGGGGGGTAAAACGCAATTTTCAGGGAGAAAGTTTGTGACAGAGAGGTTAAGCACATTTCCATTATTATAATGATTAATAATAAGCATTGTGAAAGTGATGATACAACACAGAGGCAGAGATTAAAAAAAGGTGGAAATGTCGAAAATATGACAATAGTTATTTGGGCTTTAGGTGTACTTCAACTTATATCAACAATAAACAGAGACCGCTGGGTGTATTGTGTATGAAAGTTTTGGCATCAGAGTGCATGCTTCCAAGTATGCTAAAAAGCCCCTTAGATACCATTCATATGACTGGGTGAGTTGCCAAAATTTGAACACTGCCCAGTTGAGTCACTAAGATTCGAACCCTGCCCAGAACTGCCACAACCGTCTGGAATCACTCCCTGCTGCATCAATGTCCGACTGGTGTATGCAGAAAATGGTTGGTATTTATATAAATCCGGTGACTGGGTATTTTGGGGTGATAGTGGAGGAAAGACAAATAGGCTTAGAATTGTCATTTGTCAAACTTAGCACATCCTGCACAAAGGTGTTTTTATTCCATTAATTTTCAAGATAACTTGTTTTTCTGGCCCGCAAGGCAATACAAGGTCTTAGAATCAAATTTTTTTACATAACCTTTGGTTGTGAAATTATTTCCCTGGATCTGCTGACTTGGAGAATAGATTTGAAAATGGTCATCAATCTACTTTTACCGATTATTAATGGATTGTCACCACCTCAGTGACATCTCGTGACCAACCTGCCTTTGCATAATCTCTCACTTTTAGAAGTCATTGGCAAATGGGTGTTTAGATAAATATTTTAATCTTTAATTTTAAGTTTCCAAAATTTCCCAGACCCTGACAAACCCTGAAGGTCATTAATCAGTTGTGAAGCTCATCTGGTGTCTGGGGCAGAAATCACATGTACTTTTATTGTACTTAGTTAAATTCAGGGTTCATTTTTAGAATTTTCTTAATATCTTTGTATCACTGTTAACTTGTAAAATCTGTTTGAGGAAGGGGGGGGTTCTATAGTGCCACAGCACTCAGTGAGGATTAAACTCACTATACAATAGTGATGGTTTGTTAAAATAGCTTGCTAACCATTACCCCATAGCAAGGTAATTGAAATGAAGATAATGTTTTAAAGACTTTATTTAAAATGGACCATATAAAATACATCTACTGCTTGTTAATTACTGCTACCCATGACAGACTGGTTTAAACACTGTTGCTGGGTTCAGGTTATTCATGTGTTCTGACATTTATATCTATCTATGTATCCAGACTTTTCCCAGCCCTTACCATTCATAGTAGAAACTTGAAATTTTGCACACACACTCCCCTCAATGAGTAGAGAAAATATTATTTTTTGTTTTTTGAAAATTCCCCTCCAAAATAGGGGGGGGGGTTCAATATGTAATGTAAGTTTATGCTAAATTGGTCACTAGTTTGTGTCCACTTGTTTTTTGAAAATTCAGACCTTTTTTTAGTGATCACAGCCCAACAAAAGGCGAGAGAAGTAACTTATTCATTGATCACCCCTTTTTCCAACTTTTTAATTGATCACCCCCAACACAGCATATATAGGTGGCAGTGATTTCTAACTTCCCTTGGAATGCTAGTGTTGTTTATGTTAATGAAAGTATTTTACTTCAAGAATATGTTTTGATATACTGCAATTTATTATTTTGAAATAAAAATATTGTGTACATATATATGAATGACTTGGCTCTGCAGACAGAGATTCGGGACAGCTTTTCCATGTCTTTGTTCAGATCTTAGGTAGGCGGTGCCTGAATGTAGGAAATCCGTAATCTGCGCAATGGAGTTTTATGGTGAAGTGCAACGTGCGCGCAGCCGACCCCACCCTTTAAACCTTGGATTTGCATGCTATGGTCCACCGTAGTGGCACGGATAGCAGCATTTTCTCTAGGTTGTAGGTTTGACAGGAGTTTCCTTCTCCTGGCAGGTGCCCAAGCTGGTTATGTGGCCTGCCACCCCTATGCGGGTGCCGTGCTGGCTGTAGAGGACTGCTGCCCCATTTCCGGAGGTGTAAACCCGACAGCGTGGCTACCTGTGCTGAAATACATATTGCAGTGTAATATCTAAATAGGAGTGCAGGTTCGAGAGACACCATCATTTAGTGCAGATGCCCCGTTTCTGGAGGTGTAAGCCCGACAGTATGGCTACCCGTGCAGTAATATATATTATAGTATAACATGTATGGAAGCACAGGTTCAGGAAGCACCACCGTTTTGCAGATGCCCAAGCTGGCTGTAGAGGACTGCTGCCCCTTTCGGAGGTGTAACCCGAAAATACGGCTACCTTCACAGTTATCCACATGTGTGTATATGTATATACACACACACATTAGAAGCGCAGGTTCAGAAGGCACCACCGTTTTTGCAGATGCCCGAGCTGGCTGTAGAGGACTGCTGCCCCATTGCATATATATATAATCTCCAGTTTCCCGTTAATTAGAGAAGTGTTTGAATGATTATCAGATTCCTGTTCATTGAACCTTTTCTTAGTTAAAAGATAATAACAAGCAAGTATTACAATCACTTTGCATATCGTTCAACATATGTATCTGTTCTTTTTAAATGTCTACTGATGAATTCTATTTAAAGGTGTCAGTGTCACATTGATATAAATTTCCAAAGACTGAATTAGAAACCGTCAATCAAAACTATCAACATAGGTTTCTTCAGTTTTTAACCTGCTCCAGCTGGCTGGCTATTTATGTATGATGCGTACGGGCCACACCAATGGAGCTAGACTTATTATGTCTAGAAAAAACTTCTTTTTTTTTTTTTTAAATTCCCCCCCAAATAGGTTTTTAATGGGGGGGGGGGGTCAATTTACAATGTAGGTTTATGCCACCTGTGCTGAAATACACTGCTTGTTTTTTTGAAAATTCAGTCTTTTTTAGTGATCACTGCCCAACAAAAGGTGAGATAAGTAATTCATTAATCACCCCTTTTTCTCATTTTTTAATCACCCCAACACGGCATGCTGCCAAAAGACATTGGGCATATGACGTTTTCTATTTAGTGACTAACTAGACCTGTTTTTAATAGTTTTTGATTTTACATTTACTTTTATATCCTGATTGTTTATATACTACATTTTATCATTTGTTATTATTATTTTTTTAAATCAGATAACATCTTTTTACAAATGTGAAATTTTTACATCTTTTAATTACCTGTTTTTTAATCAAAATTGTTTAGGTAGATTTGAAATTTAGTTTTCTTATTTAAAGATATTTTTAACTTTTTTCAGAGTGGCCAAAGATTATTTAAGCAAGCAACCATTCACAGAATTTTTACATTCTATGTATTTTAAACGATATTTACAATGGAAATGGTTAGAAAGGTAAGTGTTATTTAAAACTATGAAATAGATTAATTTTATTTCATTTTTATTCAGACAATTACAACACAAAGATGCTCAATGTGAATTTTTCAAAGACACAAACCAAACTTTCCAAGTTTCTAAGTTTATTTGCTGCTGATTCATTTTTTTTTCTTTTTACAATTATTCCAACATTTGAGGACATGATCTTTAAAAAATGCCTGTTTTAAAATAGATCTACTCTCAAAGTATTATGATAACTCTCTCTTTGTTTCCTATTATTTTAAATATGATTGGTTATTACTTGTTTGTTCTGATCTCTATGGCATAAGAAGGTTTATACTTTGTTAATTTCATATTGACTACTTAAATCTAAAAATGATAACAAATGATAAATAAGTCTCAGTTGTCCCTTTTATTGTACTGGATTAGGTAAGGAAATAATATTTCCCAAGGCCTTTATTGGAATCATCAGGTTTGACTACAGATGTTGTTTGATTTTCATCAACAGTGCCATACTTATGCTTAAGATTTTCCTAAAATGTATAATACCTATTTCTGTATCATGCCATCTTTTTAATACATTATTTGTTTGTTCTCCATTACTTCTGTATTCAAGACAGTTAAACATTCCTTGACTATCTGAATTCTGTTGTCTCTAAACAAATTTCAATAGATTCTGCCCTGTAGTCTTCTTAGTCTTAATTGATTCAAATTATATATATTGTATTTTGTTTCATTTGGACTAATTTCCTTGTGTTTGTATTTTTCTATCACATAGCACTATACTCTCCAGCCTTCCTCAGATGTCAAGAATAAAATTATACACACTTTTACTCTACTTTTAATATTTTCAGAGGATTATGTATCTACTTTCCTGTCTTAATGATTTTAACAGTTCCAACCTTACCTAAGTCCTGCTTTTTTCCTGTCAGTGTAGCTTTGTAAAGTTTTTAGGTCTATAACAAAAATGATTATTTAAGCCAATTATGAAAACATTTTCTGAATTTAACTCTTAAATTTATTAAAAAAACATTAATCAACCTTGAGTTATCTTACTGTTGCAATGGAGATATCTGCCATTGAAAGTTAATTGTCTTCTAAATTAGGGGTACTCTAGTCAAACTCCTGATTACTGAGCTACATCTCAATTTTTCTAAAATATATTGGCAGAGTTTTTTTTTCCTGATACTCATGGCAATGACTGTGTCATAAAAATATTATAATTTTATGTATACTCTCTCTTCTTCTTGGGACATGGATGCTTTTTAGTGTTCTTGTAGTCTGAAGTTCTTCCTGCATAACATTTTTGAGAAATTGTTTTGATGGAAGTTTTTCTCGTTTTCTGCATTTTGTTTCCTACCACTTATTTAGAGTATAAATACAATTATGGCTGATTGTAGTTATTCAATAATTAGTGTAAGTCACAGCATGATATTACAAGCTCCACTGTTCAGACTGTTCATATCAGAGAGGTTCCTGTAATATGACATAATAAATCCTTTCTATAATCCTTATTATAATCCTTATGAGGGTATTAGTGATTTTGGTTCCATCTTGATCATTTAATGCAGGTAGTCAATAGATGTACAACAAACAACTTATTTTTTTCTGGTAAAATATTTTCACCTCCATATCCTCTCAGCAGAAGTCAATATACATATCTGATGACATCTTTTTTATATTCACAATTTCTCTTGCTGGGACTAAAAATGCATATTGCTAATCTATCAACTATTGTCATGCATAACTATGAGATGGATTGATATTCTCAACTGAAAGTATTGTCCTATTTTATCTAGTTTTGCAATATATATACGTATAATAAGCATCTTATTATATATATTGCAAAACTAGATAAAATAGTGGAAACTATATTCAGTATCTTACAATAATAAATAGTAAATGATTAGCTGCAATGTAAATTCTCTTTTTAGAATTTTTCAAAGGTAACCATTTTATTTATCAAAAGCTATTTAATACCTTTATTTTTTCTATTTCAAATTTATTTCTATGTAGGGAAAATATATTACAGTCAGTTCATAAATAACATTTTTGATTGCATTTTATCTCTTGCTTTATGCCAAAAAAATATGTGTAATAATAATCTTTACAAAATGTATACATAATTCTGTTGTTCTTTTACTTTTAAATTCTCAAATAAGATACCTATAGAGCAAGATTGTAAAATTGTAATTTAATTCATTTATGAACATTTTAGTAGCAGAAAATGTTAAAAAGTCCAGTTAATCTGTTTTTCCTTGATTACTCTTTGACATTTATCTTTATACTAGCTGGGGTACTTGGCGTTGCCCACAAAAAGAAACCAAACTTCAAACTAGGGTGCAGCCATTTAGGAGTCTATTAGACACATACATGCAAGATAACAAACATTCGCCGTCTTTATAGTAATAGATATTATTTCGCTTATAATGCTTCTTGTGGGGGCTTTAATTGTAACTTTTTGTTTCATCTACCAGCTTTTGTTTTGTTGTAATGTTTCTTACATTATTTTTCTGTAAAGTTTTTTTTACTCCTTCAAATTTATTCTTCAACTATTTTAGAATGAGTCTGTTAGAGCATTTTTAATTTATATATATGATAGGAATTTCTATGTGATAGAAAAAATGTGTTTAGAAAGTTTTTCACTTATAAATAGGTGCTTAAATTTAGAGTTGGTTTTGTCTTCTAATAAATACAAAGTAAATATCATACCTGTTTTTAATAATTTCAGGCTTTTTTTTAAAACTGATTATTTTTTTTTTTTTTTCAGTCAACCAGTTACGAAAAATACATTTCGAATGTACAGAGTGTTAGGGAAAGGGGGGTTTGGGGAAGTGTGTGCATGCCAGGTGCGGGCCACTGGTAAGATGTATGCATGTAAAAAACTGGAAAAAAAACGGGTGAAAAAACGAAAAGGAGAAGCGATGGCATTGAATGAAAAACAGATCTTGCAAAAGATTAATTCACGATTTGTGGTAAGTGTGATTCATTCACTTTTTATACTTGCTTGTCTGAATATTACTTTTCTGAAAATCTTCATTTTGGCTACAAATTAAAATTACTTTCAACTTCTTTATATATAAACAGTTTTGCTTTATATAAAGTTTTGTGTATGTTCAAATTTGAAACCCATAGAACATTTTCTTCCACTTTTAGGTAAATGATATATGCCAATCATGTTATTTCCATCAGTAAAAATCATGAAACCTATTATGGGATACATGTGTAAATTAATAAAAATGAATAAATAAAAATAAACAGTATTCCTAGATTCAATCATGTTTGTACTTTAGGAAATAATTGATCTTATAGATCAATTATTTCCTATGACAAGAGAAAACTACTTTGATAATTTTTTATATTTTTATTTCTCAATCAAAAGATTGTAAAGTGAAATTTATATACAAAAAACATAATCTGCTAAAAAAATTATATTCAATGAGAAGACAGTAAAGCAAATCTACTGCATTCAATCTTTCTCTCTCCAAAAAAGGTGAAAAATATTAACTCAAACCACCAATATTTACACAAAAATTACACTGAAAAAAATGGAAAATTATGCTGGTAAGGTATAACTTTGTAAAAACATTTTGGCGAAAAAGCTAAAAAAGAAAAGTTCACATATCCTCACCTTTGTCTTAAAAAGCAAACAAATTCGAAAGTTTAAAATATAGATGTTTTTTTATATACCAACTTTTGTTCGGACAATCCAATCTCTCTTCCCATCTTTTTTGTTCACACAGCCTTCTTCAGGTGTAATATATAATATAGACTTTTTTGTTTGGTTTCTCAAAAGTATTTGCTTCCTAATTCAGTGCCACTCCTTTTATTGTTTTTATTTTACAAACTTTTTACAGCAAAAGTCTATCCCTCTTTCTTTTTTGCCTTTTGCATAATGGTAGAATCTCAATTTTTTGACTGTTAAAGGGTGAAAATTTAAATAAATAAATTCTTTTTTTTTTTTTTTTAAATAATCCACACATAATCTGTGTTCTTCGCATTCAAAATGTTTTTCCACGTTCAACCTTGAATAAATACAGATTCTTCATGAACTAGGCCTTATTATTCACCCTATCAAAATGACTTTTTATATTTTGTGTCAAGTTGCAAAAATTGATGCAACTGTGAAATAAACCCAAACTATATGAATGAACGTGCACAATTTGAGCAAAATACATCAACTTGCTTTGGATCGGTACTTTATTTCATAATTTTGACTTTTTTGCTTAGTAAACAAAATGATTGAAATCTTTGTTTTCAATTCTGATTCTATAATTTCAAAATTACCAAAATTGTTTTAAAGCAAATAAGCCGAAATACTTGTCTTTCTTATTGAAAAATTGACTGACGAATCAATTTGTTGCATTCTACAAAAGTAAATACTGATTATCAACTATTCACAAGAATAATTTAATAGTTTCTCTGTAAATTTTTTGTAAAAGATTAAAATAATAAAATTAATATGAGAACCCTTTTTTTATATGATTATTTTGATCAGTTAACAATTCTATAAACTACTTTTTTCCTAAAACCTAAAAGTCTAGCATTATGGTATCTCTATATTTCATATGTCGACAAAAACTATGTTATTTTTGGTGTTTTTTTAATGTACTTATTAATTTTTTAAATCAGATTTTTAAAAATTGAAATGTACTACAAAATATTACAAAGTATACCAAATTTCAGTATTTAAAAACAAAATATTTACATCAATGACTTAGCCCTTTGAACGCTTGCCCCTGCACCTTCAGATACCCTCATACCTGAGGTTCTGAGTGGAAAAGCTCAAATTAATTTTTTTTAAAAGTTTTGTTCATTGTCTACTGAAATGTTTTGTCTAATTCATTTCATTTTTACTGTTGGTTTGCTGTTGTAAGTCAAATATATTTCTTAGTGGTAAATGAGGTGGGAGTTATGTCACCTCTGTCCTCAAATGAGGTGTAATAAAATAGCTCTCAGCCTGAGATATCGGGCTTTTGGGTTCAAATGAAAATTCTGTTTTCATTCGCAGTTTTCTAGACGAGTGGGCGATAATATATGTAAAAATGTTGAGGTCCACCACCCACTCACCTTATATCACAACCTGTGCTATAACGAACCACGTTATATCGTGGGACACCTGTACTAACTAAATACTAGGTGCCCAGCCTATGTCATTATTCTCTTCTGTTACATTGGCAGTTTTTGGATGGTTAATCTTATCTGAAACACAAACTCACACCAATTTTTCTATTTATTTACTTATTATATTAAAAATCTATTTCTATAATGTCAAATACTCAAGAAAACTCCATCATTAATATGTTTATTCTGTTTTTAGGTGAGTTTAGCTTATGCATTTGAAACAAAAGATGCCCTTTGTTTGGTGCTTACACTAATGAATGGAGGTGATCTCAAGTTCCATATTCATAATATGGGGCAACCTGGTTTTGATGAGGAGCGGGCAATATTCTATGCTGCTGAGATTTGCTGTGGCCTAGAGGACTTACACTCAGAAAATATTGTGTATAGGTAGGTATTCACCTTGTTAAGAAGTAATTTTAAATGTTAGTTTCCATCTTTAACCAAAACATTTAATCTATTCTATTATTAACTCTTACAGTACCAGTTTTCTGGATTTACCAATAGAAGCATTCAAATTTCTGTATTATTTCAAATGATAAAATTATCTCTTAGGAAATTTTAAAATTTATTGGTAACAATTAGATGAAATAAATATAATGGAAATTATTTTCTCTGCACTCAATACACAGGTTGCGCTCTTTTTTAAGTTAGTGGCCAAGAAGAAATGCCATTTCTCTATCAATGGCACGGCACATCCCTAATATGAATAAAAACTTTGCTCTTTGGAATTCTTTTTCTTAAGATGGGGGATTAAGTGTTGGTCTTTTCTTTCTGTGTGTTTTTAAGGGTTACATAAGTGTTGCCTATCTTTCAATTCCCTTTAATATAAATAGTTTTGTAGCATCATTAAATGAAATTTGAGACTTAATTATTAAAGTATTCAAGTAAATCTTTTTCCACAGAGATCTAAAACCTGAAAACATATTATTAGATGATTTGGGTAAGTAAAGTTTTATTACAGAACTATAAATTGTGTTAATGTAAATCATCATTTTTGTTCTTGAAATAAATAGCATTGATTTTTTTTTTAATTAGTGCATGTGTTGTATAAATAGAAATTGCTTTTGTGTCAATGTGGGAATAAGAAAAAATATGTGACTCAACATCACTTTACTTTTTCTCTACTCAGTCAGATTCATTTTGTACATAAAAGGTACAAATTTCTATAATTTCTGTAAAAAATCATTTATTTTTTTGTGTCTAATGTTTAAAATTATTGCTATAATTTGAGATAATAAAAAAATTCGAAATTTCCATATAATTCTTTGTTAGTCTATTTTTTCTAGAATTTTGATAATTAATCCTATACTGTTAACAAATAAATCATTACTCTTTTGTTTTTTGTTTAAATATTAATTAAGGATATCAAAGGAAAGGTACTGAAATAATTTGAAGTTATTTACAAACTGTCCACACTCGATGGTATTAATTATTATTTTTATTATTAATCAAATTCTCTATATTATAGAAATGTTGAATGTAGAATTCTGAGTTAATGAATCTTTTAATCTTTAAAAATATTATTTAGGCCATGTTCGTATATCAGATCTTGGTTTGGCAGTGGAAATACAGCCAGGGCAAGGAATACGAGGACGAGTAGGAACTGTTGGATACATGGGTGAGTACTTTTATTTTGCAACCTGAAGTAGAACAGAATATAACAAGAAAATTATCCAATAATTCTTCTTTTTCTATGTATATATGTCTGTTAGGAAATACAATTTTAACTTTAAGCTATTTTAAAAATCAATTAGCTAAAATTTATTTTGTAAATTCAATAAATCACAAAAGATTTTTGTTTATTAAAAGGGAAAAAAAACTTAATTCAGCTCAAATGTAAATATTGACTATTGTAAAATAATAGTCAATTTTCGATAGAACCACTTTTTTTGACATTGCGCAAAATGGTTTCAATAGGCTTCAAATAGACACTTTTTTTGAGTCAAAATTGAGAGAAAACTTTTTTAAAAACTTTTTAGGGATAAAAATTGATGGGAAATTTGTTTTCAAAAAACAAGCGTGAACACTGCTGAATACAACCTATGTTGACAGTTTTGGTTGATGGTTACAGTTTTGGTTGACAGTTTCTCAAATTTCCATTAAAAAATTTTTTTTACTGTTATTAGAAACCAAAACTGTCAACATAGGTGTCTTCAGTTTTTCTGAAAAATGTCAGATCTATCAACATTTGTCAGTGTTTGGCCTTGACTTTTGTTGACAGTTATACAATAAGCTAACCTGACTTGAAATTGATGTATTTTAAAGGTAAAAAGGAATTCCTGTGCACATAATAATGTGTGATATGAAAATCCTTTATCTGCAATGAGGGCCTCCTATTGTCAACAAAAGTCAAGGCCAAACACTGGCCATTACCCTAGGGCATAATTGATCTTAAAATCATTCTAATTCCATTCCATGCTCCGTCTTCTGAAGCTAAATATTGTAAAAGCATAATTATTGCCCCAATTTTGACAACAAGACAATGTGGTGGTACGCCACTAACATTAATTGTGTTCAAATATTCAGTGGGATATTGGTTGGTATCGTCATCAAGCCCTAGCATGTCACATGAATAAAGGGTTATTTTTTTCGCCAGGGAGTCTTTCTAATAAAAGTTTATTTATACTGTCTACTTGATCATTTTTCGGAGTCAAATTACAACAGTTATTGAAAAATTCCTTATCAAAAGCTTGATCTACTAAATTTGGGAAAATTTCATCAATAAAATTATGTTTATTTTTAGAGTGAGCTGTCAAATGAGCAAGTAATTTGACAGCCCAAGCTAAATTTGCTCCAGTATAGTGTTGATATTTTCCCGAACCAATATCCAATAGAAAATTTGCCCAGATCTAGTTCGCCCCACCAATGAAGATGCATGTTTTTTGTCAGACTCATTTGGACAACTTTTTCAGTTTCAAGGGTTCTTTGGATTTTTGGAAATAATGCTTTATTACACAAGAAAAAAAGCAATTTTTTGGTAGAAGTATTGCTTTTTCAAATGAAATAGTAGCAGAGACATGCACGCATGCACCCCCTTCTTATTTTCCAGCAGGCAATATCAGGTCAAAAGGTTGATAGTAATTTTTTATTAGATGAAATAAACCTGGGCTTCCCAAAGTTGGGTCTGGACACCTCCGGGGTCTCATGAAGATCATTGGGTTGCAGAAATATTTTAAAATCTTTTTTTCAAAGAATAAAGAATAAAAAAATTTTCACGAAAAAGAAATGCGGAGGGTGGGGGCTTTTGGGATTCTTGTATAATTGGACATACTGAATAAATAATTCAACAGAAAGTTACTACCCACTAAAGTTAGAATATCTGAATCAAGTCATCATGACAAAAATAATTACAGATTTAAGAAGTAAACATCATGTTCTTATTATGTCAACATTCCAATCATTAGTAAATTTCAGAAAATTCCATTAAATATAGTTGAAGAGCTCTTAATTTTGATATTTTTACTTTCAGCACCAGAAGTTGTCAAAAATGAAAAATATTTTTTTAGTCCTGACTGGTGGGGCTTAGGCTGCATCATATATGAAATGGTAGAAGGAAAGGTAAGATTATCTTTCTCTTTCTTATAGGGTACATGTAATATCTCTCAGGCCAGTAAACTTATAATTTCCAATTTTCATACACAAAATTAGGCACAGTAATAAATAACTTCATTTTCATACACTCCCCAACAGCCACATCAGCAATTAAAGTATTGTTAGAGTTTTATTGAAGAATTATTGAAGAAGAATTGATCGAAGTATTATCTCTGTATGACAGTGAAGAATGTTTACATGAATTCTTCATATATTCTTCCTAGGTATGTTAAATAAAGCATTAGGATTTAAAATAGTTTTGGCTTTATTGCCAATAGAAAATGTTTGATTATTTTATGTTAAACTAACATCAGTCATTCACTTTCCCTAAAATCTATAAAAATGATTTACTGATAGAAAAATACTGCATATGGAAGGAAACATAGTCAATCTGAAAGTCATGAAATAATTGAAAAATGAAAAGTGGATTTGATAGATTAATTCTAACAAACAAGTACTTCAAATGACACATTTAAGTAGCTATTCAATGTTAAACATGTTCTTAGATTGTGGATAGAAATCAATGTTTTCACTTACAGATACTATGTTTTGTCTGTAGTCTTTCCACAAATTAATGAAAATTGCAGCACTCACATTTATTTTAAACATTAATTTTCCTATACTTCTAAAAGATTTATCATTTAGAAAAGATCTATTAAACAGTTTGATAATATTACTAGAATGCCTAAGATTATTTATATTTTATAAATATTACAGTAACAAATTGTAACAAGTAAATAATGCAAAATTGATTTAAACAAATCTGAAGGTTAAATGTAAAAGAGAAATACAAGCAAAAAATAATAAGAATATTTTCATAAAAACAAGCTCTTGTAGAAATCAGGAAACATTTGTGGTGATCAATTAATAACTTTGATCTCCCATTCATGAAACCTGATTCCCAATAAGGTTCGAAGCTGCATTGCACCATCCAGAACATAACTGAAAAATGCTTCAAGGATAGAAAATTTGTTTATAGCTTCAGTAACATTACTCACTGCTTCTGCCATCATAATAATCTTTTTTTGTACATTTTCAAACTGTCAGCATTCATGTAACATTTTCAGTGTCATCTTGTACAACTTGTAGTACTCTAAAAAAAATCTCCTTATCTACATTTTCCCTATTTTTGTCAGTCAGTTAGTTTCTCTATAGGCAAGTCTACAAATGTAGTTTATGCATATTAAGGCTATTACTGCATATGTTTTCCAATGATTACAGAAAAGTATTATATAAATATAAGAGAACTATTATAATATTTATGATATTACTAAACTATTATACATATAATTCCAGTCTCCATTTCGAGCTCGCAAAGAGAAAGTTAAACGAGAAGAAGTTGATCGACGAGTAAAAGAAGATCAAGAGACTTATTCATCTAAGTTTAGGGATGATTGCCGTTCCATATGTATGCAGGTAATTATGTTGTTGTCTCCCACTGTATCATACTTATTTTTTTTATACATTTCTCCAAAAATGTTTCCTTTTGTATTACATCAAAGTAGTAAATGATTAATTTATTAGATTTATCCAAGCAACTAAAAGTATAATAGTAAATTTTTGATTCTAAAACTACAAGCATATAAAAGAACAGTAGATCTTTACTAATTCTTATTATTTTTCAACCAAATCTTTCGGCATACTATTTTTCACTTTATGCAATTTCTTCTGGTGTAAAATTACAATAATTGCAATGAAGATGTTTTTGTTCTTGAATTTGAATTTCTTAACTACCATAATTTTTTAAAATTTAGTAATGTAATTTCCTCTTTGATCTAGGATTAAACTCAAAATTAATTAAAAATATCAAGCCAAAGAACGTTAAATCAAATTTTATATTTGGATTAGAATCACCTTTTTCATTATCACATTAGTTTAAAAAATTTTCCAAATTCTTAAAGCAATTAATATTTTTGAATTTACATTAACCAATGATTTCTTATGTATTAATTTTTTCATGATAAATTAGAAAACATTTTTCTGCAGTTTCTGGTGATAATTTTAGTTCTATTTTTATTTCATTGAATTCATTATCTATATATCTTTCTGATTTATTTTAATCTTATATTTGTGTGCGTGCAAATAAATATATATATTTTTGTTTTCAGTTATTAGATAAGGACCCTAAAAAACGCTTGGGAAGCTCACCAGCAGGTTACAAAGATGTGAAAGCCCATCCATTTTTTAAAAATATCAATTTCAAACGATTGATGGCTGGAATTCATCAATCACCATTTGTCCCTGATGTAAGAATCCCTTAATATTTTCTTTCTCTCCCTCTGCAATCAAACTCCTCATTGCACAGATCTTTTACTTTATCAACTGCTTTATTATCATTATTTTTACAAGTTGGAAAGTAATTGTATAGTTGAATTTAAAGTAATAGGCCTGCATGTCCTTCTCGCAATGACAATGCTTCGCTATTTTTCATAGGTGTTGCACAATTATATTAACTTAACATTCCAATATCTTGTGCTACAAGAATCACAGAAATTCTTCCACCAGCTGGGCTAAGGCAGTTGTAAGTTCATGCCATCCTATGGCAGCAATCTTAAGTAGAGTTATACATATGTGTGTGTGTGTGTGTATACATATGTTTCAACCTCAGCCCACATATAGCAAAACTCATCAACAAACAATACAATATACACACAAAGAATTTAAGCCCCTCCTTTAAGCCCTACAAACCCCATATTGCTAAATACTTACCCTATACACCCATACACATACTCGCATACACTCATACAAACAATTGTTACAACAATTATAATCCCAACAGTAACTAAATAATCCAATATTAACCACTTTCATCACCCATGTAATACTCAACAGCAGCCTTAACATATCCAACACTCACAGAACTGATATACTATCCTACAATCAACAAAGATTCAAATAAACCCACACTAGTATTAACAGAAACAAACTTATTATCCACAGATGTCAATACCAAATCAATATCTACGTTATCCCCTTTAAAAATAAAAACTTCTGAAGAAGAATGGATCGGCCGAAATGTTGTGTTAACAACATAAACAACGAGTTTAATCGTCTGAAGAACCATTTGAATTTTAATGACCCTTCTCAAAACTATAGAAAATATCAATGACCTACATCTACTAAACTTATAACTAACTTAATATCGATAGCATAAATACAAATTTCATACTAATTATAACCTATTTGGTATATCAACTAAACCAAATATAATATTAACAACATTTAAAACAAATTTTAATATCAATGAAACTCAAAAATAAATATCAATATTCACATTAGTTAAAACACACTTAGATTGAACTATAATACAGTAAAATTTTAACCATTTTGTCAAGGAGTGATTTCCACAGCATTATTACTATAGACGGGCGAGGCCTGTGTGCGGAGTAACCCTCCAGCCTTAGCAATCAACTTTTAAGTTGAAGTGTGACTTGCCCAAGGTCAATTCCACCCTTTAAACCAAGGGTTTACATCCTATGGACTACTGGAGTGGCGCAAATAGGAGCAGAGCCCATAGGTCGTAGAGTGTCCTTCTGACAGATGCCCGAGCTAGCTATGGGGGTCTGCTGCTCCTTTGCGGAAATGTTCCAACAGTAAGGCTGAACTGTGGTTAGACCACAGAA
>VCCN01002162.1:810909-827605 GCA_006491835.1 Architeuthis dux | reverse complement strand
ATTAATTTATTCACTAAAATATTGAGCACTGTGTACATTCAATATATTGTGTTTCTTTAAAAACGCAAAATACACACATATATGTATGTGTGTATGTGTATCCCTTCATGTTATGTGAAATTGACTTGGTGGGAGGGGATGACCTTATGGTATAGGTTTCTCATTTCACCCAATGGTTCTTTATTTCTTCTGAGGATTTTCTTGCCATTTTCTTTTTTGTTCCTTTGCAAATCATTGCATTTAAACAAAATTTATGCATAAGTAAAGTAGACAAAATGTTTATCTTCCTTTACATGGTTGAATATCTTTTATTCTTTATTTCTTTTCAATTTACTCTTCAGCCACGAGCAGTTTATTGTAAAGATGTCCTTGATATTGAGCAATTTTCTACTGTTAAAGGCGTTAACCTTGATCCCAGTGATGATACATTTTACAGCAAATTCAACACCGGTAGTGTGTCTATACCTTGGCAGAATGAAGTAAGTAAAATTGGCATTGCTTTTTGTTAACATTGATTACTGAAGTATAAGAAAGGATAGGAATCTATTTCTCAAATACTGTATGAAAGAAAATGTTGTAGAAATATCTTAAGATTAGCAAAATCGTATAATAAGCCAAAAGTATTCATAAAAAGAACTTAGAAAAAAAACAAAAACATTTAATCAATTTTTCCATGATAATTAAAGCAAGTATTCTATAAAAGGAAGATTTGTGCCGACAAGGAGACCTTATGGTAACATGTAGTATACACAATTTTCTCTCTCCCAATGTTAATACTTTAATGGTGTTTAGTGGTGGGAAATGGACATTGCCTTTTTATTTTAGGATTGCTGGATATGCACAAATTTGCTTAGATTAAATTTTATACCAATAAACATCAAATTAAAATTAGGCACAGATCTTCTGTTATTAATTATTCTATTCAAATTAATATCCTCATCTTGTTTGTTATAGTCACAACATTTTGTAGCCTCTGACCTTCTTCAGGTATCGTTTTGTCACCTGGGAATTTCAAACCAAACCATTTATTCAATTCACAGGGGTAGATTGTTCTCATTCCACTGTTCATGCCAGGAAATATATCATATCAGTTAATTCGTCCTTGTTATTCCACTTTTTGCTTATTTTTCCCCACTTGAATCTGTATATGGTTTTTACTGCTGGAATTCAATCAAGTAGTTAATGTCTGTTCTTTTCTAATCAGAGGCTCTCCTATGGTATTCGTTTCTATGATTGGCCTGCTGAAGGGCTTTATTAGAGCATACATATATATATGATGAGAGCAGGTGCACTGATTCTTTCAATCATCTTTTGTTCAAGAAGAAAAGAAAAGAACAAATATCAAGTTTGAAGCTCCAAAATTCTGCTACCTAGTGAAAATATATTTTATTTTATGACATGTCAACAAATATCAAACTGAAGCAAAATGTGTTTTGTTTTCATTGTGAAAGGAATTTTAATCAATTTGATTTTTTTCTAAAATTAATCTGAAAACATTTAAAACTGCAATATAAACTAAAGTACTGTTTTGTTTAACAACTTTTTAGTTTTATTTGTTAAAATATATTGTATATTTACGTTCATTAAAAAAATAAATCTATTGTAGATTTACAATATTTAAATGAATTTATTATATAAAACTAAAAAATATTTCAGGTGTTCATATTAACATAAATATTCTTTTAAAAAAAGAATTTTTAAAATATTTTTTTAAATCGATTAAATTCTTTGATAAACCTTTTTTTATAAATTCACGTGAATATTATTTAAACATTTTCAAAGAATTTATTCAATTTAAAAAATATTCGGTTTGATATTTGTTGGGATTTCATGAGATCAGTTCTTACATAAAAAATATATTTCCATTAATTTTTTTACAAAGTTATGTTTTCATAAATAAATTGAGTAATCAAGGAATAAATAAGTTTTGTTAAATTTAACTTGGTTTTTCTCGTTTTTGGTTTTATACAATACGATTGAGGGGGCAAATTTTGATCTTTCGGTATTTCAACATACAAGGCGTTCTGGATTGTTTTTGTATTATGATCGGCATTACTTGTATTTGTGTCTTAATCTTAAATCTTTGATGTAAATATTTTGTTTGTACTCAAAATTGGTATACAGGATACTTTGTTATATATGTAATTATTTTGGTGGTATTATTTAATAAAGAACACTTTGTTTATTTGTTCAGATCACACTTAGTATTTATATAATAGACAAAGTTCGCCATTTTTCACCGTTATCGCAGCTCAATTATAATGTGGTTGTTATAATGGGGGAGGCTTGTAATTCCTCATTTCAGAAAAATTATCTACACTTTAAAAATTTACTTCTATTCATTTTCTTCTTTCTGCTAGCAGAAACAATATCTGCATTATTCACAAGATGAATAACTTTTCCAAACTTTCTGGATTTTGCTCAAAATATTTTTAAACATCAAACTTTTATAATATTGCAGTTTCTTCATAACCCTGTAGTTTTCTCTTTTCTTCAAATGCTAGGAATTATTAGGAACAGGTTTTAAACAAAGGGACACACTTTCTCATTCATAGTTTAACTTAAGACCCATGTAATAAGTTGATTAGTAAGTAAATTTTCTACTTTGGGAAATGGAAATTTTGACGGAAAAAAAAAAAAAGCTTTGCCGTTTTCTTTTTACATTAAAACTTTTATAAATAATTTTTATTTTTGCCAAATACATAATTAGTGTAATTATTTGTGATGGTTGCTTAATGTACATCAACTTTTCAAATAAGTGGACTGGAAATAAATAGAATACCATATTGGCTAATATACAGTAGTATAGAAAATAAATAGCAATTAAAAAGCTACCAACATTTTGTCATACATCAATACGATGTGTATATTTTATAACTAACAAATATTCATTACACCTTCCCCACAAGAGCAAATATAACACAAGGTCAGGTTTAATGTGTGGTGGTACAATAAACCTGATTTTTATCATTTATCTTCTTTGTAGATGATTGACACAGAATGTTTCAAAGAACTTAATGTGTTTGGTCCTAACTGCACAGCATCTCCAGATCTGTGGGAGGATCAACCACCTCCTCCACCCAGGCCAGGCTTGTTAGATAGAATTTTAAGACGTCGACGGGTAAGTAGCCAGCTGTTCACAACTATTCAAAATGCATTCTAATAACCACTATGATACGCTGTTTGATTCTTATACAGTTATGCACTGACATTTTCAACTTTTTCCCTGTTTAGGCAACTTCATAATTCTATCCTCCAAGAACTTTTTATCTTTCTTTGCAAAAGGCCCTTAGAGCTGCTCTTTGCTGTCTTTCAGGGAATTGACTTTTTATTTTCATTAACTCTTTCCTCCCTAAGAGACATTTGATAAGTTCCCTGCCTGCCTGACTCCCTTACAAAAATACAATGGACAGTAAATAAATTGCTATAACTTTTAATATGAAATGTACTCTTACATTGGGAATAATCACTGAAAATTTAGTATCACTCCGGTGAAATAAAACATGAAAAAGGTATTACCGATTGATTGGCATTGTCATGATTTAAATTTAAACATGTTTTTTTTAATCAATATTTTAAAAAAAATTTTGTTTATTTTCAATAATATTTAATAAATAATTATCTATAAACTGCTTAGCGGTATCAGGTAATTTTGTAACTGGTCCAGGAATGTCCGTAAATCATGTTCTGCAAGCGATCAGTCCACGGAAATAATAAATTATTATCTATGAACTTAGTGGTATCAGGTAATTTTGTAACTGGTACAAAATGTTTACATTCCTTCCATTGATTAAAAGATCATAATTTTCGACCTCAGAGTCGCTCGAATCTTCATCAAAATCACTTAAATCAACATCAGAGATGTTGATAGAATCCTGTTTGTATAATTTCATGCGAAAATCCCTCAAATTCTGAATCACTAAAGTTACTAGAATCCATTTTAGAATACCACGTGTAGCAAGAGATTTGAAATTTCTGTTTACCGTTATGGATAAAAGACAGAACTAGGTTAAAGGTGTCCCCATATGGATTTGTAAGCTTGATTTTGATTGGTTGAGATTCTAAGGGACCACTAGTATGACTACTCAGAGCCAATTTAATAAATGCTACATAGCACGTCTGTAGTCTGGTTCAGGGAGTATGCATATATACGACTCATCAGTGTGGCTACTGACTATAAGTGCCTTGCTGCCCCGAGCGAGGATCGAAACCGGACCTCTGGGCCAGCAGTCTGACTTCTTACCAACGCCCCAGTCACCGCGGCGGGTTGTAGATCATTTTTTAGGCATATAAACTTGTGTCTTTGTTTACAAGAGTGCTCAATCCAGATTACTCCGAAGAGCTAAGATGTATATATATAACGCCGAGTCGTTTTCAGGGAGGGATAAGTTAAGAGAATTCTGGAAAGACCAGAAGAAATGGTAATCCGATGGTACAATCTGGTGAATACAGTGGATTTCACCTCCTTTGGATGAAGACCAGTTTGTGGGGCAAGCAAATTGAACCACCACTATCTCTCACAGCCTATGTTGTAAAGTATACACTTTTCATCGCAAGTTGTTTAAAAACAGAACCTGTCTGTTAGTTTTAGTGAGTTGTACACGAAAATACAGTCCAGTAGGTCTTCTCATTTTTCTTATGGAAGCCACAAATTACGAGTTTGAAGTTTTTTGGTTCAGTGGTTCTCAAGAAATTTAAAAAAAAAAAAAATTCATAGTTTCTATCAATTATCTCCCTTGACTTCCGCTCTTCTTAATTATCTAAATTGGTTACTTCTCTTCAGTGTTGCCAAAGTACTTCAAAATCATATTTTCATACAATGGACGGAAAATTATTTTACAATTATGCCATAACGTGCAGCCCCTTAGGAATGGGCATTGACCTAGTTTTAGCAAATTCAATTTAATTTCCAATGGTACTGGTATTGAGTGTAAAAAGTTCATGCTTAAAAGCCACTTAAATTACTAGTGTTACAGTTAAATTGAAAAGTTAATGCATTCTCTCATTCCTCAATATGGCTGTACTTAAGTTACTTACTAATTATCTGTTCAACATTTAATCTGATTTTTCTTCTTTTGTTTCAGCATCGAGAAACCAACTGATCATGCAGAGAGTAAAACTCTAGAAGTTGCCATCTCTTCTTCGTGACACAGCTGCACCAAGGTTTTAACTATCCTAGAGTTGATGTTGATTTAGCAGCAGTTCAGGAATTCTACTGCTTCTCCTACCTTTGGTCTTCTTTATGGCATGGAAGGACTTTCATCAGCCCACATTCATCTACAAAGTGCATGAATACACACACACACATATTTATATATATATATATATATATGGATTTAGAGTGATCAGCAAGTTCAGTGCTGCTTTTAACTGCCAGTCAGTTGGTGACCAGCCTTTAACAACTTGCGTGTTTTCACGGACATGTTGGCTTTGGTCATTTTTACTTTTAATGCCAAGACTTAATTATAGAAATAAAAAACCCGTCCCCAACGCAATTGTCGAGCGATAAAGATTTTCATATACATTTAGGTTTTACTTATGGCATACATCATTTATTGTCTCATAGAATAGATACTAAAAAAACTAAGTAATTTTTTATCCCAAATTATGTTAATTGAATCTGTTTACTCATATCCTCATTGTATTGGGGGGAAAAAAAAAAAAAAATTTATTAGAAAAGGTGCTGTTCCAGTAAAATATTTCACTATATTGTTTGTTTTTTTTAATCAGTATAAAAATTGTAATGTAATTGCTGTAAATTTAAAATCTTTGTTTTGCTTTATACATAGCAATTATTTAAATTCTACGTCTTATATGTTGAGTTAGAGATAGGTTCTTTTTCTGACAAGTGTGTAGGTGTTATATACACACTCAACATAATTGTTTTACAGTATGTTTATTACTGGCAAAATTTGTTGGATATAATTTTCTTTTTTAAACTCCCAGCCAGTATTAGACTTTTTACCATGGGATTTCCACCGGCTTTATTGGAGCAGCTTTGTAACATTATTTATATTTCTCTTGTTAACAAAATTAAAGTCTTAATGAATTCAATTAATTGTATCTTTTCAAACAAAGCACTCAATTCTACATTGTTGTTTGGGAACACTCAAGCTGATGCTATATTCATTTTTTTTTTATGTAATTATATACAAAACAGTTAATCTTAATATTTTACTGTTTAAATTCAGAACTTTAGATTAATGACTTTTCATAATCAATTTTCTATATTTAGTGCTCCCTAAATGTATTCTCCACATCCATATTCACCATTAATGTGAAGGTTAAATGAAACAATTTTACTCTTCATTCATTGATGCCTTCAAGTACATCTGATATTCAGTGTAATTTCAATCAGATTCTATTTACAAATCGATCATTTATTTTGTTAAAGAAAGCTCTTGCAGATTTAAAATAAAAAATTTAAAAAAAAAAGTCAGGTAACTTTTTCATTTCAAAAGAGTTTTTATGCTTATTTCTTTGATATAGTGTGTTTCAAATGGTTTATGCAAAAGATTAGGATTTTAGTAAATTTTTGATTGAGTGATATTATGAACAGCTTTTATTTCTAATTTTTCACCCTATATTTACTATCCTTACTGGAATTATGAATGTTGCTCTTGCATACAATTTAACATGTTTTTCCAAAGAGTAAAAACCTGAATAACTAGAAAGCACACATTCCGACCGTCTCAGTTCAAATTTTCCAAAAATGTTAATTTAAAATACCCCATATAGAAAGTTGTGGGAAATATCTAAGTATACTTAGGATAAAACCTTTACCAACATACTGATAATTTAAATTCAATTTCAAAATTGTAATCTAAAAAGTATTCACTCTGTTAGAGTTGAAAAAAATGACATGAATCCAGTAAAAATACTTCTAGATTTAAACAAGAAATTTCCACTCCACACAGTTCTCTTTATAAATAAAACTAAATTCTTTTGTTACACAATTGATCTTCTTTCTCTGCAGTCATGAAAGAAAGTGATTCCACTTTTGTCAATTTAGTCTTTGTTCTCAAATATTTTGCTTCATTCTAATTGTTAGTTGAAATCCGAGATTAAATAATTGCCTAAAAAGTAAAGAAATCTATTTGAGTAAACTTGAGTAACAATAGGGATATTATTTGTATGTGTGTGTAATAACTGCTGGTTAGAATTTCATTCACTGGCTTCTAAGGCCCAATCTGAGGAACAGTGCTCTGTTAATTGCTGCTGGCATCATCACAATTGGGATTGTACAGAATCTTATGTTCTTCATGTAACAAGTGTCCCAGTCACTGTATCAAAAATATGAATGTTATAAAAGTTGCAGCTTTTCTCTTATATTGGCTTTTTTAAAATTTCTTTTTTACTATGAACAAATCTATGTAAACTCCAAAAATGGTTGGTGTGTTTTTAATATATGCAAATAAGTTTGCAATTCAAAGCATTTGTACAGCAGTACCAGCTGGATGAAGCCCCACTAGCTGTAAGGAAAACTAAATAGCTGGAAAAGAAATAAGATGACATTTCATCGGTAAACATCTAATGATTTCAGGAATTACTGTTTTTAGTTTTCATTCTTACTTAAATATCAAAGCAACATTTTTTTAACTGAATGTACAATTCTTTGAAGTATGCTTCATAACTGAAAGGTATAAGAAAAACAACACTTAATAGTCATAAGTTGTGGAGACTCCTGGTATAATCTCTTCAGTGCTGTTTTGTAATAAGTCTCTTTTAATCCATTAATTAGCATATTTAAACTATAATAGCTCATGATGGGCTAATGAATAAATCATACCAATTCAGGAACATTTTTTTTTCAACTGCAAAAGGTTATTGATGAAAATTTATGTTATAACCTTATTGTTGCTCATCTGAAAGAAGTGTCAGAGCCATAAGAAGTTTTTTATCAAATCTATACCCCCAATGGTAAGCCATAGAAGCATGTTTATACAAAACACAAGAAAAATAAACTTGAAACAAAACATTGTTGCTTATTAATCATTTAATTATAATTTACAAATTTGTAATGAAACTTTAGTAGTGGGTGGGGGGGATCAAACTATGTTGCTACTAGTGAGATGACAAATAGTAAATGAACAAAGTTATAATGCTCCAGTTGAGAGGCTGTAGTATGTAACATACAATATGCTGTTAATAGCAGCAACTGCTGTGTGTGTGTGTCTGTATGTATGTGTGTGTGAGCTAAAAATGATAGATGACAGCTTATGATGAATTATTTTGCGTGTATGTGTGTGTATGACTTGACAATGCTATAGTATTAAGCCTTTTCATATCTGTGAGAATAGATGAGATTATTTGGTAGTTCTTCGGGATGGTTCAGATGCTGTGGGTGGAGGAGGAACACCTTTTCTGTCCAGATCATCAATATATGATACCAGAATCTTTTTGCGATCATCAGGTATGCAGTCCAACACAAGATATCTCCGATCATTCTACAATTAAAAATTTTAATTAAATTGTGAATAATGAAATAATGCTTGTTAAATAAACAAATGTAAGCAAAAGTAGTGTTAATGATTTTCACAATCAAATGCTGTATTACAGATTCAAAATGAAATTGAAATATTTGCTTGAAATAACTTTGTAATATTTGCTATCTGGCATGAAAATAAAATCCAATACTTGGATAATGAACAAAGTAACACCTTTATTTCTACATTGAATACAATTCTAAATTACTATTTTGGACTGGATAGATAAAGAAAAAAAGTTTGTAGGAATTTTAAATTCAGCCTGAATGGAAAAAGTGGATATTGTAGATAAGGAAGACAAAGATTTGTTCAGAGATACTATTTGGTGGTGGCGAAACCCAAACCCTGTCAATCTTTTTGTTTTAAAGATTCTTTTAAATAAAATATTTTCTGAGGATTAAGTACAGATCCCAAGGCAAATGGCTGTTCACAATTACTGGTTGGGATTTTAAGAAGCACAAGAGATCAAATATAAAAACTTGATATGTATTAAATTTTATATCTCACCTGTAAAATTGTTTCAATATCTTTTAGATGCATTTCATTTTCTTCAATCATCTTTTTAGATCTGTTAAGAAGAAGGAAAAAAAAAAAAAAAAAAAAAAAAAAAAAAAATCAATGTTTGAAGCAATAATTTAAAAAAAAATATATACATTTTTACATACAGTAAACCCTCACTATAACAGGGGGGTGGGGGCAAGTTTTCATTGAAGCCGGAAGTTTGTTATACCTGATGGTATTCAGTAAATAAGAGCAAGTTTGGTAGTTCGCTGCATTTAAAGAACATTGTTTGGTAAATCCAAAGGCAGTTTGGTTTTCCCTCATTCTATAAAGTCTTATCTTATTTATATATAATAAAGATTTGCTTAACCTCTATGTCACATCTTAATTGTTACTTTTTGTAAGTATTAAAAGCTATTGTCATAACTACGATTTTAACATTTCGTCACCCTTTCCAATTTATTTGCGGAAAACTTAAAATAAAACGTTTTTTATTTAAATTTGCTCTCATGATTTCAGTCTCAGTTTGTTTGAGGTAAATGCCTACTATTTACAATGCTTCCCAAAAGTTAAGACCACCAATAAAGATTTTTTGCAATAAAATGTGTTAGATTGCATCAGACATTTTTATTGTACGTAATTATTTGCATCAGATAGGTTTTGTCTTAATTCCACAATCAATTAGACATTGGACTATACTCATAAGTTTTCTCGTAAAATGCTTGAATACTTAGCTTCACATTTTCGGCTGTAAGTTTTTAAGCCCAACAAATACAAATTGTGAACATACACCATTGGACAGCTGATATATATCTCGTTAGAAAGAGAATTCTATGTATATACTTCCATCAAAAAATTCCACAATCCATAGACTGGACTGTGTATGTGAAGTTTTCTCATAAAATGCTGTTGGGCTTAAAAAAATTACAGCCCAACAAATACAAATTGTGAACATACACCATTGGAAAGCTGATAAAAATTTGCTTTCTAACAACGTATATAAATTAAATCCAGACTTTGGCCTATAAAGTATACTTGAAATTTCCTTGTAAAAAATACTGAAATACCTATAAATTAATTACTTTTGTGGTAAAATAAAGTATTTTTGAATTCCTCATTTGCAAAACTGAGCAAAATCAACAGTTTCATTTTTTTGAATGAATTAGTTCTGTAATCTTTTTTTTTAAAAAGAAGCTAAAAGTTTAATGAAGCCAGTATAGTTTCAAATTTAAATGTAATGTGTTTTTAAACAGCAGTAGTTTTGTGTGTTAATAATTGAAAAGGAAATTGTTAATTTAACAAAAGCTTACTTGTAAGTGATCAATTTGGTCTCCTTTAACAATTCCCGGAAATCAGCCTTTGCTTGGGCTACTTGTTCATAGCGATAATCTTCAAACTCTTTCTCTCTTTTCTGAAAGGGGGAAAAAGAAAATCAGTTTCAACAGACAAAGCAAGTATTTTATTATTCAATTATAATTTAATATTCTTGCATTGCTTTGTTGTGGAGAATTGATAAAAAATTTGTAAATAAGCATGCATAATTCTATTTGAAACTCAAAGGGAACCTTCAAAATCTGTTATAGGACTACCATGTCTACAAGTTACCTGATTCGGCGTACTTTTAGAGATAACTATAGAAAAATTTATATAGACTTCAAATTTGAATGTGAAGCAAGTAGCTAGTGTGGTAATATGTTTACCGTTAAGGCTGGTTTTGTAACTGTTTCAACCTTGATATATCTATCAAATTTATAAATGAAAAAATTCAACTCACCTTCATTTATCAATTACATTTCTTCTATCTACAACTTACACCAACTTGTATATCATCAATAAACTTACTTTTACTTATACTGAGGATTTACTTTTATTTTTCATATTGCGGTGTATAGTTCCACTTGAATAGAATTGTTTAAACTTTTTATATATAAGAGAAATTATGACTGCTTAAAAAGAATGTTATTCAGCACCTCAGTTGGTAATTAGATTAGGACTAGTAGGATTTTAATTGTAGATTATAAAAATATTAAAGAAAAACTAAGTCATGAACATATGGCCAAATGTGCAAGAAATACACTTACCCGGTCACTCGAGGAAAATTTGGAATACCTTGGGTCTTCTTTAATCATCTTTTTTACATCTTTCCAAGAAGAAGTTAAAGTAATCTATAACAGAAGAAAAATTTGTCAAGATTCTATATGTCAGAATATGCATCTACTTTCTTTAACAGGAACAACAGAAGAAACTTTGCTATGTGGTGTAGATAAAGAGAGATAATAAGCAGAGACCTTTTAGAAGTATGGGAAACTTGAAAGCCCTCAGAGAGCGCATACCTCTGCCAACCAGTTACTCAATCGAAAACAAATTCATCAATCTGCCCAAAACATTTAATCACTTCTTGCTTACACTATGGCCGACCTGTCCACAAAATAGAGAACTCTATACAGATTGAAAAATCATTGTTGTAAAAAAGATCTTTGTATTTTTTATTTATTAAAAATTGAATGGGATTGAACCTCAAGCTAAAACAATCTGAAAATGGTATTCATAGTTGACATTTGCATACACTCCTAGGCTTGCTGACATTCTTTAGTTAAATACTTTTCAACTTTATGTACATTCTTACTATTAGTCATTGTATAGAATTTTGTAACAATTCTATCCTAGATAATACTCTAGTTGCATAATTTATATCTAATTTTCTGAATAGTATTTTAAATTGTAATTCCTAACATTAATAAGTGTAAAGAATTCAAAATCTTAATGACTCTTCTCAAAGTTAGACATTATTTTATAATATTTTCTGTGTGTTTACCTGTTTCCTCTAAGTGAAGCTGGTCCTACAGGTTAGTTTCACTATGTGTGGTAATTAAACTGATATTTATTTACAAAGACAAATGATTGGCAAGTGAGGAGATATTGCTTGTGCCAATCTTCCAATACTGTCTTGAAAATCAGCATTCAAAATCCTGGCTATTACCTCAGTTTGAATATGGACCTTTTGCACTGGTGGGATATACACAACTATCTCAGGTTCACGATTACTACTTCAACAAAATTGTTTTAATCAGTTAACACCTCCCAAAAGATTTCTAACAGCTAATTTATTTTGGACAGAAATATTTTTCTTGAATTGCAGGAATTTAAGTTTCAACTGACGCAAAGAATACCTCTGCCATGAGTCAATGGATATAGTCATGATGCATGACAATTCTCAGAAATGAAACCTGTCAGATATTTCAGAACTTTAGTCAGAAAAAGACGGACCATGATAAAATTAAATAAATGGGGGGTCAGGCAAAAAAAAACATTCACGTTGCCAGACCAAGGATAAAGTATTGACAATTTTAGTTGAAAATATTGCAACACAGCTTTTTGTTACCTGTAAAGTTTCATCTAGCAGCTTATGAAACATTTCCTTATTCTTCTTATTTAGAATATCAATATGTTCTTCAAACAGTTTTTCTTTTTCATCACGATCAAGCAAATCAGCAAGTTCCCAACGGTGATCTTTCCGGAGTTGCTTCCTTGTCTCACGCCATGAAGATTCAGAGTTTCTAACCTGTAATAAATAAATTTAGGTTTTTACTTGAATAGTAGCATAAACTAGAACAGATCAAATAAGCCCTGCTTGCTTTTTAATATTTGTGTTAAACAAAAATCATTATTTCTGTACAAAACAAGAATATTGAAAAGATTCAAATAACAAAAAATTGTGTAGCGTCATTTCACTCATATTTCCTGTATTGTATATACATTTGAATAAAAATTAAGGTGGAAGACATCTTATTTTAGATGGAAAACAAAAAAATTGTTTTTAAAAAAGGTTAATTTACCATTACTTGGGAATATGTTTTTTTTTAAATTTTTATTTATAATTTCTTTTTATTTAGATATTTGGAAAAAAAAGATTTAATTGTGCTTTGCAGAAGCAGGGGGATTCACGCCTTTTTAGGACAATTTTGTATGTATATGTTTAATATTCAAATGAATAAATAATCTCTTTAAAAAAAATGTTTCTTTTAACACCATTTTTTTTATAGATATGAATTAAAAGGAATTATCAATCAAGAAACATTGTACAAGGCAAATTCTAAGCTTATGATCCAGCCTCATTATGTATTCAGCAATCTGTTCTTGTTATTTCATATATAAAATGTTATTACACTGTTTTCACAATATGAGTCCTTGTCAATATTCTTCTTACTGCCTGCTTGAAATGAACCACTATTTTCTCCTTTGTTTAATACGGATACATAATGCCTCTGTTCAATTCGCCTGGCCTGCTCTAAAGCCTAATACAACTATTACAGTTATTCACAGATTTTTAATCTTATTTTTCTTTTATAGATTATCAGAATAATGGTACACAATAGGAAAAATTTTGTATATGTTTAATATTCAAATAAATAAATCTCTTTAAAACTATTCTTTTTAACACCATTTTTTTAATAGATGATAGTTAAATAGTTTTTAGCTTATTTTCACTTGAAATAGTTTTTCTATTATTATTGTAGGATTTTTTTCTTTCATCATCGATTTTGTTTTCGATTGGTCTTTTTCTAATTAATTTTCGTAATAGATTTTTATGATTTTTCTTATCAAGTTTTAAAGATTTTTAGAATAATGTTATAACTATAGAAATTAGAATGAGAAATTTTCCTAGCTAAATTTTAGGACAATTTTGTGTATGTTGTTAATATTCAAATGAATAAAATCTTTTAATACATTTTTAAATATTTTCTATTTAAATTTTTTTTTTTTTAAATCTATTGTTAATTTTAAAATAAACTATTAGCAAAAGAAACGCTGCATTTAGAGTGAATTATTCACTGAGTGTTCAAAGGCGGATGGAGTACATTTTGGCTAGGTTTGCTAGTCTTGAAACTATACACTAGTGCTGATTAGTCCTGTGCTGAAACGGTGGCGTTGAATCTTAAGAGTAATGTTAGGAACGAGATTGACTGGTAGCATTCAACATTTTTTTATAACCCACAGCTGCACCTATTTGAGCAAGTTTGAGTGTAGTTTATCTTTAAAATAAAATTCTATTTAGTATTAAAAAAATACTGTCCTTGGTCTCTACTAGTGCCTGCATTGATTAACTATGAATGCAACTGGGAAGTTTGCTCACAATGGTATCAAATTAGTTTTGGTCCTCCTCAAAAAACTGTTTTTACAATATTTCAGAACTATGTAGCTTAATTACTGTCTTCATGATTTCAATCAAAAAATGTCTATGGCTGCTAAATTAAGATTAACCCCCATAACAATACTACCAAAGTAATTGATAAATGAATAGGTATGTTAAAGAAACTGCAGGAGCATTTGCAGGTTTCACACATAGATAAATTTAAAACTATTCAAACTATTAGAATATATTGATAAAATAAATACAAAAATGGGTTATGTTAACATGAGCAAATTATACATTTTTAAAAAAAATAGATAACTTGATAATTACCAAATCAGCAAGAAGTGCTTTGAAATGTTGGATTGCTTCGTCTTTCTTATGTTGTTCTCGCTCCTTGTCTCTTTCCCGCAGAGAATTGGATAAAGTTCGTTGAACTTCTTTCTCGCGCTCCCTCAGACTAGCTTCAACTCTCTCCTGTTTTTCTCTTTCTTTGCGATCTTCATCATCAGATTCCTGATTTCAGTAAAAGTACAAAAATTTATCAAATACAAATGTTAAAACCACTCAAAAACTCTAACAAACATCTTATAAAAAGAATACAATAGACTTATTTAAATATGATGCAATTATAAGAACTAATTTCTAATGTTTTTACATTATATATCCCTTTACTTTGCATAAGTTATTAAAAAACTTTTTTTTTAAATAAAAAATAAGATATATATTTGAATTATGGAAAACAATCCAGATTGAAGAAGATTGCAATTGTTTAAAGTTTAAAGTTAGAATTAACTAAAACAAGTTTAAGAAATTGATGCATGCATAATAATAGGTAGGCTAGTTGCTTGTATATTTTACAGCGGATGGAAAAAGAAAATATGTACCTCTTCTATGTTTTTTACATAGTCCCTGAACCAATCTTCACGCCGAGAGCTGCTCTCAACAGCTTTGTATCTTGGATCAGAGTCAATCTTTTTTTTAATCTCACTCCAGCGTGAATTACGTTCAATGATGGTTGTTTCTTTAAGTAGCTGCATAAAATCTGCCTTTAACTGAAAGGGAAAGACAATATGGTGAAGAAAACAAGAGGAAGAAAGCTGGAGCTTGATCTGAAAAATAAGATCTACACAAAAAGGGGTGGGTCTAGACAGCTCTTATATTACAGCCATAATCAATGCAAAGCTTAAGCTGTGAAAAAAGGTTATAGTACAAAACATAAAATCAAAGTTACGGCTGAAAGTTTTAATATTTTAATACTTTAAAATTCACAAAATGTGAATTCTGATTGTGTCAGGACTTGTTATTTGAACAATACTCTGCAGTACTAATAAGATATATTATAAATGTTGCAAATAACAATTGTAAAGTATATCCTTTATAGATTACAAAAGAAATAAGAGAATATTTTTTAAATAACAGGATGATGTAAAAAAAAATAAATAAATAAAAAAACTGATAGATAATGGGAGAAAATGAGTGAATTTGCTCTTCTGACCACTGAAATGATAAGAGAAATTTATATAAAAATCAAGGGAATATGAATGAGAAAGTTAGCTTTGAATTGACTTTTAAATATTAACATACTTAGTAACAACAGTTATGCATTAATATCAAGAAAAAAAAACCTGGAAAAGAAGGTTATTTCTATGTTTAAAATCAATTATAAAAATTTGATTAATTTTCTTTTACACCATTAACAAGAACAGAAATTCAATTAAAGTATTACAAGGTACCATTTAATATATAATTAATGGTAATAATTACGAAACATTTCTTGAATTTTGCTTCTAGGATTAAATATTAACAAACAATTATATGAACAGACATTTTGCTAGCCACTTGTATAAGAGCTCAAGCAAAAATGGCATCAAAACTATCTCCAGCAAACCTACATAATAATGCAATTAACAGTAAACACAATTTTAGAGTATTTTTAGCTAAAATATCAACTAAAAAGATGAATAGGGAGGAAAAGGCTATTTTTAAAATAAAGTATTATTCTATAATAAAAAAAAAACACTAAAGAGTGTACAGAGAAAAATGTATTGTAAAAGAATGAGGAAGAGAGAAAGATGAGAGGAAGTAGGGGCCTTTCATTTCCTCATAGGATTTCTTTTGAGGACCTTAATCTTCAAAGCTAAGCAAGTTCCGACCTATTTATGCCATGTTGAGCTAATGTTAAATGCTTAATCCTGGCTGGCATTTTAGGTAAGCTGTAAACTTATTTTTGCTATTGGGGCTTCAAAGAGTTGATATGTATCACTGAATAAGATGAACTTATATATAGAGCAACAAAAACAGTATGCTATAATATACAAAACAAAAATTAACGCCATAGGTCATTGCTATATAAAAGAAAATTTTTAAAATCTCAAATAACTGAATCAAATACATAAGATGAAAATTAAGTTATTAAAAATGCTTATCAAAGAACACTCAATAGCGACAAAGTTGATAAGCACTTGAGATATAGCAAAATAAAAGACTAGAAATCAATAATTTACATCAAAACTAAATTATTTTCTATTACAAATAAATGAAAAAAAAAGCCTCCTTTAAAATAATCTGATAAAAA
>VCCN01002162.1:770869-786912 GCA_006491835.1 Architeuthis dux | reverse complement strand
AAAAAAAAAAAAAAAACAAGACATTTAACTCAAATTCTGAGACAACATTTGTAAAAAAAAATTAATTAATTTATAATTAACATTACTAAGACAAAACATCTCAAAATTTACAGTTTAAGATTTAGACATATATACACATATATATATAATATATATAATATATATATAAAACTTGAATATGTACGACTGGTTTCTTAAAACAAAAGATATTAAAGTGATATTTATTTTTGAAGGAGCAAAATTACTAGTATTTGAGTTCATGATATAGAATAACTGAAAACTGATTTCAAGACCTGATTAAAATATTTTTGCATGATTACCAAAATTAGCAACATCAAGCCTATACATAGCACTTTAGTTACCATAACAGATTTTCAATCAAATTCAGTTTCTGGCCAATATCTGATCTTGCAACTAATCACACAAAAAACATTTCATTACAATATTAGACCTGTAGCAGCAATCAGTTTAAACAGGAATATTCACTACACTGAGAATTCAAAAGTTACCCAAAAAGATTTGAAGAAAATTGAACAGCATAAAAGGTTTATCATTTATGAACGAATGTACTGAATTAAAACTACTTAAAAAAGGTATTATAAATAGCAATCTAATATAAATTAAAAACTTTTCCAAAAATTAGAGAAAAGATATTATTCACACACAATACACATTGAAGTGCTATGAATATATACTAAATGATAAAAAGATGGAGAGCTATCATTTAAATAAAAGAATGCTAGAAAATTAGATACTTAGAATGGTTAACCCAATCAAGAGATTGGATATAGTGATCTTCCAAAACTGAAAGAGATAAAATTGTTTAATTTTTATTTTTATTTAAAAATGTTACAGACTGAAGTTAAAAGTTACAACATACAGCTGATGCTAGGCTCCAGCATGAAGCTTTTTACAATTGCTAGTACTTTTTTTTTCATCTGGAAAATAGTAATCTCAAATATGATTAAAATAGAAAAGTTATAAATATAAAAAATACTAAATGCCCATTTAAAAATATATAAAGATTGTGTTGATTGGATTATATAATTTTTCTTTTGACATAAGGAAACAAATAGAAAAATTTATTTTCAAAAATGTTAAAACTTTCAAGAAAAAACTGCTTTGGGAAGTTTCAAATATTTCCTGGTTCATTTTATGTTAAAAAGTAATTTACTAAATGTTAAGAGTAGAAATAATATTCAATCAAAGAAGTATTTTCTGATAATTGAAATTCATTTATATATTTTTTTTAAAAAAAGAAAAGAAAAAAGTCATAATTAAAAAGGTGAAGTTATAGGAAAAAACGATTTATTTAGAAAACATTAATAAATCATTTTCCCTTAAACTGCATCTTAAAATTTTATGTGTAATTTTAGTCACTTTAAAATGGTCTATACAAAAAAAAGTAAATAAAAGATTGATGAAAAACTTATGGAAACTACAGAATTTTCTCATGTGGAAAACTACTGTTGTCAAGTATAAAATCAAAAAGCAAAATATATACTTTACAATTTACATTATACTCAACTAATAGTAAGTATTGCTATTAGTATCCAAATATTTTATTAATGAAAATCTTTTTGAAATATTCTTACCATCCCAATCTATAAGAACCTGAGGTTTATCCCAAGTAGATTCCATTGTTTTTGCATTGTAATAGTAAACCCGGCCATCAGCATTCTTGTGTTCGGACCATTCAGCTACTTCAGAAGGTTTAGCAGGAAGCTGCAGGAAAATATGAATACCAAACAAAATCAAAGTGTCCTAAGTAGAATGTTTTTTTTTCAGAATGTAGATATCAAGATGCATCACAAAAAATGAAATTATAATATAAAATACTTTTATACTAAAAAACTGAATATTTCTACTTCTAGAGTATGTTTATATTTGAATTACTTCAAAAAATCTTTTTCAAAACTTTATTTTATGCAATCGGATCATATCTTATATTTAGGCAGAATTAAATGATACCAACCTGTCCTTGAGGAGGTTTTTCAGCCACAACAGCAGACTGTTCACTGATCATAGCATCAGTCTGGGGAGCAACGCTTGCATTAAGTGTGGATGTTACAGCTGCAGCAGTTGACTGGGTGGACACAGCTCCTGCAGTCACTGCAGTTGTACCAGTGGCAGCAGCAACGGCCAGCTGCTGCATTACTTGTGGATTGAAACCTGGAGGCATCAGAGCAGGGTTGAAACCAGGTGGCATATCTGCAATGACAATATAAATAAATGGTTTCATATACATAGCCATATATATCAGTTTGTATTTTAAGTGGAATAAATATGCTGATTTTACAAAATTATATTGAATTGAATGCCTGAACTTTTGAGATATGATTTCTTTTATTAAACAAAAAAATTCATATTATTGGAATATTTAAACGTCTTATCTGGACTTGCACGTTTCTGTCATCAATGTGCACTTCAATTAGTCTCATATCAAGCATGCTTTGTATTGAACTTTTCTTTCAAAGATATGAGATATATAAAAGCCTAATCTGAAAATTATGTAAATTTAAAGGTAAGAAAGAAATAAAAAATCATTGAATAATAATATTTTTGATAGAACACTTAAATTTGGAGAGAAAAAAAAAAGAAATGTTCCACTTGACATAGAATTGTTTTCACCTGCAGTCACTTTGATCCCTCTTCTAACAGTACTGATTATGAAGTAGAAGAGATTCAATTTTTGACCTTGAAATTAAAATTCAATTTTTCAAAGCCTAATGGGAACCCCTTCCCCATAAAATGGGGACAAAAGGAAAAGAAATTTAAAACAAGCCAGAAACAAAATTTCTGAAGAATTTCTTGAGTTATACTTCATAAGTGACAAAAAAAAAGGAAAAAAAAAAAAGAAGATAAATACAAGTCAGATAAAATTGTTAATTTTAATTTTTAAAAGACTATTTGGTAAAACAAATGTCCCAAAAAGAGATATGTATGCATGTAGACAGACATGTAACTAAAGAAATATCTCTAGCTCTCTACAATTTTTCCAATAAGTGTTTAATATAGAAGATCTAATAAATTAGACTAAATCATTTGTAAAAAGGATGAGCTAAAATTGAATTTTTGGATAAACCTTAAATTGTGTGATTTGCAATAAGTGTTTACCTTGAGCTGCAGCAGTTTGTGCTGAAGTTGTATTAGTTGGAGATGATACTGTGCTGGCTGTGGCACTAGGAGATGTTTGGGTAGTCATTTGTGCAGCCATTGCTTCTACTTCAGTCTGAGTGATAATCTTCACATTTTCTGGCTTGGTCCATGCTGATTCACGAGTTCTTGCATTGTAATAATAACACTAAAATTGGAATAAAAGTTATTCAAATCATTATTATTTAATAAATCAGAAAATCTCACAAAACATTAATATCAGAAGCTAAAAATTTTGACAGAATAATTATCAAATTTCAAAGTTTAAAATTAACCAATACTTCAGGTGCTTATCGTAAAGCCAACTTTGAGACAAACTTAATCCTAAAACCATACAATACAGAGCAAAATGACTGGGAAAGTATCCCGTTTTTTTAAGTGCCGGTAAGAATCTTTTATTAATTTATTTTCATTCTAACAGAGGAAGCGACTGTCCATACAATGAACATAGCTATCTTCTCTTGCAGAATTATTTCCTGGACCCATAACAAAGCTGGGAACAGCAAAATAATTCTTTTTTTTTGTAAGATATTACACAATCTGTACTCTTTAAAATATAATTTCAACAGGAAATATGCAAGTTTAAAATGAAGCACAATGCTTTATAGCATTTCAATGGAGTTTTTATGCTCATACCTTTAGTCTAATGCAGCAAATAAATAGTTTTTTTTGATTTTACTATTTGGATAAAATTTCTAATTTGAAGAAATATCTTTCATAGTAACATTCTGTATATTCCTAAAAAGATATAATTTTGATCACGAATGAAAAAAGATTCTTAATAAAAGGCTATTCTTTTTAAAAAAATGTATAAAGTTGTCAATCAACTTACCTTCCCTTCAGCTGTTTTAGTTTCAACCCACAATTCTTGATTACTTGCATCCATACCAGCATTTTGGGATGGCATTGATGATATGTTCGTGGCGGGAGAATTCGATACAGGAGGAGGCAAAGAGAAGCCAGGAGGGGGGACAGAAAAATTTGGAGGAGGGATATTTGGAGGGGGCATCATAGGTGGGCGCTGAAAAACAAATTGCATCATTCATTCAGATGTTTGGAAATATTTTTGTAATATATAATTTCAACTTAATAAATGAGTCATTTTTAAAAAAATGAACAAGGAAATAAAAATTGAAGTTTTAATCTTTCAGATTGGTGCTGCAATGTCTGGCTTGCAAAAATCTTCAAGTAATAACTTTAATTTCTTTGCTATTAAAAACAAAAACAAACAAAAAAAAAAATAGAAAAAATGCAAATAAAGTTTACTAACAGGAGGTCCTGGTGGTCCAGGGGGTCCAGGGGGCATCCCAGGTGGTCCATGTGGTCCAGGTCCTGGAGGTCCATGTGGAGACATTCCTGGTGGTCCATGTGGTCCAGGTCCTGGTCCATGCGGTCCTGGTGGTCCCATGCCAGGTGGTGGTGGAGGCATACCACCACCCATACCACCACCATGAGGGCCATGCATGCCAGGCGGAGGACCATAATTAGGGTCAAATGGTGGTCTACCAAATGGAGGTCCTCGAGGCCCCCCAGGTCCAGGTGGACCTCTCATGCCAGGTGGAGGTGGACCTCTCATGCCAGGTGGAGGTGGACCTCTCATCATACCAGGTGGAGGCCCTGGAGGTCCACGAAATCTAGGAGGAGGCCCTGGAGGGGGCCCACGACCAAAATGTGGTGGTGGACCAGGTGGCCCAGGTCTGGAAAAAAAAAAAAAAAAAATTATCCAGATATATAAATACTTTAGAGGGCAATTCCACCAGAAATGCAAACTGAAAGGCCAATTCATTTTTACACAGAAACTGCAATACTTTTAACATATAGTTTATCATATATCATTGGCCAATCATATTCCACAATTCTTTTTTCCCCGAAACTGAGGTCACATGACCTGGCGACCATTTTGAATTAGTGCCATGTGCTTTGAAGAAAGGTTTCTCTTTCTTGCACGGCAGGGAATATAAAAATAGTAAGCCTTGTATTTTATTCGCAAGATATCAGGGATATCTTGCAAACAAAAAAGTTTCAAAAAAATAAGTAGGCTTCTAGGAAAATTTAACTTGTTGTCATTAGTAACAGAAATTATATTTTGTGTACTCTTGGTTCTTCCAAAGGCACATCAGATGGACATATATAAAAATAAATAGCAAGTCCAGCAACCTATATAAACTGTAACTGCCGTAACATTCACTTAGATGTAACTGATGCAACAGTGTTTCAACCAGGTGATGTAAATAACTTAAGCCTACTTAGGCTAGTCCTACTCCTAAACGCCCAAACAGTTGCACAAAATTATCATGTAGGGAAATCCACTAGTCCAGGGATTCAAAAATTTGTACAAAATTATCATGTACAGAAGTTAAGTGGAAAAGAAATTATTGGGTCCATCTATTGCTGTTTTTCAAAGTAAAATGTTGCAACAGCACATGTGAAGAGGGCTGTTTGGAGGAGGATTCTTCAGAGTATTTCTGAACTCACCAGAGGAGTTTGCTGCTGTTGCAAAGGCAGCCTCTCCAAAGGTCCATGTCTTATATGCAAGTTCAGAAGATGAGCTAGAGAATCTGTAGTCAGATGACATGCCACTGACCATTCCAGATACTCGCAGTTCCCACTACATTACTTAAAAGGTTGTCAAGTGACACATCTGATGACGAAAGTTGGAGAGAAAATATCTCCAAAGTCAGCAAAAACCTTGGATGCTTCTTCTGCTGACCTCCCTCTTTCACAGGGAATGTTCAAGTGGAACACTATTATGCGGTTGATTTTATTGACCAGTTTTACATTGGCCGTGTTCTGAAGGCTGGAGAAAAACAAATTTCTGGCAAATTAAATTCTTGCAGGAAATCCCCCCAGGAACGGTGAACTTGTCTTTAACTGACCCACAATTGATGATTGTGAGGCAGTCCATGAAAGTGTCATTTTCTTTGGACCAGTCACACTTGTAGAAGTGTTAGCTAACTTCAAGGTGGAAAACATCCAGTGTCTTTGCAGACTGTTAGAACATTTGAAAGTCATCAATAAAAACAATGCAGCAGGTGAATTACTATTCATAAAGCTTTTGCCCCCCCCCCCATTGTGGGCGAAACTTAAAATTGCTCCACCCCCTCCCTTGATTGATTTGTTTAACGACACATGCCAGATTCAGGGGGGGGGGGGCATGCCCCTGTGACAAATGCCACAGGGACTGGGATAAGGTGGAGATCCAAAAAGCTTCTCAGGACGAATCCTGAAGCATGCTAATGGTGTTCATTCCCGACCAGCTGGCCCAAGATATCCTGCGCAACTTCTCCCAGGGCGATACCCGAGCATGCCACAAGGACCCCTGAAGGGCCGTGTTTCACTGAACTTCAAGACCATGGCGGTTTCGAACAGATACTACATTTTGATCTTAGCCAAAAGGCTGTGAAGTGATCCCTCCCTCAGCTATGCACATGTTCAGCTTAATTTGGACTATATGACAATTTGTTGAAAAATTGTTTTGTACTCTGCAAATTTTTTTATTGTTGTTATTACTGTTGATTCACAGATGTTGCGTCAGTTACAAGACATGTTGCGTCGACCTTGTATATAGCTTGACCGCTATCACTTCTCAACTGAGTAAAGAGTTAACTTTCAACACTTTCGTTGAGAATAAAATTTGTAAAAAATTATTTCTTGCTTATGGTCTATCAAAAATCAAAAAGTACCGGAAGTCTTTGCCTATTACATTGAGGGATTTTTGCGCTGCTTCAGTTACACCACCTTTATTGTGACCCAGTCCGGCACAGACTGATTTTAAAGATTCGATTCTTCTTCTATTAATTAACCATAATGCACTTCACCAAGAAAGGCATTTGTATTTTATCTAAATACTTTTTGAGAAACTGGGACTTGAACATGATTAATTCTCTCTGAATGTTGTGCCAGTTACTATGAAATTGCCCTAGAGTTAAAATTTAAAACAAAGAATGACGACAATGAATGTTCCTCAAAATCTAATTCATGCTATGAAATTTTTTAAAAGAAATTCTATACAAGAGTATAAAAAATAATAAAAACCCCAGGTGTCTATAGTCATTAAGCATGACAAACAGGCATTCAATACTGTTCCATGATTCACCCTTTGGAATGTCGTTTCATGAATGCATCCTTGCACCAAGCATCTTCTCCCTGTATCTTGCAGCAAAAAACAGCTGACGCACAACAATCTGGCATCGTCTTAAGATATTGAACATCTTGGCCCAACACCACTGGGGAAAGTCTTGGAACCTTTTAACATTAAAATTCATAGACAATCAGTGAATCAAGTTGCAAGCTTCCATTATCCTGGAAGAATTTTGAACACTCATGCAAATATCAACAACAAAATCTGACTAAATGCTTCTCACAGCGTTTAAGGAAAACTTGCCAGGAGGGTCTTTCTTCAACATAGTCAGTGAAAGGAGACAAAAATCATGGTATATCAAGCAGTCGTTAACACATTGCTCTATGGATGTGAAATGGACTCTGTATCATTGTAAAATCAAGAGCCTTGAAATATTCCATTCAAAGTTGTAGTCAATCATTCGTAGGCATCAGAAGGACACAGTTACCAACAATCAAGTCCTTGAGCATGTCAATTAACTGAGTATCAAAGCTGCCATCAAGTATCACCAGCTTCGATGGACAGGATTTTTTCAAAATGAAGAACGAAAACTCCAAGCAAATCCTGCATTACAATCTCAGATGGAACAAGAACAAGGGATGGTCAAAGAAAAAGATACAAAGATCAACTTATGAATACTCTTCAGAAATTTGGCATTCAACTGTCCAATTGGGAAACATCTGCATGTGACCGGTCAACATGGAAAAGAAGGGTAGAGCAATTGCTGTACATAGGTGTGCTTCTCAAGTTAAAAGTAATTCAAATATCGCCAAGAACTTATTCTTCATTTTCCAAATCAACTTGGTTCGATTCTATAAGCAGAGTAGAATGTCTGAGGTAAAGCTAACGGAGACCACCTGAAAAGTACACTGCCTGTTATTTCTATCTTACTCTTATTTGTACCATGTATGTTGTCTTTGCAAACTTAATGTACACTAATTGCACAGAATTTTCATCTTTCTTTTAGCTTAAATCCATAAAAATTGACCTAGCTTAAAGTCACCCTAGCTTTTCTTTTATTTCAAGAGGTGACTTTGGACAATTGCAAGTTCAGCTACTGTCCAATTTACAGGAATGCAATTGTGCTAACTAATCCTTTTTCAAAACAAGACCAGCTAAAGTGAAGACAAGAAATTTTTTTAGGATGAAGTAGGGATTGAGCACCCCGATATTGACCAAATTGAAACGCACACATTTTTCCTCATCACCGGATGACGTCACTGAAATGTCAGACAATCTTACCAAGATAAACAAATACAATGTGTTTTTTTAGGGAAGATCGCAGCTGTAACTTTGCATGGACCTTTGTTGACAAGTTTAAAATTAAAAGAGTGAGATCGAAATTTATAATCTCAAAGTTTTTAAAAACTTTTTTTCATGCAGTCCAAGAAAACAGAAGCATTTTATAAAAATGTTTATTTATAATTTAATATGCTTTTTTTCATCTTATACTTAGTTACATTATTTTGTACAGCAATACCTTAACTGTACTACATCAAAACAAGTGGTCGACCATGCCAATATTTAGAGAGCAGGGCAGCCTATGGCCCACATGTTTTTTTTGCATCTGAAAAAAAAAATACAATTTGATAACAAATGAGACACAAAATTGCTGAACTTAAACGAACATTTAATTTTTAGAATCAAATCATGTTTAACATTAGGATGTATTTATACATATTTTAATAGATTTGTAACCATTCACTTGTATGTTATATTTACGCGCTTTATTTCAGTCATCATATTTGTGGCAATGAGCAAGGTGCGATCAAAAAGTTCCAAGACTGTCCTTGTTGCGAACAAGTGCAGAACAGTCATGAAAGTTAGCAGGAAGTTAGAAGTATTTATCTTATGCAAAGTGGTTTTAAGCTGTGAACATTTAGACATGTGTTACACATTTTTGTGACCACTTCCAGGTGCTCATTTGCGATTTAAGGATGAACCTCAAACATCAAATTCTGTATCAAACTCAGGGAAATCAGCAACGGAGACCCTTGAAATATTGAAGCAGGCCTACAGCAATGAGCTGAACAAGGTGGTTTGAGTGGCACTTGCGCCTCAAGAGTGGTAGAACATCACTGGAGGATGAAGAGAGGTCAGGGCGACCCTCAACGAGCACTAGCCTGAAAATGTTGATGAAATTGGACGAATTGTGCATCAGAAATGTCTGCTCACCATCAATGAAGTTGCTAATATCGTTAACGTGTCATTTGCATCAGTTCAGGATATCTTCAATCCTTAAACATGCATCTCTGCCAAGTTTCATTAGAAAAAGTATTTTTAGTCAACATTTTTTGTTTAAAATACTTGCATTTGACACATAAGGAAAATTTAATTTTAAAATTAAATATAAATTGTTCTATTTAGCAATTTTTTTTTTTACTTGCATTTCCATTTTAATATTAAAAGTATATAATCAAATGCAAGCTTGAGCAGTTTTAGGATGAAATATACTTAAATGAATTGAATTATTGAGGGGAAAGTTTTATTTTTGAAATATACGGCTTTGATTTTTTTGTTGGGGGAGGGGGGCATCGGTGCCCCACTGCACACTCCAGCCCCCCAAAAATGCCTTAATGAAAGCACACAAAAAATCGTCATTAAAATACCAAAGAAGCACAAATAACCATCACAAGGGAAGTAACAACATACTTCGAAGCCTTACTTCCATACACAACGGACTGAAAGTAACGGTCCAGTTTACCATTAGTTAGATTGTAATTTTTTTTAAAAAAGGTCGAAAAACGCAAAAAGGAAGATTGTTGGGGTCTAATGGATTAAAAGCTCAAAAAATAACTGTCGAAAAAAAAAAAAAAATTTTTTTCGACTTGGTTAACCAGATATGTGAATCTTAACCTAAGCCATTTTTGTACTTAACTTAGCTTCATGAAATTGAACACATTTACTGATAAGTAATTTCACCTTAAAGAAATTTATGGAATTAAAAGTAATCACTTTTTGAAACTTAAGTTCTACTTAAATGATATTTTGAAGATACCGACACATTCAAAACTGATGTTTATGTTCAACGTTGTCCAAGAATATACACTGGATTAATTAAGGTGGGTGCGAGAGATAGAAAAGTTATCCCTCCTCACTAACAAGTAAGTAGCCATAGTCTCAAGATCCTTTTCTTTCCTACGCTAAAACTGTGCGAGAGACCTGAGAAAAGTAACAAGTTACCAGTCCTCGATCTTACAAGTAGCCATTATCAGTCTCAAGATCATTTTTTTTCTTTCCTACGCAGCACGCTAAATCGAAAAGCAAATGAAACAAAATTCACTAATTTGTACCACGACCGGTTGGTATACGGCAACTAGTGACTTTCTTTATATACTCTTTACTGTCGATGAAGCTACGTGAAAGGAAAGAGCAACCAATACAAATATTCAATTTTTATTGCAAATCATGCCACAAGACAAATCTTCGCTTAAAACAATCATGGAAATTTAGGATAAAGAAAGCACAGATCACTTTTTAAGCAATGGAATTAGAGTGGTTACAGTTTGCAAACTTTTATATATATTTTTTGTAGGTAAGAAAGAAAATAGAATCGTTTCATAGTTTTAATACTGAAAATAATCTTAGATAAAAGCTTTTAAATAAATAGCTTCTATGGCAAAATGGTTAACGTGACACTCAGAGTAAGAGAAGAAAAGCCGACTACTACTACTGATGTAAATTGGTTATACTTCGAAAAATATACTAACTTGTGAATATTGACGGCGGACATTCGTTGTACAAAAACAAAAATAAAGATAACATGTTCAGTGAGTCAGATATTTTTGTAACAATTAACACCTATTATATCAAACGAGTTTTAGAAAAATGTGTCTGCAAGAAGAACCGGACAAGGAAAATGAAAGGTTGAAAATCGAGGTGTTGAATACATTATTAAAGATAAGACGTGAAAAAGTGACGGCTGTTATAATATTCTGCAACGATACAAAGTTTTACTTTATAACCAACAATGAATGCAAAAGAAAAAAAAAAGGTTTTCTACCTAAAGTCTATCATGGCCGGCGTTAAGAAAATCTCTTAATAACCGACAATTACTGAACAAAAACTAATCGAATCGACACTCATAGAGAAAAAAAAAGATATATTTCTTTACCTTGGGCCTCTCATACCAAAGCCACCTCTGGGTCCTCTTGGTGGGCCTGGTCCCATTGGATATCTGTTACCCATGGATGGTTTATTATAGCCATCATTATCATTTTTGTGAGAGTCTTGATTGTTGGAAGGACCCGACGAGCCCGACGTATTATCATCCGCCATTACCGAGGGATCTGCACGGAATTATGGGAAAGTTATTAGTACAAAATGGCGTCGCTTCTGTTTCCGTCGTTGTCAATCAACCGGACGTTGAGGACCAAATTCGAAAAGGAGAAGGAAACACGATCAGAAAAATAAAATGATGACGTTTACGACTTCTTCCTTAACAAGATCATTTTCCCAAATGGACACTGGACATATGACCTAGATTCGAACTTAACTCGAACATTATGTTACTATAAGTTATTTTTTTCTTTTCTCTAACTTCGATTTAGCATGAACATTCAAACAAAATCGTAATTTTTAAATCGTAAGTTTGTTGGCTATTGTTACCCTTTCAGTTTCAAAATGGCCGTCGTAGTGTTAAGGTTAGCAGCGGACATTTTGAAACGCGAATGGTCATAATTGCCAGTTTGTTTACAAAAAAGGTTGATAGAAAATAAAACTATATAAAATCTGAAGGGGGACTCGCATTCAGAACAGTGGGTCCTGATCGGAATGAAATCCCGGACATAAAGTCACAAACCGGAAAAAGTTGGGTTTTTAGTAAAATAAGTAATATTTTGATTTAATTTGTACTAATTAAATAATTTAATTATTGTTTTTGTAAATTTAAATGAATAAAGGTTGTTTTGTGATTTGTTTATTTTGTTTTGCTCTAAAAGCGAGCATTCGTTCTCTAAAGCCTCGTAATCGTCAACTCATTTACTTTATTAAAATGTTAGTTATTTCATTAGTATAAATTAAAACATTACTTATTTTATTATGAATATTACTCATTTACTAGTATTACATATTTTAATTGTAAAAAGTTAGTTTAAACGTCACAGTAATATTTTAAGGTAATATTAAAATTATAGTAATAAAATAAGTAATAGTAAGGTAATCCTTGCTTATTCGGTACAAAAATCGCCAAGATTCCAAACGTTATCCCCCTTGATGGCTAAAAACGGTTAGATTTTTCATTTTCAGCTAACGTTATTGTTCTAGTTATAAGATACCGTTCTCGAAATAGCGCGAAAAATCAAATATGTCGTGGACCAGTTTGTGGTCAGAAATATTCTAACAAAAAACAAATATATGACATTTAGTATCATAATATCCTTGATATCTGAAGAAAAACAAATTAATGGCGTTAATATCTAATCAATACGTTGTATAATTATATTTTTGGGAGCCGTTGTATGAATTTTAGAGTGTACTTAACATTTTTAGCTATGAAGTTAGCTGGAAATGAGAAGAAAAAATTGGAAAAATCTAACCATCAAGGGGGATTAACCTTTGGCAATCTTTATGCCAAGCGGTTTTAGTACCGAATAAGCATGGAATACGTAATACTTTTAATGAAATAAGTAATATTTTAGGACAACTTTTTACAACTAAAATAATAATTTAATTTATACTAATAAATGTGTAATATTCTTAATGAAAATAGTAATATTTTAATTTATTTAATTCATATTAATGAAATTAATTTTTTTTAAATGCAATAAGTAACATTCTAATAAAGTACATGGGTTGATGATTATTCAATTTTCTAGAACGAATGTATCGCTTTCCAAACAAAACAAAATAAATCATGAAACCAGGGCCCACGACGCGGTTTTAAAGTTGGAGGGGCATAACATTAGTGCTTGCCGGTTGGTGCCGTAGGTAAAATTTTAAAAATTAACTCCCTTAGATTGCCGGAAAATGCATTTAGTTGTTATGAGACTCATTAATGTCAGAAATCCGAGGTATTTTGATTTCTGACTGCAATTTCTTCAACATAAATAGCTCTTAACAAAACAAAAATAAAATTACAATATAAACTTCTGTCATAAAATTTGAAAGTCCGATTCATTAAATTTACCAAACGTGGAGAACCTGTCCTCGTGAAGTGCAACAAAATCATTTCCAACTTTTGAAAGGTCAAGATCGCCCGTTTATTATTTAAAGCTTCCCAATATATACAGAGAATTGAACCTCTTCTTCTGTGACGATGGTAACAATGTCTTAATCCTACGTGCCAGTGAAAATGATCGCTCCGCCGATGCAGTCGTGGCAGGATTGACGAGTAGCAGTTTATATATCAGAATGATTTTGGGATGAGTAACCTTTCTTCATCCGTCATTGAAACAGACTGTCTTGACGTCTTGAAATATTGTTTTCAATATCTCAAATTCTGTTTCTAAGGCATTAACATTGATATCGCTTCCATAGATCTCTTGTAGGTGATTCGGCTCATCACCGTATTGCTTGATATGAATGGCATTGAGAAGAAGATTTTCCAATATTGCAAAGGTTTTGAAACTTTTGGTCAAATTATACCTTAATCGAACGAAATATTGTATCGATAGCTTCAAAGTAAATTATTTTGTAGTGATCTTCAACACTCGCAGGGTGGCACACAGAAGCACCTTTACAGTCATCAATGAATCCTATCTTCGATTAATTTGGTTTGTTTCGCTTTCTTGGCATAGAGGGCTCTTCCACTAATGGATATTGTTTTAACTTCGCAATTACAGTTTCAAAGAACAATTTGAAGGAAGCATCACTTCGCTTCCATTCAAATGTCTGAACGATTAGGTTAGCAAGCCGTTGTCCAGTAATAGCTGCCATCTTCTCACTTTACAAAGTTTTGGGCAAATTGTCTGTTAATGAATATAACCTCTGTCCGAGTGAAAGACCAAAATAAAAATGTACATTTTCGCATTTATAAATTGCACTCCACGATTCTCGCTCTAACATCCGCTGTAAATTACTCACGAGACATCTCCCACAAATCAAATAGTTGATTATAATTTCAGTAATGATGGTATTTTTAATTTAAAATGCTATTTTCTCAAAACGGCAACCACACTACTACTTTTGGGCTCTGTTTAAGATGAAGGGCGATTTTTGGTACAGGGTTTTGTTTTAATGGGTTCTAAATAAGTGATGCGGGAATTTTCAAAAATCACTTTTGGAAGATTTAAAAAAATGTATATAAGGGAAGACGCGTCCCCAAAACGACTTCAAATTATCATAACTCGGTCAATATTAGGGCTACAGAGCTCATCGGCCGCTCCTTGAAACGCATTTTCTAAGCTCTTCTTAAAATTTATCTGAGATCCATACAGTTACAAATGTGCTAGAGCTATGTAATGATTCCTAAAGTAACAGTCGATGAATGTAAAGATGAATCAAAACAAGTTAATAAAGATAAAATTAAGTTATATGTAAAGTTATATGAATGTAAAAATCAATCAAAACAATGTCAATGCGAACTGACAGCCTATGTCACGATCACTACAACAAGAAAACTGAAAGTTTAGCAAGATCACCTTAACGAGAAAACCTAAGTGAACAATTCTGTGCAAAAACAGGCTCCCAAGATTTCGCGCCAATTTTCCCTCCAAAAAGTATTAATTATTGGAAAACCTCCAATATCTACATTAAAATAGTATTTAACCAATCAGAGCCCGACTTCCTAAATCCTTGCCACAAGCAGATTCTTTTCTTATAAAAATAACGCTTACAATGTAACTGGCAGTGAGAGATTCAAAATTACGCATTCAACTTCAAAGAGAACAGGTAGACAGCATTTCAGTTTCAACTCTTATCATCAGCATCAACGCAAGAAGACCACACTTCTTCACCTTCCAGCAGTTTGAAATTACTACTACTATCTCTTATCACTTACGCATACATACATTGAACTGCTACTCACACCTGGTAATAATAGCACACACACTCACACACGTGTGGACTGTTTCTCTTCATAAACCCACTCCCTACTCACTACCATTGCGTTTTGCCACGCACATTGAACTTTAATTCCAACTTACATATTACCTTTAACTCACTTTGAACAATAGTGTCTTGTTTAACAAGCTACTCAGATTATATAATTGATACGTTAATCATGAGTAAAATATAAACGCTTATGTTCATTATTGTATTTTGTTGACTTGTATTCTGTATATTATGTATATATAGGATTGAAGGTTGCTACATTTATGGCAAAGATGTAAAGATGGTGTGAATGTTGATAACAAGGGAGGAGAAGTTAATTAAAGTTTGAAGATAATGTGAATGGTTTCTCTATTTGAAAGTAGCGGTCGTATAAGTTGCAGCCATAGCTGTCATGGCTGACAGTGCCCGTAATAGTATTAGTAGTAGAAGTGACTGTTCTCACTGGAAGAAGTAGGCGAGAAAATAGGTCATGTGATCAAAATGAGGAAGAAGATGAAATCTGTCCATATTGGATTTTGGCGGGCAAATACGAAACAAAAGAAACGATCATTGTAAAAATGGATGAAGAATGAACAAAGGCGTCAGATAGAAATGAAATGTTACATTTAATAAAGATGAAATGAAAAATGGTACAATTAAAAGAAGTATATGTATGTTTATAAATGAAAGATCGTACGATGTTTAAGAGAGGTTGTTGTGAGTGCAGAATGAAGAATTAAGGTAAGTTTCTGAAGTTAGCCGGTTTTTACGTACCGAAATGTATTTGCCTGTGATA
>VCCN01002162.1:741615-755662 GCA_006491835.1 Architeuthis dux | reverse complement strand
ACATCCCAATTCAATGCTGGTGCCACTCAATCCATCAGTCAACACACTGTACAGCATACACTGCACTCCATGTGGCTTTGTAGTCATCGACCAACAAAAGTACCATTATTGACACCACAACATCGCAAGAACCACTAGTGAAACTGGGATCTGTCTTGATAGGTGTGACATACACAGATATTATTCCAGACCATGCTCACCATGTTTCCCAGTAGTGATGGTTTGTTTCAGCAAGATAACGCAACACCTCATCATGCACAGGTGACACAAAACTGGTTCCAGGAACACTCGGCTAACTTCCAGGTACTACATTGGCCCCTATGCACACCAGATTTAAACCCCATTGAGCATGTATGAGACATGTTACACAACTCACTAAATTCACACACAATGACTCCAGAATTTTGTAAACTCCATGGCATGTCACGTAGCTGCCGTTATTCAAGTGAAAGGAGCAGCTACACATTATTAGGTAGCTGTCTCAAATTTGTTGGCATTTCAATTTATATATGTCTGTATGTATATAAACATATTAGAAGTAAAACATAAAAACTAAAAAGAAATATTTTAAAATATTTGGTAAATTGGAAATTTTACTCTTTAATAAGAAAAAACGTGGTTTTCATCAAAAGCCGATCATATAAAAAGTCATAACCATAAAAAGATTAATTTGTACATTCAATCACTGAGGTGAATGAAATATATTAAATAATTGCTTATATCTACAACCTTAAGCACTTGATTAGCATAATGGGTTAATAGGTTTTGTCTAAAACTGCTAACAAAACTTTTCAAAGGTGATTTATTTTTAAAAAACAAACAAACCTTAGAAATGCCAATCTTTAGAAAATACTTCTAAAAATACAAAAGAAAATCTTTATATATAAAGTTGGTCATCTGTCCATCTGTGTGTGCACGTACATAAAGCAGAGAGATATAAAATTAAAGGAACCCTGCCATGATTTGAACTTCTGACCTGGAGATAGGTAGACAAGTGGTGTAGCCATTACACCACCTTTTTGAATATTGGGTGAAATTAATATAGTTATTGCCTCCTCTGATCACCATGCTACTGAGATATCAGTATCAGCAGTAGTATTAGTAGTATATTACCAGCAGTAGCAGCATTTGTATTGTACATAAATTCTTTAATTTTATATACCAGTAAAATTTCAAACAGTTAATCAGGGCTTTTCTTCAATACCCCACAATTTCAATTAATATGGATGCATTAAACCCATTTAAAACAACAAAAACTAAATTTAATATTTTTTCTTTGAATTTTTAAATCTGTCAAAGTTTGAAATCTATCACCACTTTGATTATTTTTTCAACTAATAACCAATTTAATTATTATTGGGATACTAATTTCAAAGAAGAAAAACACATACATTCATGCATAGAGATGTTGCTGATGACTTGGAAATACAGTGGATTCCGCTTAATAGGACCAGCCGCAGAATAGGACAAATTTTCTAAGAACTGATTCAACTTATGTAATCATCGCAAATTTGCTTTGTTTATTATGACCAATGTGCCATGGATTTGAACCAATCAGCATTAAAAAATTTTTAAAATAAAATCTGATAGAATTACTAAAAATATATTTTTTAGTTCTCAAAAAAAATATCTTTCAAATATTTTTAGCTTGTGATTCAAGTTAAATGTGAAATTTTGAAAAAAAAGAAAAAGTAGCTGTAAGTGTGATTTTATGCATGTTGTTCCCCTTGAATTCAAGAAATTCTGGGGAGTTTTGTGCATAAAAAAAATTAAGCTGTTCGGTTAATCGGACCAGCCAGTTATTGGGTCGCAAATCATCGGTCCCAATGTGGTTCTATTAATCAGAATCCACTGTACTAACTTTTTAGTTTTTTTTAATGTTTGTATTTATTTGAAGTCACTTATATTTTGTTTCAAATAATATTGATGCATTAAACTCATTTAAAACAATGAAACTAAATTTAACATTTTCTTTGAATTTTTATTACATTTTAACAATTCAGTCAGCACTTTAAAGTTTAAAATCTATCACCACTTTGATTATTTACTGAGCTAATAATAATTTGTAATTATTTGAAATCACTTATTAGTGATTTCACTGAAAGTTACTGTCTAAAAACAAATTTTAATTTTTTGTCTTAAACTCTGAAAATCAATCAAAACTGTCTTATTATTGAATTTCAAAATAGTTAATTTTCACTTTAGATGAATTCTTCATAACTGCTACTTTTTATTTTTATTCCTAAAAAAATATTTTTGCTTTCAAAATGACTTTTCAAACATTATCCAGTAATTAGGAACAACTTTAGTCAGGTTGAAATGTTTTTATGATTAAGCAATACTTATATTTAATAATGAATTGCTAATCTGTTATTTTTGTGTCTACATGCTGAGTATTTAATTTCTTGAGTCCGTGCTGTCATTAATAAATTTCAGATCCACAGGTCAACTGAGTAATTAACTTATGGTGTGAGAGGTGGTTTATTCAGGATATAATTGGTGAGCTTAGAATAACAACAGAAAATTAAGACATTAGAAACAAATAAGATTTTAGCAGTGCAACTCAGGTGAAGGGTACAGGTGGTATAGGTGACACTTCCTATATCGACCCAGGTAAACAGGACAGCCGATAATAGTATGGTAAGTGTCAAAGGGAGTAAAAAGTCTGTACGCCTCACAATTGCTGGAAAAGAAAATCATCTTCTCGCACTCAAGCAAAAAAGTGGAGAAAGAAACAAAACTGCTGAGGTAGAAACAGATGACAGTCTGTAGAGAAAGGAGCATGACTGATTAAGCAACTAATTAGGTTGTGGACCCAAAGATAATAGGTCAAGTTTTTTTTTTCACTGTCCACGCCTATCTACGATTAGCCACTCCTTCATCAAATTTAGCAGTCACTAAATTATATTTAAGAAAAATCATTTTTGTTAAAAATATGAAAAGTTCAGCCTTTTTCTTGATCATCTAAAACTTGTTTGTGGCCTATTTGCAGAAATAAATTCATACTTATCTAAAACTAGAGCAATGAATCATCTAAAAATTGATATTTGAATATTTCTAATTTAAATGTTTAATTTATTCCTGAGAATTCTGTTACTAACATCTTTTAATGTCAATTACATATTTAATATTTGGATATATTTATATCCAAATAAATCAAACATATTTGTTTCAATAGTAAATTGATATTAAGAGATCATTGTTTACCTCTTATGAACTTTAATTATTTTTGGAACCTATATTTTATTAACAAAATAGTTAAAAGAAACATGCAAAAATAAGTTTGGCTACCCTGTAAAGAAGCTACTTTGGCTGTCAATGTATTATCAGATCATTCTACAAAGTTGAGTATTGGGGTCTAGCTAGGTTTTGAAGTTAGGGAGAGCGAGCACATAAAAAGGCACCAGGACACGTACCAAATAATTTTAAATTCTATATTTTTATTTTGTATTTAAAATCAGAATTGCAGGAAGATACAATTTTAAAGGAAGTACATAATTGATATTTTGTATTTAAAATCAAAGCAGAATAAACATGTTTTACAATATGCTCATAAATTTATATTGTGTTTAAAATCAAAGCATAATAAAAACGTGTTATTTAATTATTTTACATTTTAAACATAAAATGAAAACAAAATAAAGCAATATGAAAATATGTATGAAGCACACAGTTCAAAACACTTGGAGGTTTGTCGAATAAAGTAATGAGTCCAGAAAGTTCTTCTAAAGCCATGTGATAAAGTAAAAAATACCAATAAAAAATTATGAGATTCAACTTTTATCGCACAAAGAAACTAAAGAGTTTTAAAAAATTGTTGAAAAAGTGCCACTCTTGAAGAATGTGCTCAGAGAGGAGCGACCGCTCCCCTGCTCCCCCTCTAGCTTCACCACTGATTGAGTAGGCTTGAAAGAATTTCTTCAGTCAGTATAAAACAAAAAGTAAAATTGTTGCATTTACAGCTTCCATTCCTTTCATTCAAATTAATTTTTTTAAATTAAAGTTTTCCACACAAAGTCAACCTGAAATTTATTGGTTTGTTTGTGCATGCAATTTGTTGAAAACCTTAAACATTTCTAAATACTATGAGACTAGTGTCATTAAATCTTTTTTTCAATAGACAGGGGGAGATTTTATACTTATTAATGTTTTTAATAGATTTGCTCCCATTGTGATAAACTATAGTGGTAGTAAACTAAGAAAAGATAGAGGTAATAAAAAATCTACTAAAATTGGTCAACTTGTATGGTGCTGGAGGATTAACTCTTAAATTCATAAACCGCTTGTAATTGACAATGAATAACATAAAAATAGTGGGACTCTTCTGTAAATTGAATTAAAAACAATTCTAAAAGTTTACTGAATGGTCAAATGGAGATAATTTTAATCACAAGTTATTTCCTTTGAAATTAACATTTTCTTTTCTTTGTATGAATTTAAGAGTTAAAATATGTACCTGAATGAGCATATATCTTTCTAAAAAATCATTGGAACTAAAATTATTACCTTCAACTATAATAGTAAATCTCCAATGTATCTTTCAATAAAATTTTAACCACTTTATAATGACATCTCTGGAGCATATATCTTTTACGGCTCAATTTTTCACTTCTGGCTGTGTTAATAAAATAATACACCCACAATACATTTTTACATATGAACTCTTACATACCAGTAAAATTTTAGAATATTTCTGATTAATTGTAAATATTATGCAAGTTTTCATAAAATATGATATCATGAATGTACAGAAAATTAAGGGTTTTAATTAGTTTTCTATCTTGCCAATTTAAATAGGGATAACTTCCAAATCACTCATAAAATATCAGTAAAATTTATACAGCTGCATAGATTATTTATTTTATTTTTGATTATATTAAATTTGTGGACAAATTTTCTTTTAAGTTAAAATAGGGTATGTTGTGAATGTATACAAAATATAAGGTTTTTAGTTGTTTGCTAATGCTGTAGCCAAATCATACAATTTGATAAATACATGTAAAAAAATAGTCCTCTCATATTTCAACAAGTACTTTCATTGTACGTGATTTGTTTGGACTAATTTTCTTGTCTTTGTTTTTTTACACAATGTTTCAAACTTGTACCCGCCAGCCTTTCTCAGGCGTCTGTTGTGTTCTGGAATGTTGTCGAATTTTGTTCTGGGCGAGCATGCGCATCCCCTCTCATACATGGCCCGTCCGGTGCTTGTGTTGTGTTAAAAAAAATTAACAAAGATGAAACAATTAGTACTAACAAACTACATACAATGATTTTATGCTACAGATTTATTTACTTGATTTTAAATTGGCTATATCTTTTTACTTAACCAAGAAATGTAATTTGGTACACCTTGATCCCCATCTTATAGAACTGGATCATAAATTAAAATTAAAAATCAATCCGATTTCTCTCTCTAAATACAATATTAAACTTGTCCTTTTGATAAAGCCTGATGAGACCCACTTCAATATTACAACAGTAATTTTTTACTAACTTTTCAATATCAATTATTTTTAAAAATGCAAGAAAAAATAAAAATCTCTTCTTTTAATAAAGAGTCTCTGAACACAAGTCAATGAGATGAACTGGGCAGTAAATGGCATTTCATCAGTCAATCTTGTGAGAGGAGGAGCAATGGAAGATCTAATCAATCATTTGGAAGGAAAGACATACTGTCTATAATTTGAGAAGAGTCATTAACATTCAAAGAATTTTTTTGACAATTGAACTCATTCTTCTTATTATGTTTTCCATTCTACAGCCTTCTTCAGTGGTACTACCTGTATATAAAGAGTGACTCTTTTTCCAGTAGTGTCAAGTAAGACTGGAAAATGAATATGACCTTAAGAACCACACCAGTATCTCCGTTAATAACTTATTGGAGATGTTAACAGTTTGGGCCTGATATATATTGACAGGCCTAGCTATGGGTTCTCCACTCTGATCTTGGACAATTATATGGAATGTTTTGAAGATATTGCCTTAAGTTCATCTCCATTGAAACTTTTAGCCTGGCTTATATACATAGATGACACGTTTATACTCTGGGCCCATCAAGTTGATATACAACTCTTGTTGCCCCATGTGAACTCAGACCATCTATAAAGTTTACAAATGGAAAAAGAGGACAACAAACTCACTTTTTTGGATGCCCTAATAACCCACACAGAAAGTGGATATAGCACCACTGTAAAAAAACAACACACACAGGGCTGTATCAGAATTTGGATTCAAACTATCCCTTTTGTGTTAAAAAAGGCTTAGTTCATTGCCCTCATTAATGGGCACAGATCATGGTATGGAAGTCTGTGTCTAATAAAAAAAGGAGTTAAAAACATTTTCAACCTATGTTACAATTGTTGCTGCTAACAAAACAAACTGCTTGCTATTGTTTTTACTTGGCACTACTGGAAAAAGAGTCCATTTTTACATACGGGTAGTACACCTGAAGAAGGCCATAGAATGGATCGGCTGAAATGTTGTGGGAGCAGCAGAAATAAGAAGAATGAGTTCAGTTATCCAAAAAACTCTTTGAAAGATATGTATGTTTGATACTAAACAAGTTCTAATTGTAGTATACAATAAAACATAGCAATACAAAATACAGTATCACATTACATTAACTCACATAGCAGAACACTAAATAGCACCATAATATGGTATTGGTAGGATATCACATATAGGTAAAGAATTATGAGTGGTTGGGAAGGAATCAGTAGGATGGAATCAGAAAAATGGAGATGGGTATAATAAGGTACTTCATAGTACCCCACGTCAGATGATACTTATGATATAACACCATATTTGACTTCACTGTAGTTTGGAAGATATTTCATGGCATCATTTGGTGATATATTATTGGTATCTCATAACAAAAAATAGTTGACATTGTCTCATAGTGCTTGATAGGATTGTAAAATTTTACTTTTACTCTTGAGTACATTCTTTTTAATAACACCAAGTAAATGGTACCAAAGTACTGCATAGCAAGTATGAGCAAACAGCAGCATAACAGTAAGAAATATTTGTCTCAATGAACAATGGTAAATATATAACAACTAATAAAAGATGAAAAAAGCAAGAAAGGAAAAAGAGATAGAGGAGCATAGGAAACAAAGAAGGATTAGTGGTGTTAGTTTTCAGCAAAGTTAGCAGCTACACCAGCTAGAACTATTATCCAAAGAGTCAATTTCAGTGCCATTTTGTTTATTCCCAACAAAACGACCAGTCTTTTTGGAAAATTGTCCTTTATCCACGCATTGTTCCATACTTATCATCACTTTGTCTAGAAGGCACTCAACAGCTTTAGCCACTCCTTGGCCAGTAGCAGCACTTGCCTCAAAATAGACCAGGCTGAAAAAAGGTTAAATATGAAATTAAACATGCTGCACAATGACAAAGAAATTAAACATTGATTTGATATATAGAAGAAACAGTTCATTTGTGTACATATTTATAGATTTATTCAGAGAAAATATAACCGTCAATGTTAATAGAAGAGGAAAAAAAAGAAAAAAGGAAAGCATGTTAAAACAATTTAGTAAATAGTGACTACAGACCTCCTGCATGTAGCAGAGACTCAGCTACCCAATGTGAGCAGAAGATATATTTTCATTTATACCAGAAACTGTGATGGGCCAGGAAATTGTATGAGCATCCTAAATTTTTGCATTTGACTAACATTATTGTTAGTCAAATCAATTAGTCAACATAGTTTATCTTTCTAATTTAAAAAAATTGTAATAAAACGAATGCAAAAAAGAAATCACAAATAAATCACAGCATAATTCTAATGAGTGGCTGACACTTTCAGAAGTTTTCTCATGGTCATTTCCTGATTAAGAGTGTGTATTCTTTTTGTAGATTTAGGTTGACAATCCATTCAAGGTCATGAAAAATACTTTGCATCGACTTATTTTTGCCACTAAATTTAGTCAGTGGGAAAAACAGTTGGATATCTTTCCTTAACTATTGACTGGAGGCCATTTAACTCCCCAGCAATGATAGCAACACCATCATAGGTCTGAGCAACTATTCAGTTTTCACATTCATATTTTTGCACATGATCTGTAACAAATGTATAAAACGTTTCTGCTGTTCTATCTTGAGAGACATTTTCAAACCCACAAGAACTGTTCATATACCTTGTTATCCAATGAATAGCAAAACACATATGACCACTGACATAAATTGGTAATGTCAGTGGCTTCATCAAGCATTACTGAAATGAATTTTGCATGTTGGATCTCTTTTTTAATTTCATCAAGCATAACATATGACACGGATTCTATGTGTTCAATTTGTATTAAATTGGACAGTCCAAAGTTATAACATTGTTGAAGAACTGTCCATCATATTTACTTAGCACGTCGATAAATTCTGTTTACTGAACTAATGGCCTCATCATGACTTCTAAATATTTGCTCTGTTTTTGCTAAGTAACATACTGTATCGATATAATGTTTCATGATTTCTGTTCCTTTTAACAAGCTGATTATGTTGATTGTCACAAACTCTCTTTTGACCACTCAACATATATTCAATCCTTGCTTTACCAGAAGTTTTTTTTCCGATATTACAGCATGCAAGTGACTTTATGTATATTTGACAAATCATGATATCCGTAAATATTCCATATATTTTTATCATTTGAAAACAGAAGATAAGTACAACACAATTGCAAAATGTTGCCATCATTTTTTTTTTGACGGCACAACTAAACAAGTTGATAATAAAAACTAAGTTGCATACTTTCGCATACTGGTGGGCATTTCAACATTGCATTAAATAGTTATTTTCTGGCGTGCATATTCAGTTTAACTAACCTCTTCATTTTAATAGGATAACATGTTTTTATTTTAAAATAAATTAATCAGTTATTTCCCTTGCAACTGCCAGGGAGTGAAATTAATCAGTTATTTCCCTTGGACCTGGCAGGGGTAAAAAGTACCACCAGCATGTTTTATCATATTTTAACAATAGGTTGGGTTTTTTTCCGGGGGGGGGGGGGTATTGTTTATTGTTGTTATAATACTATTAAATTTAACCGTGTTTCAGTTTCGGTTTCAGTTCTGTAAAGCGAGCTGCAATGTGTAAGTTACTTGATAGAACGCATTAAATTTAAAATTATATGTACCTTAATTTAAAAATAAGCAACATTATGATAAGAAATAACAAATAGGAACCAAAATACAAGTAGGGATACCGGCAGCCGTTTACTATAACAAAATGTGCAAATTATGATGATAACTTTGTGAATAATGTAATATCATATAATCTATCTAGTCAGTGAATTTAACAGTTTAAATTTATAAAGAAGTTACTCATTTAATGCTTTATTGCTGTCATATAAATCTATAAAGGTATGTGAAAATATTATATAAGATATGAAACTAAGATGTGAAATATTGCTAAGAAGATACTGATCTAAAAATTAAAAAATGCATACCATGAATGAATGAATTTGTGATCATAAATATACACAAGAACAACCAAATTGTAGGATTAGGTGGGCCCTTTTACATGTCTTCCCGGTATAAATCTTAGGCCCAGTCTGCCACTGCAGGCAAACGACCACATAATTTATCACTAATAGCCAAGTATGTTGTAATGTCCAACGGGCAGTACTGACTACCACATTGCTGGTTGCCCATCATTTCTTGACAGAGCGATAATCTCATAATCCTAAAAACCATGGATTTCTTCAGTTTGATGTCAGAAAGCAAGAAAACAGAAGACAGGATTGGTGCCAAAACTTTGAATAAAAACAAAACTAAAAAATAACAGTAATTCCAGTGTTAATTAAATTGCTTGGAACAATCAAAGATGAACCATATGGAGAATTGACTAAATTGGAATATGAGCTCAGATAAGATAACTTAATCCACTTTATTGCAGAGTACATTATAAATTCTAAAATTATTCAAAGAATATATGTGAAAAACAATGAATGTATAAACAAATTGAATCAGATAAACCAGTACATAAATCTACCTTGAATGATTTTAAAAAAGGATGCGACTAAAATCCATTTAGATAAAAAAAAAAAAAAGAAAAAAATGATAGCCATATAATAAAGCAAAAGATAATTACTTGTTTTTTTCTGCAAACTCTTGTATTTGTTCTTCACTAACTTTCCTCTTGTCTTCCAGGTCAGCCTTATTTCCAATGAGAACAATGTCCGGGTTGTCACAGTATGCATGTGTTTGTAGCTGTGTCAGCCAGTTACGAGTGTTCAAAAATGACTGTTCACTAGTCAGGTCAAAAAGAAGTAAGAATCCCATAGCATCTCTGAAGAAGGCAGTGGTTAAACTTCTGAACCTACAACAGAAATCAAAGTAAAATAGTCACACATTAAAAGTTAACAACTTAAGATACTTGGAACTATTTCTCAATAGTCTAAATTTATACAAATTTATTTCAGTTCATGTAAATATTAATATAATTAGCTTGTTTTTAAATTTTTAAACTTTATAAAATCCTGAAGCATTATGTCTTTATTTTCATTTCAAATCTTTATAAACTGAAAATGGTTTTAAATTGGGCACAAGTTCTAAATCAGTTTTTCAAAGTTTTTTCAGATTTAAAAAAAAAAAACAACTCATCAGAACAAGTTAGAAATCTTTCAATATTAAAGTAAAGGAATTCATTTCTGTAGATCATTGTGTTATAAAGATTGTCACCAGTATTCAACTTATTTTGATTTTTTCCTAAGTAAAGACCAATCATTACCAGCTGTAATCAATAATTTTAAAATACAATACTACCTGAAGAACTATGTGCTCAAAGGTGATTGTGATAGAGATCAAATAACATTGTTTGGGGTAGATTTGGTATCTTAAGAGATGCACCATAAAGCATTGACAAGGATATCTAGACAGTTCTATCTCATAAGGGAAAAGCACAAATAACATCAGAAAGATTATAAATCAACTGTTTCAACTTTGTTTCAATAATAATACAATTCCAGTTTTTAAAATTACTTTTTTCTGTGACAATCAATGACATCCAGTTTAAAAACAGAGAGTGTATAGAATTTTGATATGTTGGCATTAGATTGAATAAAACACTGAAGTAATTTTTCTGTTTTCAACACATATTCATTGTGGTCAAGGGGACAAATAGATTAAAAATAAATAAGGTGACTATCAGCATTGTAGTCTTTCAGATAGACTTGAATTGAAATGTAAATATTAAAAGGAAATTATCAAAAACTCTGCAGTATGAACATTTTAAACATTTTGGTCATTTTATCATTAGTTACTTTTAAAAGTATAATGCATCAAATTTTAAAGTCATATTAGGTGTCCTTTAGATATTAAAGATTAAAAGTTTGCAACAATTATACAAAGGTTATACAATCTTCCTTCCCAAACTGGTTTAATCTTATTTATAAATCCTACAGTTGTCAATTGAATAGAGAACAAGAAAGATAATCAAAGATATGAATTACAGTACTATTATAACTACCGTTTTTTACTCATGTATAATGCAAGAGAAAATCGGTGAATTTGGGTCAAGTTGTTGAGAGAGAAATGGATTTGTGCTTTTTATTTTTTTCAAAATTCCTATAGAAACAGTTTCTATGTACACTTGCAAAAATAAGCCTTAAATTTTGCTGCATACACTTCTTATAGTTAATTTTCAATGAAGTAATAAGTAAATAAGTAAAAAGTAAAACAAAACAAAAAACCCATCACATCCTAAAGTAACCAATATCCCACATCTTTCCCTCAAACCTTTTCAATGTCCCATCTTCGATTTTTAACCAGTGTAAAAATCTTTCTATTTAAAAACTATCAGAGGTTTGTCCATGTATTAATCTCTCGTCAAATAAGCTGATATCTAATTTACTAGTAACAAATCCTCGCTTGCACAATGAATGTTTTTGATGTTCTCATGGGCGTCTGCTGGGGGGTTCAAATGGGGCATTTGCCCTCTCCTGATCAGGCTTTCTCACCAAGGGCAAGGGGGTTTGAAAGTTGGAACCTTATAGAGGCCGGGGATCAATGGGTCACTATGAACAGTTACAGTTTAGGATGAGTCAAATTTTAGGCACTCTCCAGTCCTCTACCTGACAACCAACACTCGGATATATCTTTTTGTACCCCCCCTCTCTTGGCATATATCCTTTATGCCCCTCCCTGGAACAGATGCCCATGGATGTTCTATCATTTAGCGAAAACATATTCAAAAAATCTTTATTCGTTCCCGAGATACACTAAAAATGAGGTAATCCTTGCTTATACAGATGTAAAATAACATTCTTTGTATGCTGTGTTCAGCTACTGTAGTTTACATCCATATAAGCAAAGGTACCAAAAATGACTTGCTTCATAAAAAACACCATAATTCCCCAATTACTAAAAAAGCACCACACCTATCATACATGATAAATCTTAAAATAATGAGCTATCAATTGGTGAAAACACCACGTTTCTATTTTCATTAGTTTCAAAGTTATTAAGATTAAAAAAGCATCAATGGGATGGGTCAGGCCAGGTCAGGCCATTTTTTAAATTTTAAATGAATCTTCAAAACACATGTTATTGAATGGTGAAAACCACATGTTTCTATCTGTAATAGTTTCCGAGATATGGGGAAGTTCTGTGATCAATATATTTGATAAGAGCTACCAGGCCAAAGGCAAGGTTACAATCAAAGTTACAAAAGTAGATATAGCAATAGGTCAATGTCAGAATAAATGAAGATACCATTTACTGTATTTGGGGTAACTATGCTATACCTTTCTTGTCCAGCTGTATCCCATAGCTGCAAATGAATCCTCTGGCTACGTCCAATTGTACCATCATTTGCTGGAACTCTGTGAACCTAAAAAAAAAATATATGGCATATTTTGACATCCATGAATACAGAAATATTTCTAAATAATATAAAGAGGACAGTAAGTGAGTTGTGGAAAATAGCGAATAAAATTATTCAGAAAGAACTATATTGTTTTGATTGACAACATAAATTTATTGTGATCTTCCTTAGGAAAGACTAATTGCACTTTTGTTTAATTAATAGCAATTAATCATAAGTCTTTTGCATATTAAATATGGAGCCCATACCAGATGCCATTTTGATGACAGGCGCTTATAAAATTTTACTAATATTATCATTTTAGATATAATTTGCTCTCAGTTATTTGCACTGTTTTTCAATTTTAGGATTTCAAAAATATCCTTTATTTTCTTGACTGTTATGTCATTGATTTCTGCTGTAAATCGATATATCACTTCTTATTAAAGTCACGCCTATAATGAATAAACCCAAGTGTTTTTAAACAGATTGCTAACTATTCAAATTGAAGATGATCATAAGTTAGAGATCTTTTGAACTTTCATATCAACTAACTCATTTGTTACATGAAAATAGAATCTTGATAAGTGGACATTTGTCTCACACCTTGTCATAAATCTGGGTTAAATATGAACCTTGACCTTTCCAAACTATACAATATATTTACACACTTTATTTTTTGTATGCCTTTATACTGTTGTCAGCAATAAGTCTAATATCTGATTTTTCATCATTCTCTCTGCCTTTGTTTCCTTGAGTTCAAAAACCACAGATTCCTTTGGAATTATAAATTACACTATCACTCAGCAAACACTTGTCATAAAGGTAAAAATCAGTGGTAGTATAAGTGGTGATATAACTAGTATCTCAGAACAAAGGGAAAAAACAGGAAAATTATACTAACAGGATTGCTAAGAATTTATCTAACCAGGAATAGATTAAGTATGAAAATTGGTAGAACTCAGCTTGAAAAAGAAACATCTTCCCTCAATGAACAGGAAAAAGAAAAACTTTAAAGATCTTGTAGTATCTGTATTTAAAGGCTTAAGATGTTAAGGTGCCAGGAAATATTTGGATCCCACATGGGTGACTGAATTTTGGCCTTGTGGTCTACTTTTTTGTGAGGGATGGTAATAAAAGGGAACCCTGACCTGACACAACAGGATGTATGTTTTTTGTTAATTTTCTTTTTTTTATGTGTCCTTGTTGTAGTGTCTTCCAGCCGCCTCCCAGCTAGTGGGAT
>VCCN01002162.1:698014-739083 GCA_006491835.1 Architeuthis dux | reverse complement strand
GTATTTGCTCCCTTGCGCAGCATGGCAGGACATCACACTTGTAATGTTTCAGCGTCGCTTTCAGATGATAAAAGGTTTACAGGAGTTCAAAGTCAAATGAAATATTGTTACTTTCATTTGATACAATACAGCCACAGAAATGGACAACCGGCCACATGGTCTGAAGACTTGAGAGATAGAGATAGATGGAAGTAGTTGATTTTACAGGCTAGGGGCCAGAGGAATTGTTGTCACCAGATTTGAAACTTCTGGGCACTATTTTTAGTCTTATATTTAGCATAGTAATTTTTACAGGAGCTTGTGAAAGTACTATAACTCTGTTACTTGTGCCACCATAATGCAAGAATGATGGTATATTGTATGAAATTTACAAAAATATACAGCTTTCCCATATCAATTTCAAAGAGGCCAAGTATAAGAATGATAGCCAATTACCAATTAGAAACCAGTCATAGCAATCCTGCACCAATTACATCTTGCTAACTGGAAAGAAAGAAAAATATCAATCGGGTAGGCACTTCTACCCCCAAATGTATTGTTGAAACTATTCATAGGGAATGAAATAGAAATAAAAAGTAAGTGTAATGTAACAATCAGGTCTAACAATCTCCCTTCCTGAGGAGATAGCTAAACCTGTTTGAGTATGGGTGATCATCATCATATTTCCTCATTTAGACACCTTGTGCCTTTAGAGTGTCTTTACATATGCTGATAACGTTGGCATATAAAAAACTTGAACTCTTTTTTATTTCTCATTTTCTTTTGCATCTGTATGGTAGATAAACCTAACAGTGTCTCAATCTTTAGCCATGAATTTCAAGAGAATTTTCTTTTTTCATTGGCACATAGCAATTGTTTCTGGATGGAAAAACTAGGTAGTCTTTTTACATTTACATTTTTTTAAATGTTGTACTTTGCAAAAATCAGATATTGGCATTGTTAGAAAGGGAATTTCATCAGCTTTCCAACACTGTATTTTGTCAATTTGTATCTGTTGGGGTTAAAAAAAAGTTACAACCCAAAACGTGAACTGTGTACTTCAGGTTGTTTCGTAAAATGCTGAATAGTTAGCTACACGTTTTGGGCTGTAAACCAAACAGATATAAATTGACAAGATACACTGTTGGAAAGCTGCTAAGAGTCTCCTTATAACGAGATATATATGTATATACCTCCCCCAAGAATTAATTCCACAATCCATAGACTTTGGACTGTGTACTCAAAATCTTTCACATTTTCAGCTGCAACTTTTCATGCCCACCAGATACAAATTGCCAAGATACACTGTTGGAAATGAGAGGAAGCTGCTGGCCCCCGGACTATTTGAACCATCCGGAAATAAATTTTTTAAAAAGGGCGTCCTATTTACAATGTAATTATAATGTTAAACTGAGCACTTACTTCCCACCATTTTTACAGAATTCCATGAATTATCTTCCCTTTGTTGCGATTTTATTACTTTTATGAATTCTCTTATTTATTTTTATTTTTTAAATATCATGGCTTGTAGCTTGTCTACATAAATGTACTAATAATGAAATGTGCTATTGTGCAGTACAATAAGAGTTGATATCACTGACTATGTGTGTGTCTCTAATGGTAAATGTGGACTGAATAATTTTATAAAGAAGTGGGAAAAAAACTGGAAAACCTGATTTAAAACATAGTTGATATACTCATAATTAAATATTTACTTTGGTCTTTGTTCTGTTCATCTTTAAGCCTACTTTTAAAAAAATTAATGTTCAATGACAAAGTCCCGAAAAAGGTCATAGAGATTGGTCAAGAGGTTGATGAATACATCTACCTAGGACAGGTAATACAGTTAGAGAAAGACCATGACAGTGAAATAAAATGATGCATAACGATAGGTTAGAAAGCATTTGGTATGAATAGAGACATGTTGAAGAGCACCTTTCTGATGTGCTTAAAGTATAAAGTATACAACAGTTGCATAATACCAACCATGACTTACGGATGCGAAATGAGCTGAAAAGCAACTTAGAATAGCACAGAGAGCCATGCTAGAAATAACTCGAGATAGAAAAAGATCAACATGGATCAGAGGGAGGACTAGAGTGAAGGATATTATATAAATAATTAAGCAGCAAAAAAGGCCTTTGTCCAGCAGTGGACTTATAATGGCTGATGATGAAATATTTACAAGTCATTGAGCAATGTACAAAATACGTGCAAAACATTGCGGTCAATTGGCACAAGAATTCTGCTGCTTTATACTGAAAAGACTGACTTTACAAATTTTCTTTCCCCACAAAAATAATACAAAACAGCATTCACTGTGCATATGTTAACAGTCTGTAATATAAGTTTTGTCTTGATCCAGATGAAACTTGAAAGCTTACCACTCTTTTTTCTCGAAAATCTATTCCAACTGTAGATATAAATTTTCCATTGAATGTACTGTCTGTATATTGGAAAAGAAAACTTGTTTTTCCTACCCCGGAATCTCCTGAAAAAAAAAAAAAAAAAAATTATGATAAGGATATATATCATCTCTCTATCTATGGACATACACATATTTGATTTCAATATTTAAATGTTTACTTCCATTATCCTCGTTAGGAAGTAACAAAATATGAACAAAATATCATTAAATAAAAAATCAATTACCAAAGAACATTTTTTTCATCCTAAAGGTTTTAAAACTGTGATAAACAAGGTTTACAGTCGATAAAGCAGTCAGCCTTGTTTTTATTTCCTACATAGTTTACAAGTTGAGAAATGACAAGATTTATACGGTTCTAGGAAAAAATCCCCCAGGAAAAAATCAAAACCAGTCTCTCTTTTATATTCTTTCTTACACTTTGTGTTGACTTGGGCTTCTAAGGAAGTCACAAAGTCAAACAATATATATGAAAGAGAACCTACCTTTTTTCTTCAGTTGTCTGTTTCTTCTTAAGTATTAGTATTAGTTAGTGGCTTTTAGTATTGGTTAGTAATTGAGAAGATAGGGAGGAAAAATAGAATATAGTGTTGTTAGCATTTAGAAGATTCAGTTGATCTTTAGATATGCTGATTTAGGAGATGCCGAAATAGGCGTGACTATTTTCGTTCACAGGTTGATTCTGACTGATGAGTATTACCTAAAAATGCGGCAAATTAGGGATGCTGAGGTTGACTCCAAGGTCAACTGTCTAGACAACAGGAAGTGCTTCTAAAAATATCACAAGCACACTCCTGTTGTCCAGAGGGTTATGACACCCCTCCCCCCATTAGTTTCCTTATTGTGGTGCTCAAAGATTTAGTTTGTCAGGAGCCCTCACAACCCTGGCAGATCTTCTGTAGGAGGTGAATAGAAAGAGGAAGTTTGTTCTGGCTCTATGATTTCAGATTCAGGGCCAATTCTGGGAGTAGTAGATTGATCAGGTTCAAGGGTTCTTCCATAGGTGGAGAAGACTGTGTGATGATCTGATCTTGGTGACGTTTGATGCCGCCATCTGTAAGCTGGCATCTATATGAAAGGGTTACTTGAGCAGGTATCCACTTAGGACCAGGTGCATAGTTGCTCACAGCAATCGGTGTATTAGGTTGTCTTCTAGATGAATAAGAATAGTTTCTCTTCTGATTCTCTTGTTGCTGTATTATGTGACCAGCTACATGGTCACTAGGACTCAACAAGTCAAGACCACAGCGGAAACAACGCTGGTGATACACCAGTAGTAGTATGTGGTATAATCCGGTACTTGAAGAGAAATTTGTCTAGTACAGTACTCCAAGGTTCTGAGGAACTATTTAAGTCACTCTTGAATGTTTGTACCAATTTTTAGACTACACACACATATGCCACATACATGCATGCCAAGGAAAAAAAAACACCCAACTTATAAAATAGTGTATATTTTCTTATACAACTTTCAAACAATTAAACAATTCACTTAACAAAGCTACCATATTTACTCATGTACAATGCGAGAAGGTCAAAATTGGGGGGCAGCATTATACTCGAATGTAAAAAAATGACAAACATATATTACTGATTTTTAGCTACAAAAAGTGGGGGTCGCATTATATTGGAGGTCACTCTAGTAAATACGCTATATGATATAAATATGTGCATATATGGCATGTGTATTTGTGGCACGTATATGTGCATATATACCTGTGTGCATATGTAGTGTGTATGTGTCTGCATGTGTATATTGTATGTGCTATGTGTGTGCATGTATATATGTGTGTGTTTGTGGAATGTATGTGGTATGTGTGTATGTAGTGTATGTAGTGCATGTATGTATGCATAATATGGCTGTTGACCTGTGCCTTTAAAAAGTTCATCCTCAAGTGCATCGTTGGACCGCATCGCTGTTCATTAGGTGAAAGCAAACAAAACCTGGAGCAGATGAACAAAGATAAAATTGTTGATGAAACCAAAACATCATGCTGATATCAAAGAGAGGAAGAATTGGAATAGATGAAATATCATTGTCCCTTTTTGTAGACATGCACTTTTTTTCCTGCGTCGTCGATTCTCAATGCACAAAGAAGCTGTGAAGAAAGGAGTTGCGTGCATTGCCAGCCATAAACGACACGTTAGAAAAACAAGTACAAAAGCCTTGTTCATAAGTTAGCATGTTGTTTATTAACTGTCTCGTTTGCTGCATATCGGACATTTTCATGAAGATGTGGGATAGAATTGCAGATTTCAGGTGTGAAAAACTGCAAAATATAAAGTGTCTAGGTGAGAGTCTGCTCACCTAATATGTTATGTATCAATATCATTTGGAGTTGCAACTACGAGAGTCATTCTTCTTAACTTTCATCTTCTCTGTTGATTACTTTGTTGTCACTTCCCATCACCCCTAACTCTCTGTAGTAACATTGAAACCTAGCCTTTCACCCTCTCTTCAGCCATTATTTCTTTGCTCTCCTTCGTCTTATGAGCAATTAGCCTATCGCCCAACTTGACCAGCTAACCCTCCCCCCCAGCCAACTGACTTTTACTCAACTAATTAAACATTACTTATTGGCATTCTGAAAGACTCAATCCCACCCACAAGCGACTCACTTGATAATCAACATTGCAAAAAGTGAGAAGACCCTTTCTATTCACTGACCGATTACAGCATGGCTTCCTTGTGTATTCCCTACTTAAAGAGCTTTTAATAGCTTCGTTGGAGATTCCTATCTCCTTAATTATTTTCTTCCAAAGCGGTGCCATATTGTTGGAATCCAAAGGGACATCCAAGTTGTATCAATAAATACTTGAAGAGGTTTTGGTTTCCAAGTTAAAGGAAAAAAATGTTTGTCAGACAAAACCTTTTCTCTGGACAGATCAAATTACATCTCACTACTCTGCTTATACAAATATATACGCACACACATATGTAAGCAAATGTATGCACCAAGCACCATGGCATATGTGTGTGCATATATGGCATGTGTGTATTTGGTATGTGTGTTCATGTGTCTCTACCTGGCATATGTGTGTACATATGTATATGTGTGTGTACAAGTAGTATGTGTGTGCATATGCAGTATGTATGTGCATTTCATGTGTCTGCATGTAGTGTGTGTGTGTATGTATGTCTGCATATATGACATGTGTACATCTGTGTAAGTAATTGTAGGTGGCATATGTGTGTGTATGTGTATGTGGCATGTGCATGTATGTAGTATGAGTGTGGTGTCTTCATACAGTGCGCATGTATATGTGTGTTTGTGGTGTGTATGTGCGCATATGTGGCATGTATATGTATGCATGTGTATTTATTGCATGCATGTGCCTGTTGTATGTGTGTGCATATATGGCATGTGTGTGTGTGTATCATGTGCCTGCATGTAGTGCATGTGTACATGTATTTGTGTGTGTACATCCTATGTATATGCATGTGTGCATATGTGGCATACTAACCCTAACCTATAAAAGAGCACAAGCCTAAATATTAAGAATGTGAAAGAATATAAAGGGAGAGACCAGCTTTAAATTTTCCATTGGGTGATTTTTTTCCAGGGGGATTTCTCTGTTTTCGATTTATGTATGAATACATTATTACACATATACTCACAAATATACATTTATGTATGCATATAACTCCACAGACACCAATGTTCATACACCTAAATACATATATAAGTTCATATGATAACATATAGACACAGAAATCAGCCATAACAAATAATACTCCATGTTATAAAATATTTTGTGCTGTACAGTATTAAAATCTTTCTCTTAAAAAGATTATTCTTGTCTGAATTTAGTTAATTAATCATTATGTATGGTATGTTCGGACTATTTTCCTTGTCCGTGTTCATACATTGCACATTTTATAACCAGGAACACAGACGAAACACTGAACAAAAGAACACATAGACAATGAAAATAGTCTGAATGATTAAAAGGTTAAAGAATGTTTTCCAAATAGAATTTATCTTGCTATTTAGTGACAAAGTTATATTTTATATTTTTTGGTTTAGCAAAATATCACCTTTCTAGAGTATTTCCCATTTTTTTAAAAGCTTTCAGACACCCATACATATAAAAAAGATAAAAAAGCTGCTAAGTGTCAGATTTGAACAAAAATTCATCCTGAACTATTAAAGTCGATTCAGAATGTTTTTTCTGGTATAAAATTTACAATATTTTTTAAAGATAAATCACTCCCATTATTTTTTACTGCACAATTTCAAAATCATACTTTATCATAACTGAAAAAAAAGATTTCCCTCAAGTGGAACCATCGCCATAAAAAAAGAAGTTCCAGTCATCATCACTTCAAATGAAAAATATTTAATAAAAAGAAGGAATAGCATTTATAGTTCATACTTGGCTGTAGATGATACAGATAATAGATTTGACAAGAAAGCAATGTTTTTCAACTAACAAAATAGCAAAATAGCAAAATGAGAAACAATTAGATCTATATAATACAGGCCTAGGTTGAACCAGAAGAGATGTTGAAACAAGTTGCAAAAAACTTGGAAGATAAAAACACTCATTCCTTCAAGTTATTTATACATATTTCAATTAATTATAACTCTCCTCCTATACAATACTCCCAATTAGTTCTCAACAGAAAATACAACCACAAAAACATTTTCAACTTGTAAGTGTAAGAAGGCTACCAATTATCTAACATACAGAAAATCTAAATGCTGGGCACATGGACATTATATCAAAACTTGTTTTTTTCCAAAACTAATAAAAGGAGAGGCTTATTATTCTCCGATATAAATACCAAACAAATGAGAAATGCTTCTTTCTTTCCCCACAATGGTCACATTGTTTAACAGTGAAAACAAATTTACTCAGAGATAACATGGATAGAGAAAAAGGCTTTTACCAATTTCTACAAGTTTCTCTCCAAAACTACCATCACATCCAAAGACATTTTCCTGTCCTCTACAAAAGACCAGTCAAGTACCCATACAAAACAACCTGGAAAATACATGAACTTGATTAAAGACATTGTACCTCACCTCCCTCAATATTATACACTTCTGAGACTGCTATCTTTATATTGTCACTCCTGAAATTTAAAACAGACAAATCAAACTTTGATCAATATAAATCAAACTAATTGATTAAAATTAACCAAATACCAAAAAGAGTCGGATAAGAAAATACTTCTCCTTTGAGTGCCTTTTGAAAAAATATTCTCTTGCCAAAATAAATTTGCAAAACCTCAAGTGGATTCTTGTGAATCTTTCACTCTCAAAGTACTTTGAAAATTCTAGAAAAAGGGAGGAAAAAAAATCATTCCACAATTCTTTGAGTAGCAAATTAAACTTGGGGATATGAGCACAAAAATCAAGAAACAAAACAAGAAAGAAGGTTTTTGAAGAGAAAAGTAAGTCAAAACTAATGTATGAGCATTTGAGACATTTATTCACCTTTCCATCAAATATCTAAAATTCTAAATAAAATTTTAAAAATTAAAAAATAAATCCTTACAACTTTCAGCTGAAGTTAGAAAGAGATCCAGATGCTATATTTGTGGTAATAGCATTGGTAAGACAAATGCTAAGACAAAGACAATGAGGAGCAATTCCTGTTAACAGGTCACCCCTCACATTGGTTCTGTCTCATCCTGCTAAACACCCTCTTCATGCATATTGTGATTTTTAAGATAAGACAAAGTCTTCTTGGTGGAGCTGGTTGAAATGTTCGTCAAGTTGACTGTGCCTAGTCACAGGGTAGTTTTTGCAAAACACTGGCAACTTCAATAGATGAAGAAGAAAAATACTTGTTTAAAAAGTAGAATAACAAGGCGTTTATTCAATCAGGGTACAAACGTAGAGATAACCCTTCCCTGATTGAGATGCTGTGTCTTCTTAATTTACAGACAGTTGGCCAAGTTTCTAAAGGGCTATTCTTCAGGAGACAGAAGTACTCGGAGTGGCAAAGGAAAGTGGAGTTGGCATGGACAGGTAACAGCGGTGTCAGGCCTTCAATTAAAAGCAGTCATCAAACTTCTTCTAAGCTTTGAACTTGGTCAGAAATTCTCAAGTTGAAATTTCAGCAGGACCACAATCCTAAGCTGGTACTTCGTCTCAATGCGTCTGGGCAGCATTCTCGGTAGAATACACATGTAGACTGCTGGTGAGGGCTAAAACCCAAGGGTATTTGTTGAGGATTCTAAGGTTGGTGTTTGGGGTCTGGGATCCCCAGGGTTTCTGATTAATGATTTTCAAGTCCCAATAAATCATGACCCACAATTTTCCAAATTCAGCTAGACAACAAACTTGAAAAATAAAGTTCTTTCAATGGCAGGAAAAAACCCCACATGTTGGAATTCTTAGCAGTAAATAAAAAGGGAATGGCCAGTTCAACAGGTTTTTGATAAATATAGTGTTGTGGATTATCTCAGCTTGGTGTAAAATTGTTGTTTAGTAGGATAACCATCTTGGATATTCATATATTGACAAAGTTAGTCGTCTTCACTGTGAGCCGGCAATTCTCTAAGCTCGGACTCACTATTTATTTTCATGATTCAGTATTTGTTTAGCCAATGAAGAGGAAACTTTCGGTTTAGTCTCCACAATAGTAACATATGAATAGGTGAGGGATTTCAAGTACAGGTTCAGTGAATTTCTATTATTTTAGTTACCGACTCTCACAAAAATCCCCACTACACTTAAGCCAAAAACATTCACCACAACTTTTATTTTTACCTAATAGCCATATTCTCCCCTATAACTACATACCCCCTCCCCCTCAGTTGGGAACCACTGGTGTAGACTAATACCAAGGATGATGCAGATTTTACTAACTTGCTTGACAGGCAAGATTAGTCAACAGGTTTTAAGTCAATGAAAATATTAAGAAAATCTAAGTAAAAATAAATCCAATTTTCCACATGAAAGCCTACTCAGATTACAAAGTTTTCTAGTCTTGTATTAACAGATAGGAGGTAGAATTAAAATAAATTTGCACTGAAACTAAACACATCTTTATTTAAAAAGTGGAGCTTCCAAAAAAAGTTAATGAGGGAAATAAATATATAACAGTACAGAAACTTCAAGCACAGAATTAATCAAGATTGATCCAATGAACTTTCCCTACTACTCATTACAACTCTCAATAGATACATTTGAAAAAAAGGCTAATATAGGACAGATTATAAATTGCATGGATATATTATAAACAGGTCCTGGTAAACAAACTTTACCATGACCAAGTAGTGTATACTTAAAATAATATTCAAATGGTTCTTCGGACGATTGAACTCCTTGTTATTTGTGTTGTAAACAACGTTTCGGCCGATCCATTCTTCGGTCTTCTTCAGGTGTAAAATCCAAGTGTGATGGATTAAACAGAAGTTATGTTTAATGTTTAATATAGCCCTTAAACATAACTTCTGTTTAACCCATCACACTCGGATTTTACACCTGAAGAAGGCCAAAGAATGGATCGGCCGAAACATTGTTTAAAACACAAATAACAAGAAGGAGTTCAATTGTCCGAAGAACCATTTGAATATTAATGACCCTTCTCAAAACTATAGAAAATAACTTAAAATAATGTTTTTAAAAGCTTGTAGTGCTCACAAGTATCCAGTCTTTGTCATATGGACAAATGGAAGAGTTCTGAAAAAGAATCAATTCTCTTGAGTTATTTCAAGGGAGTCTTATCCCCTTATTTATTATAAGTGACAAGGAGTGTTATCACAATGTTACTGAAACATAGCAAGAGCAAATTTTAATATTATTTCTGCTCAATGCAGATTTTTTAAAAAAAACAACTTAATTGATGGCTAACATGTTATACTGATGTTGTAGCCATTCTCACAAGCCCAACAATTTTGTTCACATGGCAAATTATATGATGTCTCAGCATCTCTATGAAGTGGTGTTGAGCAAGAATAAGTTTATTATGCTTATCCCTTGTGGCCTAAATATTTAATGTCAACCAAAAAAGCAAAAGGCTTACCATATTAACAACACTACAGGGAGTCATGAAAAATACAAATATTTTATTGAATAAAAATATACTACATTACCATCCCTATTTTTAATTGAAGAAAAAGATTGTAGAGAATGAATGTGGCGACTAAGTGAAATGTGTGAACTGAGAATGACATCCTCTATTGTGAAGACTTTTGCTGTTAAAAGGTTTAGCAACAAATTCACCCTTATGGCCTTATGCCAGATTCACATTTGTTTATATTGTGATATCTATGTGAGAGAAATGCAGGCAGACAAAGAGGGACTTAAAATGATTTTTCTGAAATAAACCTATCATGCAGGCCAGCTGCTTGCCATCATGCTAAATTATAACATCTCCCCCTCCACTGTTCTCAATCCCTTTGTTCCCACATGCCATACTATTCATTGTTGTGAGTAAAAGAGTCAATACTTTTTCTTTTACAAAGAGGAAAATGTGGTAACTATTCTACTAAATCAGTCTTTATTATTATTGGATGAAGTATTGTAACACTTTTTATTAAATTGGACTAGTTTTTACCTTCATCCTAATTATTTCGGGCCACCATTTCTAAAGGATTGATTTATAGAAAAGACTACTAGGTCTCATATGTAAAACAACATAAATATGGTGCAGAGAGTCGATTGTAGGGAGTGAGTTTATAAGTGTAAATCAGCTTCTGCTAATCCATGAAGTTTTTGTGGCCGATTGGTAAAAGCAGCTAGGTGTAAATTAGTCTCCCTCTGGCAATGAGGGTGTGAGTTCGATTCTGACCAAAGGTTTACTCTTTATTTCCGATTGCACTGTTATTTGTTGCCATAGAAATGGTGGCCCAAATTAATATAAAAACGTATAAAAACAACTAAAATCAAGATGAAGGTAAAAACTAGTCAAATTTAATAAAAAGTGATATATTCTACTTTAGTTTAAAAATGTGTAAACTTTTATTTAATCTTTGAAATTTCCACATATATACAAATCATGTAGAGCTACTTAAACAAAACATCATCATTACAAGTGAGATTAAACTCCAATCTAACATCTAACATTTTGGCCAATCTATATTTTCTCAGGAGGAAGGTTGGGGGGGAGTCCAGGTAATGTCTACCAATCTTCTCTTACCATTGAAAACAGTAAGACAAAAAAAAAATGGTAGCAAATATACTGATTGAACCACCCTATTATGTCAATCCTTACAATAACTAATGTGATACAGGTGATTATATATTTTACACCCTCCAACAGGTTTGCCAGAAGGGGGGATAATCAAAACTTTATCTCAGAAACTTACCCAACACTGTCATTGTCTGGAGGCAGAGGTTCAATATTAAACCTCTGCCTCCAAATTCACTCGATTTCCAAAATCGACGCTATTTGCCTGTGTTGTAAGTCTCTGAGATAAAAAACTTAGATTATTTCCCCTGCTGGCCAAATAAGGCAACCCTGCTCTCCAGAAATCCACATTGAGTTTAAATCTACTCTCGCCTGATATACAATTTTCCACTAATGGTAGAAAAGTTCCTTTTCAACCTTTACTTTACTGCAAATTCTCACTTGACCTCTTTTCTTTACCCACAAGACCTAATTGTAATTCCCCACTCTCTTACTGAAGCAGGTTGAATTGTGTGATAAAATTGATGATAAATTCAATTTATAATCAATACTGTTAAAAAGAAGAGGACCCCAATTTTTTTGACTAAATCAATTTGTAATTTGGAGGCTTGATGGACTACTTGAGGATAAAAAAAACTAAATGTCAAAGTGAATCAGTCAGTAATTATCAAAAATAATTTGGTCATTTAGCATTTTGTAAACCTTCATAATATCAAATGTCATATACTGTTAAGTATTTGTTTCTTCACTAGCTGTTGTTTGTTCCACACTGAACAAAAAACACTGCAAGATAATTACCTTATGTATATCCATAATTGTTGGAAAATAGAATAAACAGGTCTGGTTAATCACTCAATAGAAACCGTCACATGACCAACGTCTTTTGGCAGCAGGCCATGTTAGAGGTGTTAAAAAAATTTGGAAAAGGGTTGATCAATGAATAAGTTACTTCTCTTATCTTTTGTTGGGCAGTGATCACTAAAAAAGTCTGAATTTTCAAAAAACAAGTGTGAATGATGCCAAACACAAACTAAGAAACCAATTTAGCATAAGATTACAATGCAAATTGAACACCCCACCAAAAACTATTGAGAGGGTGGAATTGTCAAAAATAAAAAACAAAACGTTTTTTCTAGATATAATAAGGAGTAAATGTTGAAATTTTCAGCCCTCTAGCTCTATTTGTGTGACTTGTACATGTAATACGGGTCTGGTTCATTTTCCTGGAATTCACTTTCCCGAAGTTCAATTTGCTGAACGTTGATTGGCCAAAACATGACTAAGCTGACTTATCTTCCCGACTGTTTATTAGCTTGAAAAACAAAGGTAGACAATTTGAGTTACCCAACCGGCCATTCTTTCGTATTTTGGTATTTACAAAAACACTGGTTAATTTCTTTTTTTCAAATTAGTGCAATGTTTACGACTTATGAAGAAAATTAAATGTAGTATTTATTTACGATAAGATTTAATATTTACAATATATATTGTGTTGAAGATTTATAGAAAAAAAGGATTTTTAGATTTACAATAATGACAGTATTATTTATGTGTGTGTTTGTCAGGGCGCACTAACTCTCAAGCCTATGCGCCTATCATGGTATATCGAGGAGTTAAGGTCAAACAGCAAATCATGTACCGAGATGCGAAAAAACGGATTAAAAAAGAATCTTTTCTTTGTCTTTCGCGCGCCAATTCTTTAACTCTCGGACATAATGAGATTCTCTGTTTACATTTTTCTTTGTCGTTTCTCAAGGGACGTAACTCATGACAAACTCAAGAGTTATCTCCCTTCTATTCTCTCACACTGTTATATAGCTAATTTTTCACTTTCAAATGATTTAAGGTGTATGTATGTAGGTGGGGGCTTTAATCAGAAGGAAAATCATTCTTTTTTTTTAAATTTGCTTATTTAAATAATTAAATGAATAGATTAGAATGAAACAAATTTTGGCCAATTTTCGTCCAATGTACCTCGCACATTTTCAGCAATTTAAACTATTGGTGATTTTCGTTACGGAAGATCATGTCATGGATCGCGTAAACATCTTCTGCTTTAGAAACTGGTTACTTTGGAGAAAAATGGTGTTGTTTTGTGAAAAAACTACTGTTACTTATGTTTTGTAAAAAATTTTATTTCACTTGATTTTTACGTAAACTTTCAATTATTGTTTTGATTAAATAAACCTTTGATCAAATTAAAACTACATATTTATTTTTTTTTGTAAGTAAATAGGTAGTTTTAACTTTTTTTTTTTACAAAAATATGCATGTGATTCTTTTTTTAACTTAATTAATTTTAATAAAACGTTTTAATATATGGATTCTTCACATCTCTACATACATGATTTCTATGCCGAATAAGAAATCCGAAAAACAAAGTTTTCTTAAAAGCAAAAGAAATTTATGCGTATGATCTTCCGTAGCGAAAATTGCCAATGGTTTAAATTGCTGAAAATGTAGCAAGGTACATGGAACGAAAATTGGCCAAGATTTGTTTCATTCTAATTTATTCATTTAAATAAGCAAATTTAAAAAAAGAAGATTAAAGCCTCCCTCTCCTACACACACGCACCAACATCTTAAATCATTTGAAAGTGAAAAATTAGCTATACACATATGTATATAATACTGTCATTATTGTAAATAAATACTAAATCGAAAAATCCTTTTTTTCTATAAATCACGATATATATTGTAAATATTAAATCTTATCTTAAATAAATACTACATTTAATGGATTGCCAACTTTTTCTTCATAGGTCATAAACATTGACTAATCTTTTTAAAAAATCAACCAATCTTTTTATAAATAACAAAATACAAAAGAATGGCCAGTTGGGAAACTCAAATTGTCTTCCTATGTTTTTCAAACTAATAAACAGTCGGGAATGTTAAGTAAGTATCATGAATTATTCACCTTGGGCAGAAGAGTTCCTGTCCACTTCTGGTGGGAGGGCGCTGTTTTACGTTCTGGTCAATGATTACTGCATTGTGTGATTAGTAGAAGAGGGAGCTCGGAAGGACACATGTGTGTGGTTGACTGTGGTCATTGTGATTATTTGAATAAAGGATCTGTAAGTACATTATCTTCTGTTTGCATTTTTAATCTGTTAATATCTGTCATTAAACCAAGCTTACATATAGCAGTGCATAGTTGAAAAACAAAATGACAGACAATTTTAAAACAGAATATACTGGAAAGTAATTCCAGAGACGAAAAAGAAAAATCAAGGATGGCCGATATTCTCGGAGACACAAAAACATTTTTTTAAAATATGTCCATGTTAACGTTGAAATAGAATTACCAACTTTTTTGCCAGAGAATTATAGTAAGTGGCGAAAAGACATAGCCACGTGGGCTAGCATATGCAAGATTGAAAATATGAAACTTGCACCGACTGTTTTCTTTTCTCTGCGTGGCAGTGCAAGACAGGCCATTTTGGATTTGGATAATCTTTCAAATTTAAATACTGAAGATGGGTTATTTATTTTATATCAAACCATAGACAAACTTTTTGAAGTGAGCAGTGATGCTATGACTACCGAGCAAAATCAGAAAAATAACGAAGAAATGACTTCCATGCAAAAACAAACCAGAAAACGGAAGAAATATAAATCTACGATTGATATGAACAATGATTCAGAAATTAAAGTCGAGGAAAGTTCTAACAAATCTCTTTGTGCAGTGGAATCTGATAACAAAATCTTTTCTCAACCTACAGGTGAAAGGCTTGTTATTAGTGAAGATAACAAAACAGAAAATAAGCAAGGAGATTCTTCAAAAAACAAAAAAGCCACCCCCAGTGATGTTATTACACAAGGAGATAAAAACCACACATTTAAACAAGAACACAGAGCTGGCAACAAAAGCACAAAACTTGTCAGAAAATGGAAAAATTTAATTGGAGGTGAGATCTGGTTTAACACAAATCTCCAAAAATTTTTCTCTGACAGTGTCAGAATTTCCTAAACAAGGAATTAAAGAACTTCGACCTGAGAATGCGCAGAGATATAAAAATAAGAACTTTTCAAAACCCGCAAGACCTGATGACTCTAAATGTCATTGCTGTCGATATGTCGACTTGGATCATATGGTCCCTGATGCCAAAAATCAGGAAGTTGGAAACCTGAAAATTTATAAATGAGTAAACCACACTAGTCGCTGTTACAAATGCCAACATGTAGGTCATTTGGATAGTGAATGCTACTCTAGAGAAGTCCGCTGCTTCAACTGCAAAAGGAATTGGCCACACAGCACACACACACTGTTATGCTGTGAAACGTTGCTACTTATACAACCGGCTTGGTCATATTGCTTGTCACTGTGACAAGGAAACCAGGAAGGCTTATTTTAGCTGCAGAAGTTTTGGGTATATCCGGCAAGATTGCCCTTCCACAGACACCAAGACAAGCTACCGGTATTGGAAATCTGTCCAGATTGCTAAAGGCTGTCCTGCACCACGAAAGTTCATGGATACACCAGGAGACACCCCACTGTTAAGGGTACCAACAGCGCATCAAAAGATCCGGAACCTGCATTAAATTCTAATGTGGACTCCTATCCTATTATATAATACATTAAAAAAAAAAAATGATCAAACATAACAACCATTAAAAAAAAAACCAGAAAAAAGAATATGAGAGGAAGAAGGGTCCTGAACCCTCCCAACCCTCATTGAGTCGTGGAACTGAGATAGGGGAAATTCGAGCAGCACAAGCATTTTTGGAATTAATCGCTCATTTCCTATATGATCTCTTACCCCAGTGACCATGGAGGTCAAAATATTAAAGTAGTCAGGCAGTATTCTGAGGACGTCAGACATTGGATCTGAAGTAGCCAGATTAGAAGCCTTTAGAGAGACCAGGAAACAGCCTAGGGATTAATCTTTTGTATTTTGTGAAAAATGTTTGAAGATCAACATCGAAAGAAATTTACAGATTTTACTCAGAGAAGTTGAATGTCTGGAGGCAGACCAAAACTGAATTAATAAAACGGAGCTAACAAGTATCGCTCTTTAACTACGTGCTTGAGGTAACCAAAGTTACTTATCACACAGTAGTAAATATTGATAGCAAAAAAAAAAAAAGAAGGAATGTTCGTTCACTTAATGTGAGTTAGAATTCTACCGAAATATATGAACTTGAATGTCATCTTTAAACATGCTGTCAACAGATGGACAGACAATGTGTTTGTAACCAATTCATGGATCAAGAAGAAATCATTTTCTCTGAAGAAAGCATTAAAGACAATCTGTTGAAAAATATGTTTATTTTTAAAAAAATATATTTAGTGGGACAAAAACAAAACAAAACATTTTTATTATTAAAAAAATTGTATGCACACCCCAGTAAAAAAGAAAAGAGGGGAAGTGCAGTTAAGTAAGTATCATGAATTATTCCCCTTGGGCAGCAGAGTTCCAGTAGGGGGCGCTGTTTTACGTTCTGGTCAATGAGCAGCCATTATTGCATTGTGTGATTAGTCGTAGAGGTAGCTTGGAAGGACACACCTCTGTGGTTGACTGCAGTCATTGTGATTATTTGAATAAAGGATCTGTAAGTACATTATCTTCTGTTTGCATTTTTAATCTGTTAATATCTGTCATTAAACCAAGTTTACAGGGAAGATGATAAGTCAGCCTAGTCATGATTCAGCCAATCAAACATTCGGGAAGATGAATGCCTCCCACGTAATACATAGATAGCCAGCCAGAACAACTTAAAAACTGAAGAAATCTATGTTGACAGTTTTGGTTGACTATTTCTAATAATCTGAACAAATGTATAGGTTTTATTGATTATTTTGATATATAGTAGTTTGAAAGTTAATTTAAATTAGTAAGACCAGACAAAACTAAAAACATGCATTGTCTATACATTTATGGCATACACCTTTTTTAATATTTCTAAATAACTTAATTAAAAATATTTTCAGATTTCATTGGATGTATGCTTCATACTACAAAATGTACTGAGGAATGAATTAATTTAATGACAAAACAGAAGTGAGAAAGAAGTTAGAATTTTATTGTAAGATATACAATTGTTGTGTTACCACATTATCATGTTAGCTAAATCAGAAACCATTCTTGATTTTGGTGGTATCTAATGCTTGTTCTTTGAATTCTTGGCTAGCAAAACCATTATGCATAATCTAAGACAATGAGCAATATTTTATACAGGCCAAAGTATTGCTACACATTTTTAAATTCATAGCTAGATAAAAAGAAGTATATAAACATTGTTCTAGTTATAAAACAAATTTCCTGATTAATGAGTTACATATTTTTCACCTATTTCAGAATTGAACTTCAACTTTTTAAGAAAGTACAATTCTGTTAAAATTTTTAAAAAGTTATTTCCATACAAGTTTATGAAATAATGGTATAAAAATATATATATTAAAAAATATTACTTACCTAATGCCAAGAATTTAAGGAGATAGTCATAATCTGTTGGACCACATGTGTTTCCACCGACACTTGGAGCTGAGTCACCCATCTCTAAATCTGAGAAGAAAATAATTTACAAAAAATTCAGAATGTAATCCCTCTAAAGAAAAAAACAACTTAAAAAACATTTTGTATTTCCCATATTGTATAGGATACTGCATATTTGGCAATTATATTTATAAACTAATGAAATTTTTCACTTTCAAGTTGAATTGCAGTCATGAAGAAAATTGAACCACAAGCCTTGTGAATTATTATACAGATAAGTTAGAGAGAAAAATAATTTGTTTCTCTGCTTTTAAAATTAGTTTTCTTTTAAAAAAAAATAATTGTTTTGCTATTTGACATTTCAGCAACAAAATGGAAAATTGTATGAGTAAATGTGTGATACCAAGGTCTCTCAGATGTGCTGGGATGCATCATCAGTGTTCCTGAAAAACGCAATTCACTTGAGTTTAGTCAAACTTTCTTCAACAAAACAGGTGACAAAATGAACAGAGACACCGTCTACAGCAAAGATCATCTCAGTACTTTGAATACTACTACTATTCCTAGATTTAGATGTTTTTGGTTGCATCTAGATGTCCAAAATTGCTATTTAGATGATTTTTAATAAAATAATACTTTTATTTGTTTTTTTACATGTAACCCTGAAAATAAATATCACATTTGACAACACAATAAATATACGTTCTTTAATATATTCTGGGTGATCTTTCAGTTTCAATTGACCTCACTCTGACTTGGTGAAACCATTGCCAAAACTTGTATACAGAAGGAGGAAACTTTTGCACATACGCAATAATTTTTTAACTTAGGATCAAAACTACTTTTTCCACCCTAATTTGTAAGTTTTTATTTAGAGATTCATTTATTTCTAAAAAACAAAAACAAAAAAACTAGCATCCCAAGGGAAATTATAAATCACCACCACCACCCATATATGCTGTGAATGGGGTGATCAATTAAAAAGTTGGAAAAGGGGTGATCAAATAAAAAGTTACTTCTCTCACCTTTTATTGGGGGTTGGGGGTAAAAAAAACAAACAAAAAAAAACATGGGGAGTGTGTGTGTGCAAAATTTTAAGTTTCTACTATAAACGGTTAGGGCTGGGCAAAGTCTGGATACATAGATACAATAAACCAGTGCTGTGGGTAGTGGTGATTTAAAAAAAGAAAAAAGAAAAGAAATCACTGGTAGGAATAATGATCCGGTGGTTAGAGTCACAAAAAATGGAATTGGCAGTCCGAGTTCAAACTCTGGAGAAATTTAAAACTTTTTTTCCATTTAATTTCATGTGCTTTCAATCTATTAGACTTTTAAAATTTGTCAGTTGTAAGAAAATCTTTTTTAAAGGTTTTAGAGAAGTGTGGAGTCTATTTACAATGTAACTATAATGCTGAACAGGACCCTTACTTACCATTCATGGTAGGAAATCTGTGGATATCAATTTCTCTTAGTGCTTATGCCAGTTTGGCATTATTTTCTTAAGGAATCTGACTTTAACTCGACAATAAAACATGGTTTTTTTTTAGCAAAAACTCTAACCTAAATACAACATTAAAACATTTAAATCCAATGGTCTGCTCTGATTTGTGAACTACTAATGCCAATAGTGAGCATATGAATTCTGTTTTGAGAAAAATAAATGTTTGGAGGTTTTTGGAGGGGCCAGCGGACCTGCCTGAGGGTATGCTCAGGTCTTCTCAGGAGTGCAGGCCTGGGGGTGGGGTTAGGGCTTATTTAATTCATGAGATTTCGATAAAATATTATTTGCTTTCCTGTGTTGTCAAAGCTTTTTTTTTCAGACAACGCTGGGTACCCTAGCTAGTATCATATATATCTTAAACTGATGCATATAATATATATAGATGTAAACATGTACAAACAAACATATGAGTATGAATCTATATGCATACCTATGATTGTATATACATATACAATATCAATATATATTTATATACACATCACAGCATTGTCTTTTGTGGGTGATATGTGAAATTAAAAAAATTAAAAAAATATCACATTGCTTGGCTTTTCTACATGATATGCTGGACTAAAGTATAAATACATTGTAATTCTCCAAGTCAGCCAACAGGTTTGTTTGCTTATTTTTAAACAATGAGGTTTGTTTTCCGAAGTAAAAATATTCAACCAGTTCATTCTCCAGCCTTTTTCCGGTCAAATTTTGCCTGGTGCTGAATCCTTAATTAATCTATGGGCTACCTTGATTTCCATATTGGCTCACTATGCATACAGTCCTATGAAGCAATTCTTTTATTCTCTGTATTTTCCAGTAGGATTCATTATCAATTATAGACTTCATTCCATATATTATGATCTGTTATGCTTGATTTTGTGATTCTCTCGTTTCACCTTTGTGTTGTATGCACAGTAAATTTGAGAGTTGACTGTATACAGTAGTGTTACTCAGGGGTAGATTGGGCTGCCAAGCAACCAGCAAAATCCTGGTGGGCTGTGCCGCCTGGTACCTAGTCAGCAGGGCAGAGGTTGGAACAATAGTGTGCTGCAACTATCTCCCAAGTATACCGCGTAAATCTTTCTAAACATGTCCAGTATGTGCATTGTATCTGCCCCATTTCCACTACAGAGTTACCAATCTAGTGGTTTTATCACTAGATTTTATGAGATCTCAGCCTTTTTAGTGACAAATGAAAGGAAAGAGAGGTGATGAGTACGTCTATCAGTATGCTGATATGAAAGTTTTGCAGTTCCTGTGCTGCATACATCAGATATATCACTTAGTGTGCCGTCATACAATAAAGTTTGAGAACCACTACAGTAGGCTGATAATCTCATTGGCCCCTCTAGTTTCAATACTGGTGCCCAGTGCATAACATTTCTTGGGGGCCTCTCTATTTTTGTATTCAGCAATTATTTTCAAACAAATCAAAACGGAAATGAAATATTCATAAAATTATGATGTTTAATTTAATGCAAAGTCTTTTATGGATCAATAATCCATCTCTATGCGAGATAATGAATCCTCAGACAAGTTTATGGAGACATTTTACTTTTTTTACCCGCAAAAAATAAAAGTATTGAAATATTTTAAAGACATATTTTTTGAGGGGAGGGGGGGGGCCTAAAATCTTTTCTGTCTAATTTGTAGGTAATTGATATGTTTGTATTATCATACATGCTGTTAAAAAGGTTTTTGGAGTTCACTTCAAGCTTTATTTAAAAAGATTTGGAAAATTCTGATGTTGCAAAAACTCGTCAAATATAAAAAGTCTTAACTACTAAAATGTAATAAATATTTTTTGTTCATTCTGTCTTTGCATCTCCCTGGTTTTTATGTAACATTTCATTAATTCAGCAATTAAGAATTTTTTCGGTTTGGTGAACTATATTTAAAAAAAAGTAAAAGCATATTAATCTAACAGGTTTATTTTAATTTTATTTGAGAAGTTATTAGACTGTACCTCCACACACTTTTGACAAAAATGGGATAGGTCACAAAATAACACCCTAAACTTGTATAATAGCTAGCTTTATTGTAAAAACCCCTTTCATTTGTCTCATTCATAAGAAGAATGATTGGAGAAAAACTCTGATATAAAAATTATTTGTTTCCAATGTTTAAAACCAGGGTTTTGTCTTTGAAAAGTTGTTTACACTGGATAAACAGTGGGACTTAATAATTTGCATTGGAAAATGTTTAGTTGAAACAGACCTAGATTTTAAAAATCAACTGGTTATCGGATTTGAATAAAATTTGCGCTTTTTATTCATTTATGAATGTATTTATTTATAAGTGTATTTTGTAAGAAATTTTAAAGTCAATCATCCCCCTTTTATTTGATTTTATGAAATCTCTCTAAAATACTTACTTTTCTATAAAGATAAGTCACCACTGGAATTAAATCAGTTAAAATTATATTTCAAACTTCAGTCGGAGATTTAGAAAATATATCATTATTCAGAAAATAAAAAACTAGAATAAAAATAAAATACTCTTTTGTTTGGAAAGGTTTGTGTTTGCGTCTTTTTATTAAAATACTAGCAGGGATACCCAGTGGGAAACAACTGAAAATATAACCAAACAGGAAAAATATGTTCTTTGATATATTTATTCTTACACAATACAACCAATGAAAAAAAAACCCAGACAATTATTTACACATGTAAAAGTAGCTGTAATGGAAGAAATATTATGATGCACAAAAAAGAACAAATGATGTTGTCCCTTAGTTCGACAGGGCATCTGGATACATAAGTGTTTCTCCCATTGGGTGCCAGTATCAAAAGGTTGTCCGGGAATCCAACCCTAGAACATTCAATATAAAGTTGTCCATGGGAAAAGCGTGAATAAGTCAGGTAAAGGCCTATGACCTTTGCCATTAACAGACTTACCAATTTCAGTTCTATAGGAGCCAAAGTATTAATAAAAAAATTGAGTAGAAATGACCTCTAGTGACCTTGAACGACCGCCATGGTCAACCTCGCCTCGCCGGTTACCTTTGACATGAGAGGATGTACCCATATGCAAATATTCAGCATGCTTGGTGCTCAATTGTGGCCCCCAAGTTTGAAAATTGGCTAGAAATTACCTCTTATGACCTTAATTGATCTCTGAGGTCAAAATCACAATGCATATGAGCTTCACCATGGAAAGATTTACCCCTATGTCTAATTTCATAGGTGCAAAATTGTGGCCAGAAATGACCTCTAGTGACCTTGAATGACCTCAAGAGGTCAATGTCACATAGATTGAGATCTTCCCCATGAGAAGATGTACCTGTATGATAAATTTCACCATCCTTGGTGCAAAATGGTGGCCAACAACTCTGAAAATTGGCTAGAAATGATCTAGAATGACCTGTGGTCAACCTCACAAAATTTCCCTTGTTTTCGTATTATCAAAGTCACACATCCTACAATCTACAAAAAATGCAACATCACTAAATCTATCACTTTTATCATTATTTTCTATGATCTGCGCAGGACTAAAGCAACTAGAAAATATGTAGTGGGCAGATAATATTTTACTTTTGAGACGATCATTGATTTTTTTTTTTGTCCAAAGTTTAAGAAATAAAGGTGAGTTACTTTTAACAAAGAGTGTATAATGAAAGAAATGATTTATTCTCTATATTGGTTTTACTTTATTATTTATTCATTATTATTCAATCCTATATCTTACTTGATATTAAAATTTTACTGCACAGCATAATTTGTTCTTGTGCACAGCTGTGTAACTTTGAGGGATCACTGGTCGCAAAACATGTGGAAAGGTAGGCCATGGGGTAAGAAAGAAATTGAATTTTGGGGCGGATCCAGGAATATCTTTTGGTTGAGAGATATTTTTTATTAATTTTTTAATACATTTATGTATTCACTGAAGGTTGTCCACATAATATATCCAAAAGTTCTCAATGAATTTCAATTACATTTTGTGGAAGGATGGGTCATGGGCAAAGGAAGAATTGCTTAATTTTGGGTGGCGGATCCAGGAATTCTTTTTACAGTTACCTCCTCTGCATTGATCTTCCTTCAGTTGGTATATGGTGTTGGCAGAGGCACTCTGAGTGCTTTCTAGTTTTGCAATTTGTGTCAAACATTCAAGGCATCATTTTTAAATGTCCTTTCCAAGAAAAAGGTGGCTTCTTGTAACAATGAAATTAAAAAAGAAATTTTTTGTATGTATCGAACCTTGAAGATGTCGATATGATAATTACATTACTGCTAATAGCATCTATATGAAATACAAGTTTTAAGTCAACCAGAAAGGAATTTCTGAGAAAGTAGGCCATTAATTTTTTATGATGGTTGACAATGACTCATCTAATTAAAAATCAAATCAAAATAATATCACAACTTATGTCTGAATTGACAAACGTAATTTTCTTCCTATTCCTCAGGTGTATTTTATTTACATCAAATAAATCTTCAAAGCTGCACCTTACAATGATTGATATTGTTTTGATTCAACTTATTAAAAATTAACAATCTTTGCTTTAAAAAAAAAAAAGAAGACATATCATGTGTAACAACCTAATAGAGTAACACCTTGGTTAGCGTTCTAGATACGTCACTAAAAAAATGCAGTGGTAAACGAAAAAACTATAACATAGCATAAATAGAGATTGTGAAAGCAATCATTTTTAAATTATATGATGTTGTTGAGCCTCAACAAGATAGAATGGATTAGTGCTGTTTATCTCATCTGGTATCTACTTTCTGGAGCTGGTGAAATATCACTAGGTGTCGATATATGATAAATTATTGTATATTTGTATGTCTGTGTTTATTCTCATACACATGGCACATTAACCAAAGTGTATAATATACACTTACTTCGAAGAATGTCAGTGATGCTTTCTTTTATCATTATTTCGGAAATTTAACATTATTAAAATTATTACGAAAAATATTTGAAAAAGCTAAGCAGGGTATTACTGTATTTTACAGTGAAAAAAGAGGAATAATTCTGAAAACCAATTTTGTAGACCAACAGTATATGATTAGGTAAGTGTGTTTACCAACAATGAGGTCCTGGCTGCGCCCAGATACCCAGCTTCTATACCCTGCTCTGGCAAAGCTGTCTCCGCTGGCTATGCTGCGTACACTGCATGTAGGACATGGACAATCCTAAAGGACCTGCTGTATGGGGAATTAACTAGGCTCCAACAAGAGATCACAAGGGCGGTCCCATGTTCATTTCAAAGATATCTGCAAGGGAGACATACAGTCACTGAACGTGAATGTTGAGAACTGGGAGTACATCGTAAGCGATCACTATTGCTGGAGGCTAGAACAATACTTGATATTGACCTTAGAATATGTAACAATACCCATTTTGGTAATCCCTACTTATATGTGGCCAAATTTCGGTTGGATATATAAAATGGCTAAATTGTAAATTTTCACGCACTCGCTCACTTGATGTTAAAAACGGAGCACAAAAGTTGTACACCATTTCTAACATCAAGTGAGCGATTGTGAGTAACTTTACAATTTACAATCAGGATAGCCTTTTTATAATCATTTACAATCGAGTAGCCATTTTATAGCCAACTGAAATTTGGCCAAGTATAAGAAAGAATTACCCCACCCCCCCTTCTTATGGCCTCAAAATGTTTGTGTAATTATTCAAATTTCAAAACCACCAGCTGTATTGGCTCACTGCGCTTGCAAGAATCATAGCCCACATTAATAGGCAGATTTTAGGTGTTTGCCTGGGCCATTTTGAGCTCCCAATCCACCCCTATATAGACTGGTGCCGATATTATACAGCCCATATACAATTTGCATTTTTTCTATACAGTAAGGTGATATTTTGATTTTCTGGGCTGATTTGCCTGTTAACAGATTCCTACGTAGAATACATAGTCATCTTGTATTAAAAAGGTATCTAGGTCACTACTTAGAAGTTTTACCTAGTGTTGTAAGTGTAAGGTCCCATACACTCAAAAACAAATTCCTTAGAGTGCAGTTGTCTGCCCTTGTTTTAAAGTGTAAGAATAAATTTGGGTGATAATTCAGTTATCTGTCCTTGCTTCACAAACACAGTAAGATACATACACATTTCTCAAAAGACAATTTCCCCCTGTAATTACAAAAACAAAAGTGACTGTCTGGGCATATTTCCCCGAAGCAACACACTGACTTTCTTATATACTTCTAGACTTTTTGCAACACTTCTGTGTTAACCTTTAGTAGTCCTTAACACAAAGGAATATAATTCCTGTCATAATTTGTGTAAATAAATATTTTGTTTACGCTTTAGTATTCCTTTTGTAACTCAAACTTTCTGACATATCCTTGTTAACTATTGTGCAAAAGGATAAATTCTGTAGCTTGAGAAAAGCAGACTTTTATGAAAACACATGTTTTTTGCTGACTTAACTGTCTATTTTTTCTCCTACATTAAATTTGTTTCTTGTTCAAAGTTTCCTTTTGTCACTTCTCGTTTCAGCCAATCCATTCATCGTCCTTCTTCAGGTGTAAAATCCGAGTGTGATAGGGTAAACAGAAGTTTTTAAAGGAGGTAACCCTTATAACACAGGGCCCCAGCGTTTCTGTGTCTTTGTCGAGTCCATTTGAATGTTAATGACCCTTCTCAAAACTATAGAATATATATTTAGACTTGTTCATTATTCCTGTAATGTTGCCTTTATCCATTACCAGGTTCCGGTATTTTCATGACAGATATCATAATTCTTCATTGAGGAAACTAAGTGGCTATGTTATCTTTTTCCGTCTGTTTAAATGTAAATAAAAGGCAAGCAAATTGTCCAATTGGAACCGCACCAGAAGCTTAGATGAAGCCTCGATCTGATAATGGAAGTGACCAGGCAAAGTCGTTTTCGGTAGCTAAGGTCGGTCTCTTGATCAGTAGCCATCAATCTGAACACACATGTCTTTGTTATCTCTTCATCTTCTATTGATGCTAATACGGTTATAAACCAAATGCGTTTTTAAACAGCACAAACTAACAAACATACAAATTTGAGATCTTCATTAGATACTGATTCCGCCAAGATGTCATTTACAGACACTGATCACTATTTTGACAACTATATCTCATGTCCTGTTCAGATTCAAGACTGTGAAATATGTGGTATGTTTTTTTCTTACATGCCATAACTTGTTCATATTTGTGATAGAATGATTTCTATTTGCTTGTTGAATTGATATTTGGTCAGCACCTGTCATTTAAATTCTTTTGGGTTTCAGAGAGATATCATTAGTTGTTTCATTTGTCATTTATTGAAAATAACAACAATGATGATGATGATAATAATCCAAGTAATTTATTGAATACTAACAACGAGCCTATTTCAGCCGGAGATAAGAACAAGAAAAAGAATATTTTAAAAAAGATGAAGATGCTGCAAGATTATACAGTAGTCGTGGGTGTTGGGGTCCAAGAAAGCCAACTGCATTATAACCTAGCCACAATCCTGTGTTGCCACTTTAGATGTTTTTCATCTAGATGAATTTTTAATAAAATAGGTAATATTTTAATTTAATTTATAGTAATAAAATAAGTAATATTTTTTATAAAGTAAATGTTGGCAATTGTCACATTTAATTTATATGCAAATTCTTTATTTATATCTGGAGAATCTAGAGGTTTCTAGACTCAATTTTAGATGAAAACTTGAAAATGAATTTGACAACACTGGTGATACCTGTGAGGGTGGGTATGGGCCAGTGGTGGGCACAATTCCACTAACATTGAAAACCATTAGCGAACCAATTAGCTTCCGCTAAATTTAACTCTGCTAACATTTTTTTTTCGCTGTTAAAGGTCAAAAATAGTTTTAGATGTTTTGGGGCGCCAAACTGGAACAGCTATTTTTAAGTTATTTTGCAAGTTTTGTAAAAATATTTTGAGCCACCCTGTCAGATGCCAACTTTGAGAGGTTGATGTTCATGAAGGCGATGGAGAAGGAGGAGGGAGGGGGGGCCAAGCCAGAGTGAATGCTTTAATTAGATTATTAAAGTTATTTTTGATTTGTATTTTTATTTCTTAATATTTTTTATTATTAAAACCTTTTGTACTGTAAATAAACTTATATTGCTTATAGAAACATCCCCACCTGCAGTGGTTTACTGTCATGCATTATAAATCTATTTTTATTTGCAGTTTTCTGGACGAGTGGGAATAATATAGGTAAAAATGTGGGGGTAACTTTTTTTTTTTACTTCAGATTCACAGCTCAAATTGTAGCTTAAAATCATAATTAGAGTAGTATATTTTTTTTTCAACTTTTACTTGACAGATGAAGTCAATCACTTTTCAGGAAAATTCTATCACCTTTGCAAGATATAATCATTAACTTGTATGAAACCTGACAATTTATAAAACAATATATAATATACTATAACCTTTGAAAAAATTCATGGATATATTTAAATTTCTATGCAATGATTTAAAAAAAAAAAAAAAAGAAAAAAAAAGTGAATTTGTTTCAGTTTAAGAGTCCATAGTTTCAAATGGTGGGTAGGAGGTATTTTTACCAGTAAAATCCCGAGTCGAAGAGTCCAGTGTTAGGGACAGAAAAACAAAAAGTTCACACTGCTCATTATATAAGTAGATTAACTCACAATTGAGTTGGTATCAGACCATCTATACTAGGAGATTGAAACTGCTAACAATGGCCAGCAAGATTAGCTTGCTGGTCATTACTATACAACATACGTTTTAATATTTTTTTTTTTATGATTACTTAGGGTAGTTTTGTATCAAGACCATCAATAGTGGGAGAGCCAATAGGGATTGAACCCACTGACAAAAGCCAGCAAGATTAGCTTGCTGATCATTGCTATAGGACTTGCATGCAAATCCATTTTTTTATTTTTCATATTATTTATTAACATAGCAGTTATGTATCAGACCATCAATAGTGGGTAATCCAATGAGGATTGAACCCACTAACAACAGCCATCAAGATTAGCTTGCTGATCATTGTTTTACGACATGCGTCCTATCTATTTCTTTTTTTTCATATGATCTACTCTTTAATCTAAGTGGAATAAAATTCATGGATATATTTGGATTGAGATGTGTTTTGTTTTTTTAGAAAAAAATAATGAATTTGTTTACCAGGAAGAATTTTGAAACAGCGTGTAGGTATTTTCATCAGCAAAATTTTAACCCTCCCCATTGCAAGAGTCAAGTGTTAAGGACCACAAACCAAGAAACAGATTTCTTTATTTCTGATTTAGTCTGGCAGTCAAAGAGTTTATGTGATGAAAAGTAACAATAAGATGGAAATAAGATAATATTGAAAATGCTTCATCTAAAAAAAATTTTTTTAAAAAAAACACAGGAATATAATGTCTTTAAAATGTTTATTTATTTTTATTTATTACATGTGTCTTTATATAAAACCAACTGTATAGCTTAATAACACAATAAAAAGAAGAAACAGGTGATAATAGCTATGAGTAGAAAGTTATGAGCAGTAATTTTACCTCTTTGAAGACCATCAATTTTAGAACATAAAAGATACTAGCATTCCAAGGGAAATTATGAATCACTGCCTTTTTACCTCGTAAATTAAGCAGTGGTGGTGGTGGTACAGTTACCATGATGAAATGAAATGAAAATACTACCAGCGTGGTTTGAATTATAAATTTATGCCATATTGGGGGTGATCAATTAAAAGATTGGAAAAAGGGGTGATTATTGAATAAGTTACTTTTCTTAACTTTTTGGGCAGTGATCACTAAAAAGTCCAAAACAAAAAAAAACATTTTCCCTACTCATTGAGGGGAGTGTGTGCGTACAAAATTTCAAGTTTCTACTATGAACATTTAGCGCTGGGAACAGTCCAGATACATTAGATACATATAAATGTTAGAAAACATGAATAACCTAAACCAAGCAACAGAGATTAAAACGGTCTGTTGTGGGTAGCAGTGATTAAAAACCCATTATGAGAAACATACTATAACGTTGTCTGTATTATGTCTTTGTTGTTTGTTTGTGTATTGGTTATTTTCTGTTCTTAGCTGTGTTTAGTTTGAATGCATTTGGTTCAAACCTTATTTAGCTGTGCTTAGAAAAAGAAGAGAGACGAACAAAGACGTGCTTACATGATAGCCTGGTCAAGAGAGAGCCTCCCTGCACACACATATGGGCTCTCGTTTCTGGTACAGGAAACAGAGCTCATTAAATGGGATCTGTAGGGTAGGTTCTGATTCGGCGTGTTTATTGTCTTAAACATACACATATACATACAGATATAAACATTACACATACTTGTAGGTAATCAATTGATAAGGGAGCATGAAAGTGTGATTAAAATCACACAATCTTCAAAACATCAAATATTGATTACTGACAAGATTTTTGAAGTTTACTCATTTTAATCTATATTATAATTTGTCATGTGTCATTCTGTCTGTCACTTAAACAGAAAGAGAGGAAGTAGTAATGTATATACACGAACACAAAGTTGGCTGGTGCTAAGAAAGTTCTGCTGTGTGTGTGTTCACTGGCTGCTGGTAATATAACTGATACTACTGTTGCTGATATGTCAATATTGTTTTTTACCTAATTCTCTTTAGAAATAAAGACTAAAGTCTCAGATTGAGGGGTTAAGTTGAGAAGAAAAAGAGAGATACTACATTGCTTTAGATTTCCACCCCAGGTATATTGTTAGCAAAGCAACGAGTATTAGAAACGGTCAACCAAAACTATCAACATAGGTTTCTTCCAGTTTTCAAGTTGGTCTGCATGGCTTGTTGGCTATGTATGTATCATGCATACAGGCCACACCAATGGAGCTAGAGGGCTGAAATTTTAAACTGTTACTCCTGATTATATCTAGAAAAAAACGCTTTGTTTTTTTTAAAATTTTCCCTAAATAGGTTTTTAGTGTGTGTGTGTGTGGGGGGGGGTCAGTTTGCAATGTAAGTTTATGCTAAACTGTCACTAGTTTGTGTCCGCTTGTTTTTTGAAAATTCAGATTTTTTAGTGATCACTGCCCAACAAAAGATGTGACGGTTTCTATTGAGTGACTAACCAGACCTGTTTTACTAGTTATTTAAAAATAAATTAAGGATGATAGTAAAGATTTTTAAAATGAATTGATTTCAAATCTTAGAAATAATCACCAAAAAGTATCTACTGTCTATTTTCCAACAGTAAATTTCATGACCAGCATGATTTGAATGGGTATTCACAAAGCATAGCTTTGTCTGGCACAGGACCACACTGTGTGAGACACTCAGTGAAAGCCAAACTCACTACAGTAGTAAGAGTCTGCACAACTAGCTTGCAAACTACTGCTCTATGGTGTAGCACCCTTAGGAGGATGATTTGAATGGACAATTGCATATCGCCAATACCCATCAGCAGATTAACATTTCTTCATAGTTCTGCAATCAATTATTCACAGTTATCAAATTATAGCAACCATTCTCTGTTATAAAAGGCCAGCTCCATAGAAACAGACAAACTATTATTGCAGGCCTCTTGTTAAAATGTCAAATTATTATCTTGCTATGCAGAGAATGTCACAAGAGAAAGCATGAAATGCAAATTCTATCAGATGCAAAGCTAGATGGAACTGGTCAATGGATATAAATATAAAGAGAATAAATTTAATCTACTCATTGAAATTAGTCATTTATTCTATGGTTACAAGTATCATATATTTCAGCAGATAAGACGACATTTGAAGCAACCACCACCCCCCCCCCCCAAAAAAAAATGGGGTCGTCCTATAGGCCAGATACGAAAACAGTGACTAAACAGTGAGCTTAAAACCATGAAATTCAGACTGAAATTGAGGTATCGTCTTATCTGCTGAAGGCCACCTTATCTGCCAAAATATATACAGTATGTCAGTGAACTTTAATCTACAGAGAATTTGAAATACTTGGCTATAGGATATTTTATATGAAAATTAAAATTTCTGCTAAAATGAAATACTATTCATAACTTTAACAAATAAAGATATGAATGGTATAGGAACATCTTAAATATTGATACTATTTGGAAAGTGCAGATTTTACATATAGATGGATAGAGTTACAGAATAACACAGTATGAAAAATAGCCCCAAATCTCATGCCAACACACAACTTATTAATCATGACAATGTCTTTCCATTGTGAAGAGTAAACATTGATATTGATCAGTTATTGCAATTTTATGAATACATAAATGGATTGCAATAGATATACAATTTGAAACAATAGTTCACTTCACATTACTTATATAAAATAGAAATTTCACTCCATTTACTAAACATAATTATTTTTATAACTTGAATAGTACAAACTTTGATTGAATAAAAGTGCATATTATACACAAATAGTGAAATACTGATGAAAAAACAAACAAAACAAAATGATCAACTCAAAACAATATATTTAGAACATTTATTTTAGTGTGAAAAAAGTATACAAATACAAGCACACATCATAACAATCATATTTATACAATATCTTAAACATTCGCGGTGGTGTAATAAACATCATAATTCTTTTTAAAATCATTTACATCTATTGATAACACTACATATTCTGGTAATCTATTCCATAGTCTCACCATAGGCTAATTTGTTTGCTATTAGAATAAATGCTAATTCTATTTTTACTTTTTTCCACATTAGTAATATAAACTGATAAATGGATTTATTTTCTCAGCTTGCACATTAAGTACATTATTTTATACTAACAGCATTTTTGTCTGCTTGGGAATGCACTTTTTTTCATGAATTATCTTTTGAATGACAAATATGTTATAATCTTTGAATATGAAATTTTTTGAGTAGTATTTTTTCATCTTATTTCTGTTACTTTTAATGCAACTATCAGGTTGTTATTCTACGACTGTTAAGTAAGCAGCATGGATCGAAAATAAAAATAAGCTTCTGGCAATAGAAATAACACAAAAAGACTAGTCAAAAAATAATGTTAGTTCCATGTTTCGATAACTTCTTGGGTCCTCAAATGGATTCATACCTTTGAATTTTACATTTTGGTTCATTATTCTTGCAGGATTGAGATAAAAACAGGAATTAAATTCTGATGTAAATGTTCAGATTTATATATTTTTTCTTTTTATTCATGTGGTCAAGTATACAGATCCCTGGCATAGGACAAAATTAAGTGTAAAGCTACACCTATTGTTAAACTTATTATTTTTTTTTGATTTTCAACTGTTCTAAAGATTTGTCTTTGATATATATCCCCACAAAGATGAATGGGTAAATGCAAAAATAGATATAACTTACTTTAAATCAGATATGAAAGCATAGTGTGTCTCCATTTTTGTATATCACTTATCCTGTGTCACTTGCCAATGAGTTTCAAAATGATGCTATTTAGGCAAATTTTATCCATAATGAATTGTTAACACTGGAGCAAATTATACTTAGTAATTCACATACCATATAAATATCATTGTTTAAAATAAAACCAATCAATATTTAAAGCTTAAAAATTTGAAAACAATATTCAACAATCAAACTATTTATTTACACTTGAATAGAAGTGTTTGGCACAAGGCCGCAAGGGATGGGAGAGAGTTGGCAGTCTTCATCGTTCTATCTTAATCTTAACTAGATCTGTTCACTACTCATTCACACTACATTATCCCTTTTACCAAAAGAACCCATTCTTCCTTAAACTTCACAATTGGTAACAATTTTGCCTATAAAAACATCTCCTACCCACCATTTGAAACAATGAACTCTTCCAGTAGTTTCTTTTTTTAAAATTCATCCAAAATTCAATATCTGATTTTTTTCACAGGGATTAACTAGTCATCATTAAATAATCCTATTAAATATACAGTTTACAACTATAAACAGGTAATGGGCTTCAGCAATTCTGTACCAAGAATAGAAATAACTCCTTCATGCAAAGCCAATTGGGTGAAGATGCATTAATTTTCCCATAAAAAGAAAGACATATTTGTATATATTAAAAGGAGATCAATTGTCAAACATACAGATTTGCAGCAATACATTTTTAAACCAATTGATCATTAGTTCATAAAGCTACAGTGGACACTGATATCAGGTCAAGTTTCAACATGAATTAGCCAAATTATTTAAACAAACTAAATTGAAATTTTTTTTAAAGTCTGCAGAAAATGGACATTATAGTAATTATATTTCATGCAGCAAATAAGAATTTGTAAATTTCTGTTTTTTTTTATTTTTGTTAGATGAAGTATTATAAATCATTATTATTAAAATTTTATGACTATTTTTTAACTTCATCTTAAATTTTATTAGTTGCTTTTTATCGCAACTTTTGCTCAGAACGATTACACTCCAGCAGTGAGCAAACCCACATCCTCTAGCCAGTGGAAGCACTGTTTAGCCCGGTCTGCTTTACCAATTATGCCACCGAGCCTAACTGGGAGTAGAAGCTCGAAATAACACTGTTAAACCTATTCTTCTTTCCAATAGTTTGTTTACATTTCTGGTAGTTACAGTATTTAATATATTTCTCCATTTTTGAAATTTTTGTCAGATGAAGTATTATAGTCCCACCCAAGGCTTATTCTTTATTATCCGATCAATGGAGGGTAATCGGTCTGAGCAAAAGTTGAGATAAAAAGCAACTAATAAAATTCAAGATGAAGGTAAAAATCAGCCATGATACCTCCCCCCCATACGTTAGAATTAACCATTTCAAAGAAAAAGACCCTAGAAAAAGAAAGAACTATTTGTTTGCTGAAATATTTATAAAATATTATCTTTGTCAAATATGAAACTATTCAACATTCAGATGGTTCATATTTACATATGAAAACATGAATTATTGTTTAAATAATTTTTTTGATAAAACCATAAATCAGATTCATGTATTGAAAGGACAAAATTCATTTTTCTTTTGTCAATCATTTTTTTAACTGTAGATATTAAATTTGTCACTATTATATTATCCTTTTTGTGATGTCACTAAAACATGTTGGTACTTGTCACCTTGCATCGAACATCAGCAAGTAGTACATGATCTTGGATTTATTGCCTAATGAATTAATCCTCATTTGCCCAGACAGGTCATCAAGATGGTGATCAGTGCTTTATCTCAGTGTAATCTTGGAAATCGATTGGAAGATGAATGTCATAAAATTACTTATTCAAGAAAACAAGGATTTCTGAAATTCAAAAAAAGCTTTAATTCACTGAAGATCAGGAATTTCACTGGATCTTTCAAGATCCTGTACAGGGATACCAGATACCAGGCAACTTTTGTAATGTATCTCAGGGATTCCTCAACTTCAGATCTCAAGTGCATTAACATATGTGTTATATCGGATTGTTTGAAACATGATACTGTTGCAGTTCATGCATTTATTACTGAAGAGTTGACTGCAGTAAAAGACAAGTACCAAAACATGCGGAAAGTAATTTACTTAAATGATGGGGCTACAAGCTACAAGCCAATATAAAAATTTCAAAAATTTTGCCAACCTTTACAGCCATTATGATGATCACAGTCTATCTACCGAATGGCACTTCCTTGCTACTAGACATGGGATGGTGTAGGTGGCACTGTCAAAAGACTAGTAGCTAGAGCAAGCCTTCAGGCCGCTGTTAACAACCAGATTCTTACACCACATTATATGTATAGCTGGGCAAGAGAAAACATACATGGTATTGAATTTCTTTGTTACACAAGATCAAGTACAAGAAAATTCTATCAAATTCAATTGGCTGAATGGTTCGGCACCTGTAAAAGCAATAGTGTAAAGTCACACCAGTTTCATTCACTGTCCAAGAAATAAGCTTGAAATGAGAAGAGTTTCCCTTGATGATGTGTACTCTATTGCAAATTTAGTACTGTCTTGGCCTGCAAGGTCTCCAAAAGAAGAATGCTGGGTACCATTACACCATATCATGTGTCATCAGTGCACCTAGTGCTCAAGGCAGTAGTACTCGCAACTACACAACAACGACGACGTTGACAATAATAATAATAATGATAAAAAAAAAATGAAAACAAGAGGAAAGGGCAACTTGTCAATAAAGTTTTTTACAAAACACGGGGCAGGAGCCACAATTACGAAGTGTATTTATTTACTGAGTTTGTATAATTATGAAAGTTTCAAAACAAGAAAGTTATTATTTTTTATTTAAAAGCTTGCTAATGTACGTTTCGGATATCATAGGGTAATTGATTCCAAAGTCTGGGTGCTATATAGCTGAAACTCCTGCACCCATGTGTCATATTCATAAAGACAAGTTCTAAAATCAAGCCATCCAAATATCGGATGTTAATAAGAGCACATATCATGCAGACATTTGAAGTGTAATTAAAATTTTGAACACAACTCTTTCTTCTATCCTAAGCCAATGTAGGTCTATAATGCTGGTCCTAATTGACTCACATTTCCTATGTTTCAAAACTAACCAAGCAGCAGCATTTTGAACTTTTTGTAGTTTGTTAATTTGTGATTTATTCAAGCCAAAGAAAAGTGAATTACAATAGTCTAATCTACTGGTAATAATAGAGTGAACCAGCGGCTCAATTTTATTGTTGGAAAGTAAGTTTCTAATACTATGGACATCTAATTAATTTATAACAGTGGGTGACTATATTATTAACATGCATTTCTAAGTTTAGAGATTTGTCAAGATAGGCCCCAAGATTTTTTACCCAGTCAGAAAAATGTATGCAGTCGCCATTATTAAGAATTACGCTGGAGCCAGTATCTAAAGAGAGATTCACTAATTTACATATGTGGGGAATAAGAATATCAATAGTCTTTTTCGTTAATTCTTTCGGGAGTGGGAGGAAAGTCTCAATAACTTCTGAGGAACAAGTGGATGGAATCTGGTCTCTTAACTTAGCAACCTTTCCCATATAAAAATTATTGAAATGGTTAGCAAGAATATGAGAATCTCGCTCATACTGTGGTAAGATACCAGAGGACCTGTTTTTGTCTAAAATCTATGAAAGAATTTTAAATTAAGCACCTTGATTGTTTTTCGAATCGTTAATGAGACGACTATAATATTGCCATGTCCAGTTAAGTATGTTTTTATTGCAACATTTGTTATGCAAGTCATTGTATTATTTGTTATAATGATGTCCCAAAGTTCTTAAAAATGATAAACTATAGAATTACGGTATTACCAATTTGTACTTCATTGTAATACTAAAAGCTATTTGGTGAAATGCTGACTTGTCACTTTTGCAACATATCTACCGACACAGCAGTTCCTTTATCAGGCTACATAAAGACTCGAAAAAGGGTTAAAACAAGGTGATACCAGCTCACCCAAACTCTTCACAGACTGCCTCGAGATGATCCTCCGGAACTTAGATTGGGAAAATAAGGCAATCAAAATAGACGGCAGATACCTAAGTAACCTCAGATTTGCAGACGACAACGTCCTTTTTGCTGAGAACCTTCATGATCTCCAAATAATGCTAGACAAACTGAAGGAAGAAAGCAAGAAAGTTGGTCTTCACATGAACTTCAGTCTAACAAATGTTATGTACAACAAACACATTGAGGACAAAGACACAACAAACACATTGAGGACAAAGACACAACAATCAAAATTGAAAATGCAGAGCTAAAGAAGTGGATTGCTACATCTATCTAGGACAGAGAATCTCCATGAAATCCTCAAAAGAAGAAGAAATCAAGCAAAGAATCATGCTAGGTTCTCAAGCTTTCGGTAGAGTAAAAACAAAGAAAATCCTATTAGTTCTAAAAAGAAGGGTATACAACCAATGCATCCTCCTGATAGTCACATATAGAGCTGAAACATGGAACCTAACCAAAAGAATATAAGAATACATGATAAAAATATGAAAATGATGGTTAACTGCCCACATGACCAAACGAGGACATGAATATAGGCAATTTTGAGGAAATTTGAAAATCAAACATGCACATAACCTAATATGTTATAAATGACAGGATAAAAACTGAGCGCTTTATCTAGCATACTGTTTGAGTGACAAACTCTTAAAGGGGGCGTCATTTTATTAAGTTTAGAATTTTCAGAACCTTGTAGGAGGAAAGGTACATAAGATACACCTTATCTGATTACATTTTTTAATTCTACAGAAAAAGTTAGCCCGTGTCACAAAGTTTCAAAGCTGTACCTGCCTTATCAAGGAACTATGAATCTTGGAAATCGAACCAAAAGGCTTGTTCAGCAAAATGCACCAAATTAATTAAAATTTCAAAGGGCTGTTATTTCAAAACTATTAGAGATACACACCTAATATTTAGGATTTTTCCATAAGTTTATAAGAGCACCTGTGAATTTGATATGGAATGACCCAAAGATAACTACAACAAATTGTTACCTAGATTATTCATATATTTTAAGTGAAATCAAGCAATAAATGCTTGAAAAATTAAAATTAAAATAAGTGAGATATTAGGTGTTGTATCTGCACACATTAGCACAAACCATGATACATTACACATCAAGTCATGAAATGAATTTAAAATGTCGGTCACTAGGTATATAGCTGCCTACTAGTGGTCTGGGTCTGTGGTGGATTCAAACAGAGTTGTCTCCCGCGAAGGGAACTCTCCATACACAGTCAGCTAGACCCCTGCTTGCTCCCGTGCAGGCAGCCAATCAGGGGCCAGCAAGCCATCACGTGATGGATGCTAACTTTGAATCAGCCTCTTTCTCCTGGTCTGCCCAGACGTGCTCCACAGTGCTCTTGTCCTTCATAATTTTTGCCCGTCTAGGTACACAAAATATTCACGCGAACTCCAGACAGGACAGAGTATAAAACCACCAAAATGTAAGTAAGTCATTCACTTTAAGTCATTTCAGATACACATTAACGTCATTATGGACTTTTAGACTCAAAAATGTTTTACTTACACTGTTGCAAACCTACATAAAAACAAAATACATGGACAATATTGACTTTCACATATACACACACACTAAGTAAATCTATACATCCCTTGTTTGAATAAATGTCTCGTTTCTTTCTAAAGGTTGTCTCTTTTGTTTTCATCTGTTGCGTTTCTTTTCCTGTCATGACCGTACTTAAATGGAGTCATTCTTTTCACTTTTTAAAAACCTTTATTATGGAGAAATTTCATGCCCACTTCCTCAAAGATGCTCCGAGACTCAAAACAACAGGTCGGACTTCTTCTACAAAACCTATGGAGCCGGCACCCACCTACATAGGTCTTCTGTTGTCACATTCATTTAATTTGCGTATCAGAAAAGTTTCAAGCCCGTGTTTATACATTAGGATATAAATTTGGTTAAAAGCTGTTATACAGATGGTAATGTATTTTTTCTTTAATATTCGAAATATGTAAATCATTCATGCATATAAGACAAGACTACCACAGGATTAAAATAAATGAAAAAAGGGTAAAGACTGCTATAAAAATAAGAACCATAAGTTCAACGATGCAACCACCATCCTTTTCATCCATATCAGTCCATGTGGTTGCCCCCAAAATGATTTTTATGATTAAAGTTGTCGACTTTCCTCGATCGCAGAGGAAAATGCAGAAAGAGAGAGAGAATTGAGCCTTTAAATTATCAAGTCCTACATCCTTGGAAACTGAAGAGGTCTGACCTAGATTTCAAATCAATCTAACTTGACTGTCACAAATCTTTCCTCACACCATGAGAAAGGGAGAAGAGGAGGAAGAGGGGGAAGAGAAGAGGCTGGCTTTCAAAGAGAAGGAGCCATGCATGATTGAGTTTCCCAATAAAAAATGATTTCAAAGGATTCTAAACAAAGTAGTAGTAGCGTCAATAGTTGTGGTGGTAGTAGTAGTAGCTGGAGGAGGAGAAAGAGGAGGATGAGGATGGTTCACATCCTCATCAGGTCTGGACCAAGTTTCATATTAATCCAACATGATATGGCTGAAAAGATTGATAATTAACATATTAGGGACCGACAGACCAACTGAACCAAAAGTGTCTTATAGAGATGCATGGAGGCATCTAAAAAAGTTATTTATCTCTCTTATTTACATTAGTATTGCTCATTACTCTAAGCTTAACAGCTCACACAGTAAAAAAAAATGTATTCTTTTAAAAATGTAATAAATAAAATCTGTATCAACTTCAAAACTATAGTCATTTTTGTGAGTAAATTTATAGAAACATTCTATTTCTCTACCATTATTTCTATTAACTCAAAATCAAGTATTACATTTTAATCTTTGCAAATTGACTAAGTAGTACAAAATATAAAATAACCAAATTTTAATCTCTATACTCTGCATCAAAAGAGTATAAATCTATAAAAATAAAATTACTCACTAAAGAATATAATGACAGAAGTAACTAATCTGAAATTCAATCAGTGGCCTATCTTGCACATAAGTCTATGCAGACATTATATTTAGTTTACATTGAGAGCAAAGAAGTTTGCGTTTTCTTGAGGATGTTCAAGATATGGTTTTGGTTATAGCTTTACTTATGAAAAACAAATTTTGAGTAAAATTACACATTAAACTTTCCTATGCATATTGATACAGGAAAAAAACTATACATATATTCAATGTAAAAATATAAAACTAATGAAAATTGGTCAATAGAATTAACATATTTTTCTTTCATTTTCTTTATCAAAAAGCAAAAGTAGATTTGATATGCAAATTAAAAACTTAAACATGCCACAAGTTTATGTGCAAAGATATAATATCATGCATAGATCCCTGAAGGAAGGTGTGCAGATGGTAGGTAAGTTTGTTAGAATAGTGGTGTAAGGTGCTTAAGGGGAGACAATCGGTCAGATTTGATAGTGCCTGTGCATCAACAACAAGGCTAGATTTCCTTTTGTAAGATTTTTTATCTTTTTTCTTATTTACCTCTGCCAACAAAGTTGGAGAGGTATATGTATTATCCACTGTCTTTCCATCTGTCTTCTTTTTCACATGATATCTCCAAAAGTTCTCAATGATTTTGTGGAATGGTGAGCCATGGCCTAAGGAAAAGATGATCAAATTTTAGGGCGGATCCAGGAATATTTATACAGCATTGGCAGAGGTATGTGCTCTCTGTGTGCTTTCTAATTCTCTTTGTATTATATAGTTCTTGTCAAATCTCCAAAGTAATATTATAACCTGGCTATTATTTAAATTGGTAAAACTTTAAGCAAACTAGACATCTCATAAAACACTTTTGGAGTCCTAGAACAGACATTCCAAGTTATAAACCAGAAAAATAAGCAGATTGAGTGAGAGGTTAATATTTTTAATGAGAAGTCTGCTAGTAATACATTCTGGTAGTTATATTGAGAAAACAGACAGCAAAATGCTGTTCTCCTTTGAGTTTTGCCATTAAGATTTTGCTATGAACAGTAAGGACTTATACAATTTTTTAAGTCTGACTTTTAAAAAATCCATCTTCAAGTCAATGGTAACCAATAGATGATCACTTAGTTAGCGTACAGGATATCTTGACCATTGTTCCCTCTAAGCTGTGCATGTGCAAACAGGTTTTGCAACCAGCGCACAAAGGAAATTAATATGCGCACAAAAGATTTCAAATTCTGTAGAGACTGTAGTAAATCAATATTTTTTTCAATAAAATCTCAGTATGTTGAATTCAAAGTGAGCACATATTTTTGTCACTGGAAAACAATTTCCACAATATAAGATCTTTTGCACAGAGACTACTAAAGATTAGAGGGAACATTCAGACTACTAAAGA